>OY992884.1:76329818-76386949 GCA_963921405.1 Cepaea hortensis | reverse complement strand
TATACATATATAAATTGCATTTTGGTTCATTTACATTACTTAAGTTTGTCTTTCCAAGACTGGTGATCATGTGAGATTGCGAATCATGACCGCCCATGCTTGTTGGTATGGCACATGATGAAGTTTTGTCTTCTTCTTCAGTGGTCAACAATGTGTCTATTCTTGCTTGGGTCATGAACAGGAAGGTCCCAGCAATTGTTCTCGTAGAGATTTTTCTGTAGGCAAGATCTGCATACTCTGGCTAAATCTGGGCAATTGTAGGGGCGCTCTCGTCATCAGATGCCATGCTGATAAGCATTGGTGATCATGGTTTGCTACCTCACAAGATTCTGAACAGTCTTGTAGGGTCATTACTGTAGGAGAGATCTACATTCTCTCTGGTCAGTTCTGGACAGTCTTATAGGGTTGCTACTGTAGGAGAGATCTACATTCTCTCTGGTCAGTTCTGGACAGTAATGTAGGGCCACTACTATAGGAGAGATCTACATTCTGTCTTGTCAGTTCTGGACAGTCCTATAGGGTTGCTACTGTAGGAGAGATCTACATTCTCTTTGGTCAGTTCTGGACAGTCTTCTAGGGTTGCTACTGTAGGAGAGATCTACATTCTCTCTGGTCAGTTCTGGACAGTCTTGTAGGATCAATACTGTAGGAGAGATCTACATTCTGTCTTGTTAGTTCTGGACAGTCTTGTAGGGCCACTACTGTAGGAGAGATCTACATTCTCTCTGGTCAGTTCTGGACAGTCTTGTAGGGTCACTACTGTAGGAGAGATCTACATTCTCTCTGGTCAATTCTGGACAGTCTTAGAGGGTCACTAATGTAGGAGAGATCTACATTCTCTCTGGTCAATTCTGGACAGTCTTAGAAGGTCACTAATGTAAGAGAGATCTACATTCTCTCTGGTCAGTTCTGGACAGTCTTAGAGGGTCACTACTGTAGGAGAGATCTACATTCTGTCTGGTCAATTCTGGACAGTCTTAGAGGGTCACTACTGTAGGAGAGATCTACATTCTCTCTGGTCAGTTCTGGACAGTAATATAGGGTTGCTACTGTAGTAGAGATCTACATTCTCTCTGGTCTGTTCTGGACAATCTTGTAGGATCACTACTGAAGGAGAGATCTACATTCTCTCTGGTCAGTTCTGGATAGTCCTATAGGGTTGCTGCTGTAGGAAAGATCTACATTCTCTCTGCTTAATTCTGGACAGTTTTGTTGTGTGCCTAGCTTGTTTATGCTATTGTGTCTTGGTCTGTAAGCTTCATTTGTTTTCTCTGGTTTGTCATTTATTTATTTTCTGTTGGATATGTGATCATTTTCATAAAGATGATACAAATAAGTGATTGCGTTTCAGTGTATTTAAATGGACTGAAGATATTACAGTCTTAGAGGGTCACTAGTGTAGGATGGCTGCAGAAATGTGGTTTCTGAGGAAAATGCAAAGCGTACCATGGACAGACAGAAAAACCAATAACCAAGTACTGCAGGAGACAAATGACAATCGTAAATTGATTAGAGAAATTATACATAGACAGTCACAATTTTTGGACATGTTATGAGAAGAAATGGATTGGAGAACTTAGTGACTACTGGCAAGACCGAAGGGAAGAGACCAAAGGGAAGACTGAGAAGTAAATACCTGGATGGCTTGGCCACGTGACATGGTCGAGACAGGAACGCAGAGCTGATCCACTACTCTGGTGATCGAGTGAGATGGCAAAACATGAGCGCCCACGCTTATCGGCATGGCACATGATGGATGGATTACCAGTGTCCCTTGCCATCAGGAGAACCCACTCCCCAAGTACTTGTAATTAACGTACCCAAGTCAAGGTAGAGAAGTCAACATGTTTTCCAACTGACTAGTGTATGGATTAAATCCACTACCATCACACTAGTAGTTTAAAAGCGTGGGCTCTTATCCATTTGGCCATATAATAGTGTTTTCATTGCTTCATTAGCAGTGACAAAACAAAGCAGTATAGATTGCATATACAGTAATGGATTCATATCTCTGTCATATCATTGTATACCAGTGGTTCTCAACCGGTGGGGAATTCCCCCTCAGTGGAGAATTTTAGGGTTTTCAGGGGGGGGGGGGGGGGGGATGAAGACCATTTCAAGATCGCGTTAATACAAGAACCGATTACTTGATATTGTTTTTCCCTTCATACTTTACAGTTATGTACGTCTCATTCTTCTAAAATTCATTTTATAAAGTAGACCCACAAATCACGTTTGATGTGGATGTCTAGACTTGTTTTAGTATATGCTATTAAATTTACCTTCCATTTTTATGTATACTGTGTAGGGGTAGGGGGATTTTTAGGTAGGAAATATGAAAGGGGGGGGGGGAATGACATTCTGAAAATATGGTGAAGGGGGGGCACGGGCAAAATTTTTGATAGGAAGGAGGGGAATGACGTTCTGAAAATATGGTGAAGGGCACAGGCCAAAAAAGGTTGAGAACCACTGTTGAATATTATACAGAGCTGTGTAGTTAATGCACTCTCTAAACAAAATAGTGGTCCATGGTTTTATCTTCAGTAATGGCAAGGGTTCATTTTGTTTTATTAGTCACTAGCTGACCCGGCCCGGCTTCGCCCAGTCCTTGGTGGGGAGCATCTCATTTAATTCATAAAAGTAGTCATATAAGTTCTCCCGTTCCCGTTACTGACAATCTGTCTGTCTGTCTGTCTGTCCGTCCCACTCTGTCTGTCTGTCTGCCTGTCTGTCTAATCATTTATTGGTTGCAGTTAGAACAACCTTAGATAAACGAAGACCAACTTACAAAAAGCATTAGAAAGAGCACTTGAAAGATCTTTACATCTTCCCCCAACAATTAACTTGGGTAAATGGAGCGGCGGCGGCAGCAGCAGAAGAAGGAAAAGGAGGAGTAGACAACTGCAGCGAAAAGGTGGGTCTGTCTATCTATCTGACCCGGCGTGACTTCGCCCAGCTCCTGGCGGGTAGCGTCTCATTAAATTCATACAACAAAAAAAGTAACTTAAAAAAATGCCCTTCCACACACCATCCATTATTTTTAATGAAAACGCTTTCTAATCACCTGCATGACTACAGTAACTTCTTAAGCAAAAAAAGATGAGTTACAATGTTATGCATTATGCATTATTTTTATGAAAACTTTGAAAATGCCTTACAGATTGTATCATTATTTATTATAAGTCATATGCCGGTACATAACTATGGACAAAGAGTTTATAAATCTTTGAAAACGATGCCACAATATGACTATAAGTTATACAGAAAAGTTATGCCCCTTGAAATAACTTTTATAGAGTTAGGTCCCCTGAGATATATGAAATTATGATGAAAAATGAAAAATGAAATAATACTGGGTAAGCATGCGATTTCACACTAAAAAAATATGACAGTGGGCTGCACTGGAATGAAAAGAAGACGTGTAGAAAATTTCATCTCAATCGGATGGGCCGTTCGCGAGCGCATAAAGGACATACGGACATACATACAGACAGACAGACAGACGGAGATCGCAATTTATATATAAGATGAAGAACATCGCTGTCGTCAATCAGGTGCCGTCTCCACCATGAAGGCTGGCTACAATGGATCTCCAACACTGTCTGTCTCTCGCCCTGACTGTACATTCTGTCAGATTGATGTTCGTCCATCTTTTGATGTTATCTTCCCACTTGTATTGTATCGCTGTCATCATGGCCCTCTAAAAATTTTCTTGATTCCTTACTTTTCCTGCATCATGCTTAATGTGTCTGCACTGTCCTGTGTCTATCTTTGTGCTGGTTGACCACTGCCTATACTTCCAGGAACCATGCAACGACAGGTATGTCATCAGAGGAAATTCCCCTCATGCAGTCCAGTTACCACAGTACCAGAAAGGCGGAGAATGAGGTCAACTCCACCAGACTGGGTACCTTTCAAGCTAGAAGTGAACACTACAACTCTAAGCCTCTGTGTTCACTTTGCATGGGTAGAATGAATCAACATAGGAATGTTTCATTGGTGAACATACCATAAGTTGCTGTTTGGGGATAGATTGCTGAGATTATGTGACGCAGTTCACAACCCCCATGTTTATGCAAGATGTGTTTCATTCAATTAAGTGAACATGCAAGATGTGTTTCACTCAATTAAGTGAACACAGCTGGAAGTTGGCAAAGGAAAATATTCCAGTTGGTGATCTTGAAACCTCTCACCAAACAATGTAGCCAACCAGTGGTCAACAGACACAGTCAGCTTCCACACCTCTCACCAAACAATGTAGCCAACCAGTGGTCAACAGACACAGTCAGCTTCCACACCTCTCACCAAACAATGTAGCCAACCAGTGGTCAACAGACACAGTCAGCTTCCACACCTCTCACCAAACAATGTAGCCAACCAGTGGTCAACAGACACAGTCAGCTTCCACACCTCTCACCAAACAATGTAGCCAACCAGTGGTCAACAGACACAGTCAGCTTCCACACCTCTCACCAAACAATGTAGCCAACCAGTGGTCAACAGACACAGTCAGCTTCCACACCTCTCACCAAACAATGTAGCCAACCAGTGGTCAACAGACACAGTCAGCTTCCACACCTCTCGCCAAACAATGTAGCCAACCAGTGGTCAACAGACACAATCAGCTTCCACACCTCTCGCCAAACAATGTAGCCAACCAGTGGTCAACAGACACAGTCAGCTTCCACACCTCTCGCCAAACAATGTAGCCAACCAGTGGTCAACAGACACAGTCAGCTTCCACACCTCTCGCCAAACAATGTAGCCAACCAGTGGTCAACAGACACAGTCAGCTTCCACACCTCTCACCAAACAATGTAGCCAACCAGTGGTCAACAGACACAGTCAGCTTCCACACCTCTCACCAAACAATGTAGCCAACCAGTGGTCAACAGACACAGTCAGCTTCCACACCTCTCACCAAACAATGTAGCCAACCAGTGGTCAACAGACACAGTCAGCTTCCACACCTCTCACCAAACAATGTAGCCAACCAGTGGTCAACAGACACAGTCAGCTTCCACACCTCTCACCAAACAATGTAGCCAACCAGTGGTCAACAGACACAATCAGCTTCCACACCTCTCACCAAACAATGTAGCCAACCAGTGGTCAACATACACAATCAGCTTCCACACCTCTCACCAAACAATGTAGCCAACCAGTGGTCAACATACACAATCAGCTTCCACGCCTCTCATCAAACAATGTAGCCAACCAGTGGTCAACAGACACAATCAGCTTCCACACCTCTCACCTTCTGCTGGAAGTGGGGGGATTATTCATCATAATCTCTCTCAACACAAATGCTGCTGCATTATTACCATGTATTTTTTTCATTGTTTTTTTTTTCTTTAGTAGAATTTGTGAAATAGGAATATATATATTGTACATTCCTTAACTAGTAAACTTAGGAATGCATATATTACAAATTCATTAACTTGTAAACTTCAATTTGTCTATATTTTAGGGGACACAATGGGGTTTTATCTTGCATCAACTGTCTTAGATCAAATGTAAGTAATCTGTTTGCTTTATATGTAGATATGTTGGCATTTAAGAGTTATGGTTTCATCATTTTTACCTGTGCATTTCATGTGGGGCATAACAGAGAAATCAACAAACATTGCTCACCCAGATCTGCAGTCACAGTTTTTGACATAAAAGTGAATGCATGTACAACAAAAGTCATGGTAATTGCCAAACAAACCCAATGCAAAATATTAGCATGAGAGGGAAAAACATGAACAGAAAATATCCCTGTAATATACATGTCCATCCATCCATCATGTGCCATGCCGGTAAGCGTGGGTTGTCATGTTTTGCCATCTCACTCGATCACCAGAGTCGTGGATCAGCTCCGTGTTCCTGTCTCGACCAAGCCATCCAGGTATTTGCTTCTAGGTTTTCCTCTTGGTCTATTCCCTTCGATCTTACCAGTTGTCACCAAGTTCTCCAATCCATCTCTTCTCATAACATGCCCAAAAAATTTTGATTGTCTGCGTCTAATGTCTCTAATCAGTTTACGATCTTTGCTTGTTTCTTGAAGGACCTGTTCATTGGTCTTTCTGGCTGTCCATGGTATTCTTTGCATTTTCCTCAGAAACCACATTTCTACAGCCATCAGATGTTTTTCAGCCTGACTGTTCATTGTCCAAGCTTCACATCCATATAAAAGTACAGGTTCTATGTAGCACCTCAACACTCTTTTTCTCGTTTCAATTGACATCTTTTTATTGGTCAGTATGTTTTTCATCTTGCTAAAGGCTACCTTAGACATGGCGATTCTTGTTCTAATCTCTTCAAGGCATCTCCCATCAGATGTTATTACTGTTCCGAGATAATTGTACCTATTCACTTGTTGAAGAATATTCCCATTTACTTGTATATTACATTGTGGTATTTCATTCTTCCTAGTGACGACCATAATTTGTGTCTTTTTACAATTTAATTCTAACCCTTGTTGTTCACTGTGTGTAACAACTGCATCTACTAAATGTTGCAGGTCCTGTTCATTGTCTGCAATCAAGACTGTATCGTCTGCATATCTAATGTTATTGATGCATCGTCCCCCAATGTTGATTCCTTCCATATCTTCAATATTTCTGAAAATACTTTCACTGTACAGGGAAAACAGATATACATGTCATGAAGCTGAAATAAGATGTGAGATCACAGTAGCCAGAACATTCTCATAAAAACAAAATGATATAACTTAAATAATTTGAGTATTGAGCTACAGAAAATAATCACAACACACTGCTGGACCATAGCAAGATCTGGCTCTGTAGCATAAATTTTAACATTGGCTTAATAGCGATCTAAGACATTGAGGTGTGCAGCTGAAAACACTGGAAGGCAAAGCGCACTGGTCAAGAAAATGGGGACATTTAAAAAATAAAACATCACACAGGCATACAAAAACATTAGACTTAGATCTGTGTTGAGTTGAAGTGACTTGCTAGGACAGATGTGACAGTGAAGTGACAAGGTCCCAACAACTTCAGTACCGGTCTTAAGACTGGCCAACCTTGTGATAATCACATACAGCATAAAACTGAACACAGATACTGTTGAGTCGATTTCTTTTTTTGGCTGTCATCTGTAGTTTTACTCTATCATTTCTGTCACTTTCATGACTGTTATTGCATTTTTAAAGTTCTCATTTGTGAAATTGGCTCAGAGATATGACATCTGCCTCAAATTAAAGAAGTGCCAAGTTCAAATCCAGTTTCATTATGTAGGAAAAACCTTTGCAAAACATTGCACTCATCATGTCCCGCTGACAAGTTTCTAGATCTCTTGCCATCTCTCTTGCCTCATGCCCAAGGTGTCTGCAAGGTTCTGTATCCATCTTCATGCTGGTGGACCACTATTTCATCTTCCAGCATCCATGTCCTCTATCATGATTCTCTTCAAGCCACTGACAACATGACCAAAATATTTCAGTTTCTGAGACATGATACTGTTTATGAGCCAGTTTTCTTTTATGTTCTCATAGAATGTCTGTATTTCTCTTATTCTTGGCCTAAATATTCCAAGACCATTTGTGTAACATTTAAGTTCAAAAGTCTACGTTTTCTTCTTTCGTGGTTGCAAAATGGTCCGTGACTCACATGTGTATGTTCAGAACTGTATTTTCAGAATAATTTGTGAACAGCGATCCTTGATAACAGAGTACTCCCTATTCTCTGGCTGGTGTGAATTGTATGCCTAGCCTTATAGGACAGGGGAGGAAACAAACAGGGGTTCAATGTGCATGCTACACTTTTAACATTTCCAAAGTAGTTAGAAACTGTCAGCCATGGCCAGTATGGTCATTGCCTTGATACAATTTCAAAATGAGAAAACTTACCCATCAGAAACTATGTATTGTATGCATAGATTCTGGTACACTTACATTGGTATTCTTGAATTTGCTGCATAGCTTGTGCTTGTGGTTGATCTCCTAATCTGATCTTAGAACTAACAGATCATTTCACACTCAGTGAAGATCGTCCTTGAAGTCATTCAATTAGTCAATCTGTGTGATCTCACCACATTCAGGTTTATTGCAGCAGGTCTCACTACTCAAGAATACAGACATATGATATAGAAAACATGTAGATCTTCATGACATTCGTATCAACACTGTCCCGGGAAGGTTAACCCAGTCAACAAATGCCCACAGAAGTCAGATGTGTCGGCCTAATGGTGCAATAACGCAGCTCTGCTGTAAACAGGCACAACACAGTCACATCCTAAAAACTCTCTGGATGAACGCAGAAGACGAAGAATATATCAACCCTGTGATGTTAGTTGTAAATATTGGTGCCAAGACACCAGAGATCAAGTTTATAGCTGTAGAACATTATATCAAGAAACATTGACAATGTTACACACCAAGCCACAGAACAAGAAATAGATTGGTAACCTCAAAGAATAACAGCATGAACAGCCATGGTAGCATAGTGCTTAGTGATCTTGCTTACCGAGATCATGTTCAATCCCTAGCAATGACAGCCCTGGGATTGACATGATTGTTTACAAATTGCACAGATATCTTGTCAGAAGACAACCGAAAGATGTATTTTAAAAGTTTTTCAAAACCAGGGAATTGTTGAATGCATCAGTGCATTCTGTTTCAGATGATACTTTCAACTGCATGATAATTAGTGTGATATCATTCCTCAGTTAGTTTTAGTTTTACATTAAGACTAGTAATATTCTACAGTTAAAATTATCTTTAGATTAATTAGTTATCTTCTGTCACAGTACATCTATTTCATAGACTCAGCAGGGAAACAAAGATATGAGTGCCCTCAAGAACATGTTAGTTGAAAGTCCCACAGCTTCTTTTCCACCTTAATCCTCATTGAGACATGGGTCCTCAACCAGCTCACTCCAGGCCGTCCTATCCTTGGCTGTCATCTCATGCAGATCTGTTCATGCCTTCCTCATATTATTCACTGTAATGATCTTCGCCATATATGTTAGCTCTTCATGTATTTTCTTTGCTCTGTGGATAAAGAACTTCCTAGTTATAATATTTTCAGTTGTTTTCACCCAGCACCAGCATTTTGTCCTCGCCTCTTGATTCACCGATGTCAATGACCTGCCTGTAGCTACCTGGGGTGTGTTGTTGTAACGACATCACTTTAATGGTGATGATATGCTCATCACATCAGCAGACTATCGTTGGCAGAACTGTGCAGATAATAATAGGCTGAATCCAATCCATGGCAGCAACAGATGCTAATTTATTCACAAGTGATGACACTCTGTGGAGATCCTTGCACTTCATGTAAACACCCCCAGATAACTAACTGGCTTCAGTGCCAATCACACACAGCTTTTGTCCACCCCTGTCTGGCAAGCATGAGTTGAGGTCCTCACAGAGTCACGTTCTCACTTCCTGCTCTCAACCGTTTAGCAGTTATTTCAGGCAGTCTATAGGACATCCATTCCACACAACCCTCACACAACTAGTGATGTCTCAGAAAATCATGAACAGTATCTCTCATATGTGGGTATAGACTGTCAGACACTTAATGAGACCATGTTTACATACACTGACTGGCTGTTACCTAGAGCTCATGACCTTAGTTGTGCTGTTACAATGTTGGGATCACTTGGGGCATTTCTTGAACAGATGGAACATACTGTTGTCATTTATGGTTAACATAAGAACTTGGTGAAATACATTCATAAATATGAACAAAAGAACAAACTTTATTTTTAAGGGGTCACAAATTGAGCAGACATGCCCATCTTACAATCAGCCATTCCAACCACCCATCTTTTGCACATCACTTATGTATGTGTACATGTTACATTCACATAGAAAAAAAACATTGCCAAGTGGATTCTATGAATATAAACAATGCATATTACTATGTTAGACAGGCAGGCAGACACACACATACACTCACACATGTGTAAATACAAGCATATATACCTACATACACATATTCATACGTCATTTACACACTCACAGTTATATACCCACTAAATAACACACAAACACACTCTCGCTCACAATCACACTAACAAACATTCACTCGTACACGCACACACACACACACGTTCATGCGCACGCACTCACACTGCCCCTCCCTATCAAAATATGGTAACCATGAGACACTGGATACAAGTCCACATTAATATCTGTTGTTGAGGTAGTCTTGGCACAAAAGTGAACTACGTTTGTTAACAATTTAACTCAAAAACTCTTGCCTATTGCGACTGTTAACCTGTATTCTGCTAGTCACGAGTTGTTACTACTCGTAGATATGTTACCACATGCTGTATGTTACTACATAGTAACTTATCACCATGTTTGGTTCTCTGTTGACATTGTCTTGGGTTTGTTTAACATTGCCTTGACCTGACATCCACTGTTTGTCTATGTTTTTGTTTTGGTCAGTGTTCACGTAACTTATTGTCTTTTCTACCATTAACTATATGTCTTGAGTCCTTCACAATCGGTATGTGTTTAGTTCTCTCCATGAGTTCCACATTGGTGATTCTGTCCTACATTTTATTCCTTGTGTTCTGCACAGGCACCAATTAATTAAGTAGTCTTATATAATAGTATGGTAATATTGCTTTACTGAATGAAACAGATTTATATCCCTTGAAATTTTAACAAGATTCTTACATTGTGTTTTGTCAATCAGGAGATGCCCCGTGTGAGGATTGGAATCAGTCGGCCGACATCTAAATCTGAAATTGTTCCTTACGTGTTGAGTAAATTCAGTGATGAGGAGCTTGCCATCATTGATGTGACCATTGACCAAGCAATTGCTTCCTTGCTGAGACACATTGAACACAGACTATCAGAAACAGTTACCTAGTCTAGTGAGAAAGCATTTCAAGGATATATATGAGAAATATGTGTGGAAGCTTCATTTAATGCTGTCCCCTTATTGTAGTATCCATGGAGACATGCCATGAGCACACAAAAAGCTGTGTCACAGAATGCAGACTTGCAAAGAACTTAAGATTACATCTCTGTGACTCCCACCTGAGCTCCTTCCAAGCACACTAGTCTCATCTAGAGCCGAGGATAAACAGGATCACAAGCACCCAGTAGTCGTTGAGAAAGACAATGCCACTGAGCTAGGTGCTCCTGTAGCAACCATTTATATGAATTAAGGTGCATTGGCCATATGGTGTCAGGCTAATATTTTATTTGAATAGATCAATCGGCCCTCCATGGCTGATGTGGTCAGTATCATACCAGCAGCCTGTGCTTCCCTAGACAAATCTTGGTACATATGAACAATAGCCGGCTGTGTGGTGAAGGGGTTACAAACACAATTTACAATCCCGCATTTGAAACAGCAGTTTGCAAGCAGACCACCTTGCATTGGTTTTCATATAATGGTATTAGTGCTAGTCATTCAGAAAGCATTGATAAGCTACTGAACATAAACTTGCCAAGAAATCACAGCCAAAACATGCTGAGATTAACTGCAGCATCCTGTAAAGGATATGCACCTAACTTTTTTATTATAAACAATGGAAACTATATGCTTACTATATGCTTATCGCATTTGAAGATATGAAGTTATTTGATTACTGGGATTGTTATTTCCCTCTTGATAAGACCGGTTGCTCTGTGAACCATATTACAAAATCATTTACCATTCATTTGTGTTTTTCATATTTGTTAAATATATGGAAAGAGAGGGAGAGAATTTCAGAAATCTTGTACAGGTGATATTACAAAACTCTTTCTGATCTATGTGTGTGTAGAGGGAAGAAGAAGAGCGGGTGAAAAATATATTCACATGAAGACAAACATACTACATATGTATCATTTAATCATTTGTTGCAAGATGGAAAACATACCAACTAATAAAAAGATGTCAATTGCAACGAGAAAAATAGTGTTGAGGTGCTACGTAGAACCTGTACTTTTGTATGGGTGTGAGACATGGATGATGAGCAGGCAAGCTGAAAAACATCTGATGGCAATGGATGTGGTTTATGAGGACAGTGCAAAGAATACCATGGACAGAAAAAAAAAAAAACAGTAAGCAAGTCCTACAAGAAACAAGTTAAAACCATAAACTGATTAAAAAAAATTACATGTAGACAATCACACTTTTTTTGGCACGTTATGAGAAGAAATAAACTAGAGAACTTTGTGACAACTAGCAAAATTGAGGGGAAGAGAACAAGAAGGCAGAGAAGTAAATATCTGGATGGCTTGACCACATGGTATGGTCGGGACAAGAGCAGAGCTGATCAACGACTGGTGATCTTGTAAGATGGCAAAACATGACCACCCATGCTTATCAGCATGGCACATGGTGATGATTGTTGCAGGTGTTTTTTATTAGCAATTACATTTGTATGTGTGAATCATACGCCATATTATTTAAAAATCTGATTAACATTAAAAGCGAAGACAATCACGTAACGGAATCCTTACACCACAACAGAGGCAGCATCATA
Source organism: Cepaea hortensis (assembly GCA_963921405.1). NCBI lineage: Eukaryota > Metazoa > Mollusca > Gastropoda > Stylommatophora > Helicidae > Cepaea > Cepaea hortensis. The sequence goes on along the minus strand of OY992884.1, from coordinate 76,374,505 downwards.
TTTTCCAACCCAGCATGGCTCTGGGGTCGACCTCATAAAAAAGGTAATGGGTAATTTTCAGAATTGTCCGGGATGGAGGGTAACGGGGTAGAGACGTGGCCACCCTATCTGGTTATGTTATGGCCTAGAATATGTAAAGGTCTAACACTTCACACTCTAATGGCAGTACCCTCGAGGCAGACGCCGGTGTAAACTTTTATAGTGTGGCATCATGGGGTGAGGTGAGAGAATCCCTCATCGTCTTACCTTCCTGGACAATTATGAAGATGATCTGGCGCTCAGTGGATCTAGTACCCATTTAATGAGGCTGGACCCACCTTATTGCAATGCTGGTTGGAACAAGTAATACCACTACTTGGGGCCGAACCTGGACCCCTGTGTTAGTAAACAAGCACAACCATCATCATGTGACCTCAACTCTGTATGAAATTTTTAAAAAAGTCATACATTCTCAAACTTAAAGGCAGACAATGTAAGTCATATCAAAGTGTCTTTATTTCTTGAGACACATTATTCCTTTCTATACATGGTAAAATGTCAGTTTTCTGTCAGAGCAGAAGTAGTTGTAGGTAAGCAATCAATGTGTACTTGTAAACTATATCTCTACACCAGCGTTCTGTCTGAAGCAGCCTGCTGTATATTGCTAACTCTAATAATTATGGACCGCATATTTTAGTTGCTGAAACAATAGACTTCTTCAGCCGTGGCCAATACTATTCTAATTAACTCTAATAATTCTAGTTTAGTTTAGTCGTTGGATCAACATCACGGCACACGGGTGTAACCCATAAGTGCTCCGTTCTCCTCCTAACTCAAACTTGAGTCTGGAGAAACTCAGCTCAGTGCACGAACTCCGTAGCACCGGCGAGGATCCTGAAATACTTTGGGTAGATTTTTAACTCAAAATTTTGCCCGGGCAGCGCCGTTAGGCTACTCTTTTTCGATTTCCAACTGCCAAGGGATATTTTACGTGCGCAACAATACACACGGGCGTCCGATCTCACTACCCAGAGACCAGGGGAAATTGTATTACTGGAGGTCCACGTGAAATAAACTCGAGGCGGACACCATACCTTGAGACCACGCAGCCCCCGTCTAATAATTCTTTAAGTCGTCAGTGAACCCAGCTCTACCTATTATGCCACTATTTGAAATATCTGTAGATAAAACAGGGAAATGGATCAGATGTGACATCAAGAAACAAGACATAAATATAACAATTTCTGATGCCTTCAGTCACCTTTATTGTTTTACTGACTATTTGCATTATGAAGACAACTACCACTATAAATGGATTTCACTGAATTCTAACAGAGCAGCCTGATGATCTAGACTTTACTGAAGTCTTTACCCTCCTGTCCCACACACAAGAGCAGATGCAAGACACACTTAACACCCTGAGTGTGAGGTCACAATTTGCTTTTCTTGTGATGTCTAATGGTGTTTGTCTCTGTGCGTGTGTGCGTGACTGTAGGCGTGATTCTATCTTATCTAGCTGTCTGCCTTATCTGTCTGTCTATCGTCATGTCTGGTTGTATGCATGTCTCTCTATCTATCTACATATATGACTGGTTCTCTCTCTCTCTCTCGGTCTCTGTGCAGGCAGACGGGTGGGTGTGTGATGGGAATTAAACAAAAAAACAACAAATTAACAGGAACTTTCACAGCACTATGAAATTTGTGGAGGTTCAAACCAATTAAAATGAGTACCAAACTTACAATATTTGACTCTGAAGTTACATCAGTACTAATGTATGGGTCAGAAACATGGAGAGCGACTAAAACAATTAGTAATAAACCACAAACATTCATTAAATGGTCCCTACACAGAACAGGACTAAAATGGTATCAGAGAATTAGTAATATGATGCTAATGAGTGAAATAGATAAGGAAACTTAGGGAGCTTACCAGAGAACTAGAAATCTGGAAGTGAATTTGAGATAAAGATGAATAACATGGGAAGGATATGGATGGAGGAAGCTGCCGGAGATAGTAAAAGATAGGAGGGCTTGGCGTGGGTTGGTTGTGCGTCTTTGCTCTAATGAGGGATGCAGGGCATCAGAAGCAGACAACCCCTTAAACCCCAGCTATTTGTTACATTAATGCTCCTAGTCTTTGTTATTACTTTACGTTAGTGGTTTCGAACATACAAACACACCATTTTGTTGTATTAAATCTATGCACACTAAAAACAAAAACAAAAACTTGACAATCCCACTGGATCTGCCAATGTCCTCAAGAAAGTGGTGCTGTCCTCTTTGGAACTTGCTTTAACTGCTCGTGGTCCAGAAATTTGATGCTTTAGCCAAATCTTTAACTCCTTTGATCTCAGGTGGACAGTTAGAGCATTGCTTTGCTGATCTGGCAGCTTCTGCAGATTGTCTTGTTCAGATGTATTGGCGTTACCTTTTCTCTGGAGTAAACTCTAGGCAGGCCAAGAGAGGGATCATGCTGCGTGAGCAACACATGGTCTCTACAATTCAGCCCAGGCTTTGTGATAACGAGAGGTATAACTCCACCCCTAGTCCCCGCCATGGGTAGTGCCATTTTTTAAGCACAGTGTAATAAACTATTGTCGGTCAAGACGGCCAGGTGTCAGTGATGTCCTCTTCTGACTCAAACAGTTGTACTCTAATGTAACAATCTGCACAGATTTATTATAGGAAACAAGGTCCTTCATAGAATGGAATGAGGCTGTCAACAACTCAGCAGATTTAAGACAGCAGCAGTAACAACAATAACAAAGCTGCAGAAGATGAGGACAGAGTACAACATATGGGAAGTCCCGACTGCTGTGATGTCACTTCTTGCCTAAACTCAACTCAGATATATTTATTTTGTTGGTGCTCGTTCTCTTTGAACTCAAGTGTAGTCCATGCATACTATTTATAGTAATGGACTGAATTTTGCGTGTGGGTTAGCTTTCCCTATTAACAGTGTCCCTCGCCATCAGGTGAACCCACTCCAACTTCAAAGGTACTTGTAATTAACGTCCCCAAGTCAAGGACGACAGGTCAACATTTTAATTCAGCTGTCCGGTGTAGGGGTTGAACCGCTAACCTTGACATCAGCACACCAGATGTTTAAGAACATGCATTCTTATCCATTTAGCCATGCGGACCTGCGCTCAACTCAGATAGGGAGAACAGGATTAAAAATACACACAAGTAACACTAACAGACAGGCACTTTAAACAAGCTTAAGTTTTCTTACTGAAGCAAAACACTTTTTAATCTGCAGATAAACCAGAGTACAAGTAGAATGTGACAGTTTGGTGATGGTTCCAGAACATTCTGGGCTTTTCAGCCATGGTGCAATAAAACAAAGTGAATGCATACATTTATATGAAATTCTTTACCATCTTTGTAAAATATATACAAAAAGAAGAAAAAACTCAGCTTGCAGATTAATTATTATACTCTCAAGTGATGCCATGTTTCCTCATGAACAAACATGGCATGAGAGAATTAATCCATGAGTGGTGTATAATTGTCTAAGTGAGGAAGATTACAGGAATGTTGTAAAATAGATGGTTAACATTGTGTTTTAGTACATTGTGAATGAGAACGTCAGATGTCCCATACATATGAGACTGACAGTAGATGACAACGGAAAATCTTGTAAGCAACAGGTTCGGTTCCCCCTGGAGTGCTTGTTTGTTCTAACTCTCAAAATTACAAAGGTTACATTTACAAGTCTATACTGTAACTGCATTCCCACACCTTGAGGCATGGTGGGTGTGTGGAGCTCATCATCATGTGCCATGCTAGTAAGCATGGTTGGTCATGTTTCACCATCTTACATGATCACCAGAGTTGTGGATCAGCTCTATGTTCTTGTCCCGACCATGCCATGTGGTCAAGCTATCCAGGTATTTACTTCTGCGCCTTCCCCTTGTATATTTAAAGATCATCTGGCAATCAATGGGTCATGTGGTCAGTATCACACCAGCTGCTTGTACTTCTCACAACATTCCCTGGTACCCATGTTAAGCTGGGTCAACCTAGGTGACCAGGTCAATTTAAACGGTGACTGCCATGATGGGGATTTAAACACATGGCCAGCAGGCAAGCAGGCTAGTCACACACAGAACTACCACATCTCCCAGCATCGTCTACAAGGCATGGAAGATACAGCATGAAGATCAACACGCCCAAAGTTAAAACTGACTATACGCACATCACCAGGCTCATGTAACATGTATATATAACATCCAAGTACAACAGGTTGCACAATTCAAGTATATCGCTCGTGTTTTCACAGAAGATGGAAGATTTTATTGAGAAACAAGATGGCAGTCTGTACTGCCTTATTGTCCATTCATACATCAGTGCAGAAATCAGGTGGCAAGTGATGAATACATATCTACCAACACTCTGTTGTCGGTACCAAACATGGACATAAGTGATTAAGCTGGACTCATGCAAGATGAGATACTTGTATATACCTACTGGTATTACTGGAAGTGATGGAATTAGAAAGTATTACACTAGACATATGCACCACTCCTTGTATTAAATTTACAAAGTGACAACATTTCACACAAAATTTACTCCGGAGATCTTGTGATAATAAAGCCCTGTTAGCTACCACTTTGTGGACACAATCAAATAAGCTTTCCTTTTAGAACTAGAATGAGACAAGACGTGCATAGATTCATTCAAGAGTACACTCAACAAAGTCGTGGGAGACATGTTTGGCTAAAGACCAAACATCTCAACTCTGACTATAGTCCAGGACTATGTTACACGCCTCAAGGTGCATTGGCACACAGTACCAGACCAATATTTGTATACACCAGTCGGCACTGGGTGGGTGGAGAGGTCAGCCTCATGGCCGCCGCCTTGACTTCCCTAGATATTTTCTGGTACCCATGTAGGCAGGGTTAACCTGGGAGACCAGTTCAATGTTAAAACAATTAGAATCCTACAAGATGCGGATCAAACTTGTGACCACTGGGCTTGTAGTGTCTAGCCACTATGCTACTGCAGCCTCTGTGCTCACTGGCAAGTGTGAGCCACACTTACTGCCCATGTGTGCCAGATAATAAACCTCATAAAGTTGAACACATTGCTGTTCTCTGACCAGTCTCCTGATTGTTCATATAAACTGTACACACTTGCTGCTTTCATTCCCTAGAGATGTCAGGATTCGTTTTCTGATCATCATGCCTCTGGGTTTGACCTGACCTCAGAAAGCTGGTAGCAGAAATAGCCCTGTCATCCATGGGCCAGAAGCCACACTCCTGTATGCTGTGAGTGAGGGACCTTTTCACACACCTGGGGGAATACTGGGTACATTGTGCAATCCCAAACTTGTATAAACCAACCGGAACTCCATGGGTGATGTCATCAGTATTAAGCGGACTGCTTTTACTTCCCAGGTAATTTTTTAATACCCATTTTATTCTGGGTCAAACTGGGAGCCCAGGTCAATTTTTTTTTAAAACTGCCTTAATGAGGATTTGGAGACATGACCATCATATGTAAAAAGTAAAGTAAGTATCTGGGATCTTTACTTAACTCTTACTGTACAACTGCTGAAAGTGTAATACTCATGGAGTAGTGAATACAACACTGGCTGCACAATGTACAGAGTTCCTGGCATGAATCGTGGGCTGTTTCATAAGATCTAAATATACTATACATTCAGGTCATGATAACAATTCTAGCTAAAGATTTGCAGACTTATTATTTCTATATAAAGAGTATAACTTAAAACAAAAACCATTTCAGGAAAAAGGTATAATTTATTTTATCAAAATCTGTAGAGTGATTTTTAAGATATAAGCAGTGACCAAATCATGTGTTGAAAAACACCAAAAAAAAACAACCTTAGTTAACACCAGTGACAAGTTTCTTTGGAACAGGCAATGGTGAGGCACCGTGTGGGGGTCGCAGTATTTCTTTCACAGCTGATGGCCGAGTCGGAGTTCTACCACTTATTTGATCAGCATAGAACAGAGCCTGCAGAGATAACAACAGGAAATGTTGTGTGAAGGTCATGGACAAAAGAACATGGCATTTGACTTAAAGACAATGTAAGCAGCAGCACTGACTGTATTTGATGGAATGTAAAAGTAATCCCATGTCAGACAATTGAGTAATGATAATAATAATGACATTATGAAATGTCCAGCTCTATCTTGCCACCTTTGCTCTGGTAGCTGGTGTAACCAGGCTGAGTCAACCACACGGTTGTGCTGTCAGTATAGGACCTGGTTACTTGCTCTGGTACTCACAGTGTAACCAGGCTGGGGTCGACCACACAGTTGTGCTGTCAGTATAGGACCTGGTTACTTGCTCTGGTACTCACAGTGTAACCAGGCTGGGTCGACCATATAGTTGTGCTGTCAGTATAGGACCTGGTTACTTGCTCTGGTACTCACAGTGTAACCAGGCTGGGTCGACCACACAGTTGTGCTGTCAGTATAGGACCTGGTTACTTGCTCTGGTACTCACAGTGTAACCAGGCTGGGTCGACCACACAGTTGTGCTGTCAGTATAGGACCTGGTTACTTGCTCTGGTACTCACAGTGTAACCAGCCTGGGTCTACCACACAGTTGTGCTGTCAATATAGGACCTGGTTACTTGCTCTGGTAGCTGGTGTAACCAGGCTGGGTCGACCACACAGTTGTGCTGTCAGTATTGGACCTGGTTACTTGCTCTGGTACTCACAGTGTAACCAGCCTGGGTCGACCACACAGTTGTGCTGTCAATATAGGACCTGGTTACTTGCTCTGGTAGCTGGTGTAACCAGGCTGGGTCGACCATACAGTTGTGCTGTCAATATAGGACCTGGTTACTTGCTCTGGTACTCACAGTGTAACCAGCCTGGGTCGACCATATAGTTGTGCTGTCAGTATAGGACCTGGTTACTTGCTCTGGCACTCACAGTGTAACCAGCCTGGGTCCACCACACAGTTGTGCTGTCAGTATTGGACCTGGTTACTTGCTCTGGTAGCTGGTGTAACCAGCCTGGGTCGACCACACAGTTGTGCTGTCAGTATAGGACCTGGTTACTTGCTCTGGTACTCACAGTGTAACAAGGCTGGGTCGACCACACAGTTGTACTGTCAATATAGGACCTGGTTACTTGCTCTGGTACTCACAGTGCTACCAGGCTGGGTCCACCACACAGTTGTGCTGTCAGTATAGGACCTGGTTACTTGCTCTGGTACTCACAGTGCTACCAGGCTGGGTCGACCACACAGTTGTGCTGTCAATGTAGGACCTGGTTACTTGCTGTGGTACTCACAGTGTAACCAGGCTGGGTCGACCACACAGTTGTGCTGTCAATATAGGACCTGGTTACTTGCCACCCTTGCTCTGGTAATCACAGTGTAACCAGGCTGGGTCGACCACACAGTTGTGCTGTCAATATAGGACCTGGTTACTTGCCACCCTTGCTCTGGTACTCACAGTGTAACCAGGCTGGGTCGACCACACAGTTGCGCTGTCAGTATAGGACCTGGTTACTTGCTCTGGTACTCACAGTGTAACCAGGCTCGGTCGACCACACAGTTGTGCTGTCAATATAGGACCTGGTTACTTGCTCTGGTACTCACAGTGTAACCAGGCTGGGTCGACCACACAGTTGTGCTGTCAATATAGGACCTGGTTACTTGCTCTGGTACTCACAGTGTAACCAGCCTGGGTCGACCATATAGTTGTGCTGTCAATATAGGACCTGGTTACTTGCTCTGGTACTCACAATGTAACCAGCCTGGGTCCACCACACAGTTGTGCTGTCAGTATAGGACCTGGTTACTTGCCCTGGTACTCACAATGTAACCAGCCTGGGTCCACCACACAGTTGTGCTGTCAGTATAGGACCTGGTTACTTGCTCTGGTACTCACAATGTTACCAGCCTGGGTCCACCACACAGTTGTGCTGTCAGTATAGGACCTGGTTACTTGCTCTGGTACTCACAGTGTAACCAGCCTGGGTCGACCATATAGTTGTGCTGTCAATATAGGACCTGGTTACTTGCTCTGGTACTCACAGTGCTACCAGGCTGGGTCCACCACACAGTTGTGCTGTCAGTATAGGACCTGGTTACTTGCTCTGGTACTCACAATGTAACCAGCCTGGGTCCACCACACAGTTGTGCTGTCAGTATAGGACCTGGTTACTTGCTCTGGTACTCACAATGTAACCAGCCTGGGTCCACCACACAGTTGTGCTGTCAGTATAGGACCTGGTTACTTGCTCTGGTACTCACAGTGTAACCAGCCTGGGTCGACCATATAGTTGTGCTGTCAATATAGGACCTGGTTACTTGCTCTGGTACTCACAGTGCTACCAGGCTGGGTCCACCACACAGTTGTGCTGTCAGTATAGGACCTGGTTACTTGCTCTGGTACTCACAGTGTAACCAGCCTGGGTCCACCACACAGTTGTGAAGTCAATATAGGACCTGGTTACTTGCCACCCTTGCTCTGGTACTCACAGTGTAACCAGGCTGGGTCGACCACACAGTTGCGCTGTCAGTATAGGACCTGGTTACTTGCTCTGGTACTCACAGTGTAACCAGGCTGGGTCGACCACACAGTTGTGCTGTCAATATAGGACCTGGTTACTTGCTCTGGTACTCACAGTGTAACCAGGCTGGGTCGACCACACAGTTGTGCTGTCAATATAGGACCTGGTTACTTGCTCTGGTACTCACAGTGTAACCAGGCTGGGTCGACCACACAGTTGTGCTGTCAATATAGGACCTGGTTACTTGCCACCCTTGCTCTGGTACTCACAGTGTAACCAGGCTGGGTCGACCACACAGTTGCGCTGTCAGTATAGGACCTGGTTACTTGCTCTGGTACTCACAGTGTAACCAGGCTGGGTCGACCACACAGTTGTGCTGTCAATATAGGACCTGGTTACTTGCTCTGGTACTCACAGTGTAACCAGGCTGGGTCCACCACACAGTTGTGCTGTCAATATAGGACCTGGTTACTTGACACCCTTGCTCTGGTAATCACAGTGTAACCAGGCTGGGTCGACCACACAGTTGTGCTGTCAATATAGGACCTGGTTACTTGCCACCCTTGCTCTGGTACTCACAGTGTAACCAGGCTGGGTCGACCACACAGTTGCGCTGTCAGTATAGGACCTGGTTACTTGCTCTGGTACTCACAGTGTAACCAGGCTGGGTCGACCACACAGTTGTGCTGTCAATATAGGACCTGGTTACTTGCTCTGGTACTCACAGTGTAACCAGGCTGGGTCCACCACACAGTTGTGCTGTCAATATAGGACCTGGTTACTTGCTCTGGTACTCACAGTGTAACCAGCCTGGGTCCACCACACAGTTGTGAAGTCAATATAGGACCTGGTTACTTGCTCTGGTACTCACAGTGCTACCAGGCTGGGTCCACCACACAGTTGTGCTGTCAGTATAGGACCTGGTTACTTGCTCTGGTACTCACAGTGCTACCAGGCTGGGTCCACCACACGGTTGTGCTGTCAGTATAGGACCTGGTTACTTGCTCTGGTAGCTGGTGTAACCAGCCTGGGTCGACCACACGGTTGTGCTGTCAGTATAGGACCTGGTTACTTGCTCTGGTACTCACAGTGTAACCAACCTGGGTCGACCACACAGTTGTGCTGTCAGTACAGGACCTGGTTACTTGCTCTGGTACTCACAGTGTAACCAGCCTGGGTCCACCACACAGTTGTGCTGTCAGTATAGGACCTGGTTACTTGCCACCCTTGCTCTGGTAGCTGGTGTAACCAGGCTGGGTCGACCACACGGTTGTGCTGTCAGTATAGGACCTGGTTACTTGAGGCATGAATGCATAGAGGAATAGGTGGACAGACTTTCCCTGACTTTCACAGGTGTCAAACCTGCATCTGAGCATGCCAATTACATTATTAACACAGTTCACTATCAACGTTACTAACGTGCTCTCTATACAGTCTTGAACAGATCCAGATATTTTCCTAAGCACCTTAAATTTGGACACTTGGCGATGATGCTTCTTGTTAGTGCACGAGTCATGGAAACACTCTTACTATCATAAAGAAATCCAAATATTTTCCTAAGCACCTTAAATGCTGACATTTGACGATGATACTTCTTGTTAGTGCGTCAAGTCATGGAAACACTCTTATTATCTTAACCAGATCCAAATATTTTCCTAAGCACCTTAAATGCTGAATGACACTTGGCGATGATACTTCTCGTTAGTTCATCGAGTCATAGAAACTCTCTTACTATCTTAAACATTTTCAGAAATGTAGAAGATATAAATGGAATCAGCATTGGGGGACAAAACATCAATAACATTAGATATGCAGATGATACAGTGTTGATTGCAGACAATGAGCAGGATCTGCAACAATTAGTAGATGCGGTTGTTGTACACAGTGAACAACTGGGATTAGAATTAAATTGTAAAAAGACACAGATTATGGTCATCACTAGGAAGAACGAAATACCACAATACCACAATGTAATAATATACAAGTAAATGGGAATATTCTTCAACAAGTGAATCGGTACAATTATCTCGGAACAGTCATAAGATCTGATGGAAGATGCCTTGTAGAGATTAGAACAAGAATCGCCATGGTGAAAGTAGCCTTTAGCAAGATGAAAAACAACTGACCAATAAAAAGATGTCAATTGAAAAGAGAAAAAGTGTTGAGGTGCTACATAGAGCATGTTCTTTTGTATGGATGTGAAACTTGGACAATGAGCAGTCAAGCTGAAAAACATCTGATGGCTGCAGAAATTTGGTTTCTGTGGAAATGCAAAGAATACCATGGACAGTCAGAAAAACCAATGACCAAGTACTACAGGAGACATATGAAAATCGTAAATTGATTAGAGAAATTAGACGTAGACAGTCACAATTTTTTGGACATGTTATGAGAAGAAATTGATTGGAGAACTTGGTGACAACTGGCAAGATTGAGGGAAAGAGATCAAGGGGAAGACCGAGAAGTAAATACCTGGATGGCTTGGCCACATGGCATGAATGAGACAGGAACACTGAGCTGATCCACGACTCTGGTGATTGAGTGAAATGGCGAGTCATGACCACCCACACATGATTGATTGATTGATCTTAAACAAATCCAAATATATTCCTAAGCACCTTAAATGCCGGCACTTGGTGATGCTACTTCTCGTTAGTGCGTTAAGTCATGGAAACGCTCTTATTATCTTAACCAGATTCAAATATTTTCCTAAGCACCTTGCTTTCAAACTGTCGTCAAGGTAAAGGTAGTCCTATGGTAGTTACTATCATTGGGCTGTGAAGTATTAGGCCTTCATATATTCTAGGTCATAGCATAATTAGGATGTGTGGCCAGTTCTCTTTCTTGTCATTTTTCCCTCCCAGACAATTTGGTATCCATTTCATGAGGCTGGGTGGACCTCCAGAGCCGTGATGATCAGAACAAGTCCTGCCACTGCTGGGGACTGAAACTGGACTACTGTCTTGGACAGCAAGCACACTGACCTCTATACCACCACAGCTCCCAGTGAAAGGTCCCTCTCTATACCACCACAGCTCCCAGTGAAATGTCCCTCTCTATACCACCACAGCGCCCAGTGAAATGTCCCTCTCTATACCACCACAGCTCCCAGTGAAAGGTCCCTCTCTATACCACCACAGCTCCCAGTGAAATGTCCCTCTCTATACCACCACAGCTCCCAGTGAAAGGTCCCTCTCTATACCACCACAGCTCCCAGTGAAAGGTCCCTCTCTATACCACCACAGCTCCAAGTGAAATGTCCCTCTCTATACCACCACAGCTCCCAGTGAAAGGTCCCTCTCTATACCACCACAGCTCCCAGTGAAAGGTCCCTCTCTATACCACCACAGCTCCCAGTGAAAGGTCCCTCTCTATACCACCACAGCTTCCAGTGAAAAGTTCCTCTATACCACCACAGCTCCCAGTGAAATGTCCCTCTCTATATCACCACAGCTCCCAGTGAAAGGTCCCTCTCTATACCATCACAGCTCCCAGCGAAAGATCCCTCTCTATACCACCACAGCTCCCAGCGAAAGGTCCCTCTCTATACCACCACAGCTCCCAGTGAAAGGTCCCTCTCTATACCACCACAGCTCCCAGTGAAAGGTCCCTCCCTATACCACCACAGCTCCCAGTGAAAAGTTCCTCTCTATACCATCACAGCTCCCAGTGAAATGTCCCTCTCTATACCACCACAGCTCCCAGTGAAAGGTCCCTCTCTATACCACCACAGCTCCCAGTGAAAGGTCCCTCCCTATACCACCACAGCTCCCAGTGAAAAGTTCCTCTCTATACCATCACAGCTCCCAGTGAAATGTCCCTCTCTATATCACCACAGCTCCCAGCGAAAGGTCCCTCTCTATACCACCACAGCTCCCAGTGAAAGGTCCCTCCCTATACCACCACAGCTCCCAGTGAAAGATCTCTCTCTATACCACCACAGCTCCCAGTGAAAGATCCCTCTCTATACCATCACAGCTCCCAGCAAAAGATCCCTCTCTATACCACCACAGCTCCCAGCGAAAGGTCCCTCTCTATACCACTACAGCTCCCAGTGAAAGGTCCCTCTCTATACCACCACAGCTCCCAGTGAAAGGTCCCTCCCTATACCACCACAGCTCCCAGTGAAAAGTTCCTCTCTATACCACCACAGCTCCCAGTGAAAAGTTCCTTTCTATACCACCACAGCTCCCAGTGAAAGGTCCCTCCCTATACCACCACAGCTCCCAGTGAAAAGTTCCTCTCTATACCATCACAGCTCCCAGTGAAATGTCCCTCTCTATACCACCACAGCTCCCAGTGAAAGGTCCCTCTCTATACCACCACAGCTCCCAGTGAAAGGTCCCTCCCTATACCACCACAGCTCCCAGTGAAAAGTTCCTCTCTATACCATCACAGCTCCCAGTGAAATGTCCCTCTCTATATCACCACAGCTCCCAGCGAAAGGTCCCTCTCTATACCACCACAGCTCCCAGTGAAAGGTCCCTCCCTATACCACCACAGCTCCCAGTGAAAGATCTCTCTCTATACCACCACAGCTCCCAGTGAAAGATCCCTCTCTATACCATCACAGCTCCCAGCAAAAGATCCCTCTCTATACCACCACAGCTCCCAGCGAAAGGTCCCTCTCTATACCACTACAGCTCCCAGTGAAAGGTCCCTCTCTATACCACCACAGCTCCCAGTGAAAGGTCCCTCCCTATACCACCACAGCTCCCAGTGAAAAGTTCCTCTCTATACCACCACAGCTCCCAGTGAAAAGTTCCTTTCTATACCACCACAGCTCCCAGTGAAAGGTCCCTCTCTATACCACCACAGCTCCCAGTGAAAGGTCCCTCTCTATACCACAGCTCCCAGTGAAAGGTCCCTCTCTTTACCACCACAGCTCCCAGTGAAAGGTCCCTCTCTTTACCACCACAGCTCCCAGTGAAAGGTCCCTCTCTTTACCACCACATCTCCCAGTGAAAGATCCCTCTCTATACCACCACAGCTCCCAGTGAAAGGTCCCTCTCCACTCCACAAGGCACGGTGAGTATATAGTGCTAACCCCATATATTTATATCAATCTGTACCTGACGGGTCATATGGTGAATATCACACCAGCCACCATTACTTCCCAAGGACATTTCAGGCAGAGTTGACTGGGAAGATCAAGTCAATGAAAAATCCCCATGTCTAGGGAGATGTGAAGAGATGACCACAAGGCTGGCAGGCAAGATTCTAGCCACAGTGCTACTGCAGTTCCCATAATTCAATTACAATTGTTTAATTTGTGTAATACAAGTTTTTGTTGTACAGAAATCATTCTATAAATGTCTCAGCATTTTGTAAAGCGAGACTTCAACTGACCTTGGGTGCGCTGACAGTTTGTGTAGCTACAGACTTCTGCAAGACACCACGCAAGGACCTCAACTGCACAGCATGGGAGATTGCTTTCATCTTGTCCACATTTGTAGAAATTTGCTGACTCGGTCTTGGTATCAACCCCAGGTCACCCAAAGTATAGTGAGACAAACTCCCTTCCTTGGCCAATGGTGACAGTGGAAAATCTCTGCAATGGTGAAGAACCAAAATAATCCTCAATACAATATTTTCACCTGAGAAATAAGTTAAAATTAGTTGCATGTCCTTTTACAGGACGTTGCAGTCATCCCCATCATTTTTGCTGTTTGTGATATTTTGGCAAGTTCACATTCAGTAGTTTGCCACTGCTTTCTGAATTATCGGCACCCATGACATTTCATTAAGAACTAACCCAAGGTGGTCTGCTGCCAAATCACCCGCAGCTGTTTTTCGAACGCGGTATGTGGGATTATGAACTGCATCTGTAACTCTTCTTCATGGAACCGGCTGAGAGATAAGCAGGATGTAAAACACCAAACATTCCACATGTGAATCCCTCCTTGTTGATTAAACAACCACCATATATCTAGCAGCTGTGGTAGCACAGTGGACAGCAAGCTTGCCTCCCAGGCCAGGTGACCATGAGCTTGAATGATCAAGGTGGGGATTGTACAAAAACTGACCTGGTCTCCCGGGTCAACCCAGTCTAAAATGAATGTCAGGAGATGTCTCCCGGGTCGACCCAGTCTAAAATGAGTGTCAGGAGATGTCTCCTGGGTCGACCCAGTCTAAAATGGGTGTCAGGAGATGTCTCCCGGGTCGACCCAGTCTAAAATAGGTGTCAGGAGATGTCTCACGGGTCGACCCAGTCTAAAATGGGTGTCAGGAGATGTTCTGAGAAGTGGGGGTGGTCAACATGGTGCTGGCCACACCCAGCCAGTGCCAACTGGTCTATACAAATGTGGGCCAGCACCACATATCCAGCGTGCCTGAAGGCATAGATAAAGGTTCTTCAATTACCATATGACCTCTCACAAAGGTTAACCTCAAAAAGATATAACAATTTTCAAAATTATAACATATGACATGCTCAAAAGGTGTCTTAGCCAGAAAATGTACAAGCCTGATTGAAATACCAAATGAGACTTGGTATTGCATACAAATTTGAAGTTAATTAGATTTTAGATGGAATGATGGTACTTAAAACCATGACATTTACCATGAGTGCGCCTAAAGTAAAAATAGGGAACCCAGATAAGGTATACCCTGAAACTCCCAACTTTAGATCTTAGCTATACATGGAAGTCTCGCAACCATCCTTCACCTTTCACTTTCGTAGATATTCAGGTTATGTTTTAATATACAATTATTGTGTCTTGTAATTTCAGATGAATTGTACAAGTAATGTTTTTCCACAGGGTCTAACAACACATTTTTGTTTCATTACATATCTTGTGAGTGTGAAAATCAAATATCAAGTACCAGTTCACAACCAGCTTCCCATGACCAAAGAGTGATCCCACTGTGATCAACCAACCATCATGTTCACATTCATTCCTAGCTTGATGTGACACTTACCCTTTCAGAATTCCTTTTCTAACTCCAGGCACATTTCCCATCACAGGTATGGGTTCCTCCCACTGCTTACCAAGATCTTTTGGTTTGGGCCCAACTCCTAAAGCTGCAGCACTGTTTAGCAATACAAGGAGACTTTCCAGCATGTGGTCTCTCTTGCGGAGATTAGTGATCATTTTATCCTCATCTACATCCTCATCGTCAGGTGCCGTTCTCTAGAAACAAAAGCAGAAGGTAGTCTCAGCAGAATGAAAAAAAGCGTTTCAAAAAGGTAGTCTCAGCAGAGTGACAAACTGTTTCAAACAGAATATCAGTAGTCTGAAGGTAACCAATGTTGGTAAGTGAACACTTAAATGTTTGGTATGCACTAAACAACAGGTAAACGGTCCAAGTTTGGACATTTTCCAGATGAAACATGCTTTTAAATTTAGACACAAACAGCACAAAGAATTAAAATAGCGACATCACAACCAGAAATCAGAGCAAAACATTAGACAACAGTTTCACGCTGGCCCATAATGCAACACAAGGAGCTGGCATGGGGCAGAAATGTAAGAGATAAATCTGGACAATCTTTACTTTCTTGTGGTGTAGACTGTACGTTCATAAGTGTTTACTTTCTTGTGGTGTAGACTGTATGTTCATAAGTGTTTACTTTCTTGTTGTGTAGACTGTACGTTCATAAGTGTTTACTTTCTTGTGGTGTAGACTGTACGTTCATAAGAGTTTACTTTCTTGTGGTGTAGACTGTATGTTCATATGTGTTGCCGGGGCCCATAAGGGAAGCAAAGAATAGCAACACTGTAGCCTACCACGCATGTCGTAAGAGGCGACTAAGGAGGCTTGATGGTTCCGTCGCCCTGCTACTGAGTGAGTGCGTGGCGCGACACTGTGAGCTGTGAGTTTCATGTGAAATGCTTCTGAATCTGCCCGAGGTGTTTTGGAACGTGACTGCATGTTCAGAGCGATGGCAGCTGACTATGTCCCAGAGTTGACCGGTTTTTGCCTTGTGCAGAAATGCATGGCTGCTGGGCTTCTGGTTGACTGCCACTGCCATCGATAATGAACTGTATTTTTTTTGGGTACTGTGTGGGTGAACATCTAGGAAACATCCAGACTTCCGATTCCATCAGAGATGAACTGGATGTTTCATGGGGGACTATTGTGTTGACATTCTGGCGGCGGCATTATGCACAGTGTATCTGTGTGGGCTGTTGTTTGTCGAGACTCCTGTCTTTTCCACTTTTCACATTGGGCAGTGGGAGGCGTTTTGTGTGATATTAACTGGCACAGGAACGGAGCAAAATGGAGACGACCCGTTGCTGTGAGGTTGGAACCGCGACTAACTAACTAAGTATTTAATGCCCGAAGTTATTTCTGTTTTCTGCCTTTCTTCTCTCAATTGAGCAAAGGCTCTCAACCAACTCCCACCAAGCCTGTTGTAGGCTCGTTCATGATTGGTTGGATTTTACAGCTAAAGTGTTCTGTGCGATGAGTTAGCTAGTGTTCTACGCGATGAGGTAGCCAGTCCCACACCAACCCTCTTTATTTGCTTCTTATGACATGCTATGTACATCCAGAACATCGATATCCTTGACGACAAGTTAACATTGAACCGTGATACAAGAAGACAAGTAGCAAATGTGGGACCACAATGTCAGAGGACATGTTACATGTTTATGTGATCTTACTGTTAATGCTGCCTGTATGGATTCAGCAGCTTCGACCAACACTTCTTCTGTTTTGTTTCTTGTGTTTAACTCAGTGTAGTACATTTCTTCAAAGTGCTTCTTTTCCAGTCCCAGAGTTGCGTGTTCATTTTGAACATTCTGAAGCTGTTCGCTAAAAACAAATTAAATTAATGAATTTTATTTAATAGAAAATATTCAGAATTTGTATGTAAACATAGCCACATGCACAATAAAAATATAAATAGTAAGAAAGAGAGAAGGCATTGACATGATGTGTTTGAAAATTATTTTCAGAACAGAAAAATAGTAGTTCCCTTACACAGGAAAGGAAGCTATAATACTTCATGATAGTAATAGTTTCTTCATTCCCAACTCTGTCTGCCTTTGTTTGTCTAAACAGCTATACTCATGGATATTGAGATAACTAAGAATGAAGGGTAATTGTTATGTACAAGCCTAGAGTTAGATGCCATCAGTGTCATTTTGACTGTAATCTGCATTCATATTATATGTAATTACTGTGCATTCATTGCCTTCATATAAAACCCCAAAATGTATTAAAACTTTATCACTACCATGTTTTTTTTATCTGTAGTCAACACACAAAAACTTCCTGGAATCTGATATTCTCGGACAGTCATGCTTAAGGGTCAGTAATCTGCCATCATGTGGGCATCCCAAAGTCCATGGTATCTCTCTTACATTGTTTTTATATCTTGGTGAAATCTTTCACCTTGCACCTCACTTGGGAAAGAAATGTAAATAGTTATGGAGGTTGTGCAATTTTATGCTCATGTTGCATCGAAGCTTACAGAAACTCATTTTCAACTAATTCAGAATAATTGTCTGCTTTAAAGTTACCCGTTACTCAGAAAGTTTTGCACAACTACAACAAATGATGACCAGGTTGTGGACTCTGTTATGTTAATCAAATCAATAAAATTTTGATCGCTTATTAACTTTCTAATTCGAGGTTCATCAAAAATTCCAGCTTTAAGTTTTTCTATGCTTAATTCCGAAAACTTTCCTAGCTTTATATATAATGGTGGCAGTATAACTTTTTTTTTCAATCAATGAGAGGCTTGTTGACAATATTTTCTTCTCCAACTTTAAATTCACACTTCAACTGCCATTATTTCTTTGTTCAGTGCCTATCTTTTACCCTGATAAGTCCCACAAACATATAAAACATGGATATTTGGTGAATCCCCTTTGCTGTCCAAGCTAGAAGTTCATCATTTTAGGATCTACACAAACCATTCAGTTATGTTCTAAATACTTCATTTGTTTTTCAGAACTGTGTTTATTGTAGCATACTCATCCTTCATTGTAGTAGAATGGACAAATGGAATTGAGCCATATTTGTTATCATTTTGTAAGAGAACACCTTTCAAACTTCTTTTAGAGCTGTCAATGAAAAGTCGCCACTCATCTGGTGTATAACGTAACCTATTTCGTTTACAAGACCTCCTACATTAGCACAAACAACAAGGTTGTTTTCTTGACAAAAGAATGGAAGAAAACCTTGCTCTCTGCTGCGATAAAATGTAACCTTTGTTTCAGAAGTCAGTAATTGTTTGTCTTTCAATATTGAAGCCAAAAGTTCTGAAGATTCCTTGGAAAGATACAGATCTCGGATTAGATCATTCAGTTCACGCTGGTCGAAGCGTTGAGTAGATGGAAAATCATCTTCAAAATTACTACCACTGTCACTTCTCATTCAACATGCCACTACTGTTTCATCTTCTAGCAGTGAATCAGAAATCTGACTGAAAGTTGGAATTGGTATGTCATCTCCGTGTGAAAGAGGTAGTCCAGCAGAATCTAAATCTGGATATTTCCATTGTTTGTGATTGTTTCCATTAATTCCCTTAATATTGACAAAACAGAAATAACAGTCATCATAGTTGTACTTAGACTTTCTCCAAGCCATTAGAATTCCACATTTGGTAAGGGACTAGATGGCAATAGTTTTTTGTTTATATAGAAACATTTTTTTTGTTGCGTAACCCTTACGGGACGTTGCAGTCAACACCAGCAATTTTCAGCTGCTGTTGATGTACTAGGCAAATGTTACGTTCAGTAGTTTGCCATTGCTTTCTGAACGACCGGCTCCCATACCAGCACATTATAACACAACGCGACACGGTCTGCTGCACAAATCGGTTGCAGCTGAGTTTCAAACGCCTGGTACCCGGCTCACGAACCGCGTTCGCAAGCCTTTAGCCACGGAGACCAGCTGAAAATATAGAAAATACTGTAATAATATTAATTAAATACACAAATGCCTGTATCTAAAAATCTAGAGCAGCTACAGACAAATAAATGTGATATTTGGATTTAGCAGGCCTCATTTATTATAAAATCAGGTGTAAAATGTTTGGCACCCAAAAAAAAAAATTGTTTTTTTGGTAGGGTTGTGTTATTGGCATTTGGAAACAACAAGCTGCCATAAGGATTGATAATGAAGTGGGACAATATCAACCTATTAAGAGAGGTGTTAGGCAGGGTTGTGTAATGTCTCCAGATCTTTTTTCCCTATACAGTGAAAATATTTTCAGGAATGTAGAAGACATAAATGGAATCAGCATTGGAGAACGAAACATCAATAACATTAAATATGCAGATGATACAATGCACAAGATCTACAACAATTAGTAGACGCAGTTGTTGTACACAGTGAGCAGCTGGGGTTGGAATTAAATTGTAAGAAGACACAGGTTATGGTCGTCACTAGGAAAAACGTAGTACCACAATGTAATATACAAGTAAATGGGAATATTCTTCAACAAGTGAATCGGTAAAATTATCTCGGAACAGTCATAACATCTGATGGGAGATGCCTTGAAGAGATTAGAACAAGAATCGCCATGGCGAAAGTAGCCTTTAGCAAGATGAAAAACATTCTGACCAATAAAAAGATGTCAATTGAAATGAAAAAAAAAGAGTGTTGAGGGGATACATAAAGCCTGTTCTGTTGTATGGATGTGAAACTTGGACAATGTGCAGTCAAGCTGAAAAACATCTGATGGCTGCAGAAATGTGGTTTATGAGGAAAATGCAAAGAATACCACGGACAGACAGAAAAACCAATGACCAAGTACTACAGGAGACAAATGAAAATCGTAAATTGATTAGAGAAATTAGACGTAGACAGTCAAAATTTTTTGGACATGTTATGAGAAGAAATGGATTGGAGAACTTAGTGACAACTGGCATGATCGAGGGGAACAGACCAAGAGGAAGACCGAGAGGAAAATACCTGGATAGCTTGGCCACATGCCATGGACGAGACAGGAACACTGAGCTGATCCACGACGCTAGTGATCGAGTGAAATGGCGAGTCATGACCGCCCATGCTTTCCGGCATGGCACATGATTGATTGATTGATTGTTATTGGCATGCACCTTGCCATCTTGATAGATGACAATTTGTAAAATGGAGTTATACCGCGCCCTATCACAAAGTATGGGCTTAATTTAGCAACCATGTGTTGCTCATTCAGCATGATACCTCTCTTGGCCTATCTAGTTTACTCCAGAGGAAAGATAACACCAATACATCTGGAACAAGACAAGCTACGGAGCTGCTGGATCAGCAAAGCAATGCTCTAACTGTCTGTCTGTCTGCGCTTCCATCTTAAACCAGTTTCCGACCATGGTGTAGGGCCTGGTCTGCCCTGCCATGACATTTAGTCTTAGGTTGTATCTCCTTGCACTAGGGTAAAGCTTTACCCTCCCAAGTGAGCTTCTCCATCCCAAGCCATTGGCACAATGTGGCGTGTTGGGTTTGGTGAGCACCGCCCAACATTCCATGCTAACAGAAAGCAGGTAGTACCATCTACCGGCATACAGTAGCTCAGTCGTATCTGACTGAGACCTGACTTTAGTGATTATAATGTTGCAGATATTAATAAAGAATTCAGGACAAGTCAAAGTTAAGTAATGTGCAATACCTCAAGGAGTTCAGATGCTGCTGAAGTAAGTCGGCATTAGCTGCCAGCTCCTTGTATTCACGCTCCTTCAACTCAAACTGTCTCAACAGTGAATCCTGCTCTTTGCATTTGTCTGTCATCATTCGGATCATCTAAATATCAGTGTGAAAGATACATATTGCTTTGTCATTTCATAAAAAAGCATACACATATTGTTTGTTGCATGTTGTTGTCACTTTGCTAGAATTTTTTTTCAATTGCTCAATTCACACTGGGCTATAATTTGTACATCATCATCATCATCATGTGCCATTATAAGCAGCTCAGGCTATCATATTCCTCCACAAACATCTACCCTCCATGTTCTTAATAAGTTCAAGCACCGATCATCTTCCATGCCACTCTGTCAAACCATCCAGCATTATCTCTCTTTGTCAACCTCTTTCTCTAACACCCTCAATTTTCCCTGGTGTCACAACCTTCTCTTGTCTCAAAACATAAACTAAACAAATGACAACTGCCTTGTCCTGATGTGGGTCATCAAATGTCTCTGTGAACTGACCGCTTGCAGTCATTTCTACATAAACAATTCAGCCAATGAGCCATTTTCATCCATGAGGCATACTAGGTACGTGGTGCCAGACTCATATTTTCAGACCAATCAGCACGCAACGTGTGATGAGGTCAAGCCTCATATTTTCAGACCAATCAGCACGCAATGTGTGATGAGGTCAAGCCTCATATTTTCAGACCAATCAGCACGCAACATGTGATGAGGTCAGTATCATAGCAGCTGCCCTTACTTCTCGGACATTTCCTGTTACCCCTTTTAGGCTGGGTCGACCTGGGAACCCATGTCAGTGAAACATATCCCTGCCTCAATGAGGATCCCAACACATGATCACTGGGGCCAGCAGGCAAGCATCCTAGACTCCGGGCACCCATGGCTCACACTGTGTACATAACAAAAAGTAAAAGTGAAGACACCTTTCCCATGCTCTGGGGGTGTAGTATCTACATGGTGCTAGCCCCACAGTTGTACAGACCAATCAACATCGATGGTTGATGTGGTCAATGTCTGACCTGCCTCCTTTACTTCCTAGAAGTAATACCCATCATAGGCTGGGTCAACCTGGCAGCCCAGGTCAATTAAAGGATCCCTGACTGGATGGGGATTTGAACATATAACCACCAGACTGATAGGCCAGCAAGCTAGCCACTCCACCACATCCACTCCCACTTTGTCCATGGTGTCCATTAATTCATATAGCATATTTTATTTCTGTTCCTTCACTTTAAAAGAACTATGATTTCACAGATTTCTCCACTGGTGTGTATGTATTATCCTCTATCATGACAGCTAGATGTGTTTCACTATTTGACTGTCATAGGTATCATATATTCATATCTTTCCATGCTGGTTTCAGTCTGTCCAGAAGTGCTGTTCTTTGTGTAGTCCTGGCTTTCTGTTCTGCTCTTATTGATTTATCATTTACTATAGATAATCGGTAATCAGTTCACGAATGCAAAGGGTCATCGCTAGAGGTACAGACTTTGTGCTCTGTGCGACGTTTTCATCTGGAAAATCCCTTGAAGAAGACAAAGGCATATGGGATAAAAGTCAAGTGCAATGAAGTCATTTCTCTGGCCTTTAAACACCTTTGAGAACCTTAAGCAATGGTGTCCCTACTGTATTTCCTAGACTTTGTTGCCAGTCTGACTGCAACAGTTCTTGTATTTGTTGTTTATCACCTGTACAGTGTACATTTGTGATGTAAATGATCCAGTTGTTTTTATTACCATGTCATCAATCAACACTTCTGATACAATATTTTCTAAGAAGACACTGAATGTTTGTCATATTCACAGGCATAGGAACGGAGCAATATGGGGACGACCCGTTGCCGTGAAGTTGGAACCGCGACTAACTAACTAACTAACTGAATGTTTTTTTTGTTTCTTTTGTGTTTCCTAACTTTGAACTTAAGCGTAATCCATACTTCTAATGTACTGAACTGGTTTTTGCATGTGGATTAGCTTTCTCTATTACCAGTGTCCCTTGCAATCAGGCGAACCCACTCCAACTTTGGGGTACTTGTAATTTACGTCTCCAAGTCAAGGACGAGATGTCAACATTTTAGTCCAACTGACCAGTGTAGGGGTTGAACCCGCTGTCAGAAGTCGGGGTGCCCCACCGGCTAGATGAATGTATTATTCACTGGCGAGCAACCCCAGATAGTCAGAAACTGACTAGGGACAAAATCTATATGGCTGAACTACAGATTAAGCCCTTGAATATCCAACGTACAGTTCCTAGTGGCTCGTTACAAAATTGAAATGAACTGTGCTGAATATTCGCCAAGGATCAGGAAAGAGAAGTTTAGCTGAGATAGATGTTTAAGTCTAAATATATGAATATAGACGACTATTCTCAGTACAGGTTTTTCTCCCTGACTGCTCCCTTCCTTGGTGTGTAAGTGAACCCCCACCAATGTACACACACAACACGTATGCACAATTGGAATTAAAAGATAACGACAGAACTATGAGTTACAATACTACAACATTTATTTACTAATCATGATCATAGACATCTGATGGTTCAAGATGAGGATGATGAAATCATATAACATATTGTGATGAGAAACATTACGTAACTTTACTTGTTACTTCATCTATCTGGAACTGTGGTCCAGATCCCCACTCTCCAGTAGACTCAACAAAAGAAAAAGAACAGCTTGCCGGTATTCTGAGATCCTGTCAGTCCTGACACTCCTAGTCAGTAGTCTCTAGTCTTGAGATCTATAACATAGGGCTCCTTGTGAGAGCTTGAAAGAAAGTCAAGAATGTGTTATATCAGTTCTACATCAGCGCAATCCTAATTAAAACATATCATAACACAAACATATACAATGACCAGTCTGGCCAAGTTTATCTTTCAGCTCGACTGCGTTCACCATCCTCCTTCTCCCTACTGTCTTTAGTCTGGGACGGGCTTTTCAATTGTTTCACACGCCTGTAATGATTACATTTCTGCCGCCCCATGTCCATGTCGCTAATACAGAAATTCTGTGTCGTACAGCCGCTCCGTCCAATGTTAGTTTAGCAGCTCACAGGGTCGGTAAGGGTATTATAACAATGCCTGATCATCCGGGCTTGCAAGCCGTGACCCGTAGCTGTGCCAGGGTTCCGTGCATTACCGTGGACGCACGCCCACAATACACTGAGAAAGTTTAGCACCATATACCCCATAACACTTGTGGGTAATGTCTGTACCATTACACCTCTGCTACAAATGCCATCGATGGTTAGTGTGCCAATGCGCACACCATAATATAACACGTCATATTGATAGGCTAGCATATGACAAATCAATATACCAAACATGAAATACACATAAAACATTAATTAAACTAGACATATTATGATACTTTAACATAATAGCATAATGATAATGCACTAGTTAGTTTGTAGGTATACGAAATGAGATGTATATACACAAAAAGAATATGTACGAAGCATATTCCTAGCATCGTATATTCATATGAAATTACACATACATACATCCAACATATCCGTAAACATTATATTACTTCAAGATAGACATCTAATGATACTCACATAATAGCATCAGGCATTATTAATGAGTACTAATATTGTATAGCTACAAAATGAGATATACAACAAGTCTAATTGAAGTGACCAAACAGACCAGCTATATTTGCTGAGCTGCCCGGTTTAATCACCACCGAGTTACTGCTGTCGTAAGAATTAAATAAATAGTCAGTTGACTATATTCTGTACAACAAATGCACACACCAAAAGCAACTAGTCTAGTTTAGAAAGAGATGGCAAGCATCTGCTACGACACCTCAAGTATATCTAGACAAGACCTGCCTTCCATAAGTTTCTACTTCTCAGAAGAATAACACTTTAAAGCAATATGATATTGAACGCAGAACTTAGAAAGAACACTCAAGTAATCTATGACAATGATAGTTCTTGCAATAACCTAGATCAGATATAGACTGAAAATCGGTCCATCCATCTAAGAAACTAAGAGAATTACTAAGGGACTAGTTACTAAGAAATAATTCCTAGAAGCCAACAAAAAAAATCATGCATATGACTACAGACATTGAGATAGTTCCTACCTGTTCTGAAGTCACACTTAATCTAACATAAAACAGGCTAGGGACCCTTATTTAAGCTGAGTCAAGCAGACAGTATTACCTCCTTGGCATTCCCGTCATAAATTCTTCTTATCTCCTCCTGACAGTAATTGCCCTTATCATTGCAATTAACTCCAAGTCTGTCCAGTCATACAAATTCTTTTAACCACTAACCCTCACCATAGTGTCACACCTGGATGGTTTTGCGTTGCCAGCCCCAGATCAGTTTCACAGTCTTATCAGTGATTTCACACCTTGCAGAGTCTGCCAGTCCGAGTGGACCGGGCTTGTGTACCGCCCTGGGGCCATTATCTCTCCCTGTGTCAATGTTGTTCACGCCTGGGTGGTTTCCTACCTGTGCTTATCAGGTGTCAGCCTGGTCAGTTTTAATTACACAGTCCATGGCCCCTTCATTGTTGATTCAGCATGTCTGGGTCAGCAGTTTCCCCAGGTGTATACTAATTATCTAGTTGCCATTTTACTTGCCATCTGCAAGCTTACGTCATGGCTAGAGGCTTTTTGTGAATAATCTTACCTCACGACTAGATAATTTTGGAGTAGTGTGATTAATTCATTCTTTCTCAATTTGGCCTCTCAAATTTGGAGACCGAGAAAAATATTCTGGGATGTTAAGGCGGCCAATTCGTGACAGAGCTTTCCCCTTAAAAAAAAAGTTTCTGCCAGAAATCTTTTGTCAAAGCACGCCGTACATCCCAGAATAATGCCTAAGCACTCTCCGTTCTGTATCTGCCTAAAGGTTTCCAATATTCCTTGTGGCAGTGGGTTGTCCTGCATATGCATAAAGACGTTCCATTTCCATAACCCAAAGATACACGGGATAGATCCTTGTACCTGGTTTTAGGCCGGGATTCCATGCAATAGCTTGGTAAAATCCGGTAATTGTCAGAAGGTTGTAATTTTACCCCTCTGGGAAAGATCACAATCAACGGGATTCTTCTACGCCTCTGGGCAGCAATTGTTTTACACCATTCACTCACGTGATTTACTCCTTTCCGCCGAGGATGTACCCGTAGTGAGGTCTTGCATAAGCTGGCCACAGCAAAGCTTGTCTCCGTGATATTCCTCCATCCTTTATAGATCCTTAACAGATTCATCAATATCTTCCTTTTGAAAGGAATAATGTTACACATCATGGTCCCATGATATAAATTCAACTGGCGCTTTCCTCCTTCAAAGTCGGGAGTAACAATCGTCCCTCCTCGGTGTCGCGGTTTCTTCCCCTGATAATCAGTTAATGGGCTGAGTTTCTCTGCATTAGAGTTTCGTGTGAAAACCGTGCTAGAAAGTGGAATTTTAGTGTGCCAAGTTGTCCTGCCTTGAGAAATAACATAGTTACTCCAGGGCGATAAAGTGGAGTTACTTTGGAATAAAGTATCCACAACTAGCTGATCTACTCCTATCAAATCGACCTGACTGAAGGGTAGATTGAGTCCTAAGAGTGTTGATTCCAAACCACTCTTGACTTCTGTTACTTCAGGTCCCTGTTGCTGGAATTCCCTGATAACTTCAGCTAATGAGATGATAGGCGTTTCTTCCTCCATCTTGTGCAAAGAATTTTCTTCTTTAGCAACTACAGACAATGTTGTCTGCACAATATCAGAGTCCATATTCTGGCTCCTAACAATTCCATGTGTTTCCTGAGTCTCCGAACTGGTATACTGTGAGATAACAACTGGAAATGTTTCCTGGTCTGGATGTTCCTCTCTGGTCGTGCTTTCATGGGCTAAGTCCAGTTGAGGTAAATCCTGTGCTGGGCTGTCTAAGCAATCCATCACATTACGTAAATCATTTGAACTGATTTCTAGTGTCTTTTCCTGAGCTGCAGCCTCAAAGATCACAAGGGGTTCCGGGTCATCCTTCATCCCACTGTCAGTCAAATTTAATCCCACTTCTTCCTCGTCTGGGCTGAAGGGAATAATAAAGTCGGCTACCTTTCGATCTCCGACCTCCTTAAAAGATGTCCTCAGGTCATCTTCCTCTTGAGTTTCACCTCTCGTTGAAGTAAAATGAGATTCCTGGGAATCTTGTGCTGGCAAACCGTAGTGCAAACAGTTGTCCTCTGGGTAACTGTTACTAGGTAAATTATCTGAACTGATAATTAGTGACTCTTCCCGCGTTGCAGCAGTGAAATTCACCTGGGATTCTGTTCCTTCCTTCCTCCCTATTTCAGTCAGATGTAATTCCACTTCGTGATTCTGTGACCAGAAGGGAATGTGAGAATCGGCTAGGTCTCCGCCTGCGACCTCATTAAAGGTTGTCTTCAGTTCCTCTTTCTCTCGAGATTCATTTCTCGTAGCAGTCAAGTGGTTTTCCTGAAGGTCCTCTACTGTCAAACGACTATTGCCGTGGTGCAAACAGTTATCACGTTTGTGACTGTTTGAAATGCCCTTGGCACGTTTTTTCTTCCCTCTTTTCCGTTTAGGACTGGGTCGAATGAGAACCTGTAGTTCCCGGTCCACTACCTCTGATTCTGCGGTGGGTGGCAAAGATGTCCCTTCCTTCCTGGTTGGGTGCGCATCCATATCTCCTACCTTATGTTCCGCTAGAACGGTTAGCTTCTCTGCACTGACTACTTCCATATGCTGTTTATTAATCTCTGCTTCTTCAGTTTTGCTACGCTCTTGTGCTCCAAAGAACTCATCATTTTCTTTAAACATAATTTCTTCTTCTTGGTCCCACCATTCTAACTCAGCTGTGATATACATTTCTAGTTGCTCCCCCTTTAAGCCTTTTCTTATGCCCCACCCTTTCGCGGACTCTGCGAAATCTGCGCGCGCCTTCATGTCCTCTTCGGGATTCCGGTAACGTAAGGCCATAATTGCTAATGACTATATTCAGGTAAGCTCCTATGTATATATCAAAAATCAGATCTAAGCTAGAAAGACAAGAGTTAACTACTGACAGTCTACGCTATCCAATGTGTATAGTTTAGCCTCAGCAGTGAAAGACAACTGAAAATAATATTCAAGTAGTACCTGGCGACAGCAGTGAAGTAAGTGTGAGAGATATACTACACAGTAATCAACAGTAATATTTATCTAAATAAACATTAAAATGCACTGCATACATGTCAAAATGAACATGGAATATATTAGCATAAAATTGCAAATCAGTCAAGCAGTTAAATCATCAAACACATCAATGTAAATATGATTAAAGTGTTCAATTATCAATAAATGATTAATGGTAACACTAATTGATAATAGTTACAAACAGTTATCAATAAATGATAGATGATGGTAGTTTTCTCATAAGTTATAATCTGTTATACTTTTGAAAAGTTATATATGTACTCTGAAACTTCCTCAACTAAAAGTAGCTACACTTGATGATAGTCTATTTTGATGACTGAAGATTACAAGAGTTAACTTTGAAAAATCGTTTGTCTAGGGTCTAGTAGAATCACTATGATTACTAGAATCCTGGTTCAGGATCCCGGACGAGCCCCCAAATCTGTCAGAAGTCGGGGTGCCCCACCGGCTAGATGAATGTATTATTCACTGGCGAGCAACCCCAGATAGTCAGAAACTGACTAGGGACAAAATCTATATGGCTGAACTACAGATTAAGCCCTTGAATATCCAACGTACAGTTCCTAGTGGCTCGTTACAAAATTGAAATGAACTGTGCTGAATATTCGCCAAGGATCAGGAAAGAGAAGTTTAGCTGAGATAGATGTTTAAGTCTAAATATATGAATATAGACGACTATTCTCAGTACAGGTTTTTCTCCCTGACTGCTCCCTTCCTTGGTGTGTAAGTGAACCCCCACCAATGTACACACACAACACGTATGCACAATTGGAATTAAAAGATAACGACAGAACTATGAGTTACAATACTACAACATTTATTTACTAATCATGATCATAGACATCTGATGGTTCAAGATGAGGATGATGAAATCATATAACATATTGTGATGAGAAACATTACGTAACTTTACTTGTTACTTCATCTATCTGGAACTGTGGTCCAGATCCCCACTCTCCAGTAGACTCAACAAAAGAAAAAGAACAGCTTGCCGGTATTCTGAGATCCTGTCAGTCCTGACACTCCTAGTCAGTAGTCTCTAGTCTTGAGATCTATAACATAGGGCTCCTTGTGAGAGCTTGAAAGAAAGTCAAGAATGTGTTATATCAGTTCTACATCAGCGCAATCCTAATTAAAACATATCATAACACAAACATATACAATGACCAGTCTGGCCAAGTTTATCTTTCAGCTCGACTGCGTTCACCATCCTCCTTCTCCCTACTGTCTTTAGTCTGGGACGGGCTTTTCAATTGTTTCACACGCCTGTAATGATTACATTTCTGCCGCCCCATGTCCATGTCGCTAATACAGAAATTCTGTGTCGTACAGCCGCTCCGTCCAATGTTAGTTTAGCAGCTCACAGGGTCGGTAAGGGTATTATAACAATGCCTGATCATCCGGGCTTGCAAGCCGTGACCCGTAGCTGTGCCAGGGTTCCGTGCATTACCGTGGACGCACGCCCACAATACACTGAGAAAGTTTAGCACCATATACCCCATAACACTTGTGGGTAATGTCTGTACCATTACACCTCTGCTACAAATGCCATCGATGGTTAGTGTGCCAATGCGCACACCATAATATAACACGTCATATTGATAGGCTAGCATATGACAAATCAATATACCAAACATGAAATACACATAAAACATTAATTAAACTAGACATATTATGATACTTTAACATAATAGCATAATGATAATGCACTAGTTAGTTTGTAGGTATACGAAATGAGATGTATATACACAAAAAGAATATGTACGAAGCATATTCCTAGCATCGTATATTCATATGAAATTACACATACATACATCCAACATATCCGTAAACATTATATTACTTCAAGATAGACATCTAATGATACTCACATAATAGCATCAGGCATTATTAATGAGTACTAATATTGTATAGCTACAAAATGAGATATACAACAAGTCTAATTGAAGTGACCAAACAGACCAGCTATATTTGCTGAGCTGCCCGGTTTAATCACCACCGAGTTACTGCTGTCGTAAGAATTAAATAAATAGTCAGTTGACTATATTCTGTACAACAAATGCACACACCAAAAGCAACTAGTCTAGTTTAGAAAGAGATGGCAAGCATCTGCTACGACACCTCAAGTATATCTAGACAAGACCTGCCTTCCATAAGTTTCTACTTCTCAGAAGAATAACACTTTAAAGCAATATGATATTGAACGCAGAACTTAGAAAGAACACTCAAGTAATCTATGACAATGATAGTTCTTGCAATAACCTAGATCAGATATAGACTGAAAATCGGTCCATCCATCTAAGAAACTAAGAGAATTACTAAGGGACTAGTTACTAAGAAATAATTCCTAGAAGCCAACAAAAAAAATCATGCATATGACTACAGACATTGAGATAGTTCCTACCTGTTCTGAAGTCACACTTAATCTAACATAAAACAGGCTAGGGACCCTTATTTAAGCTGAGTCAAGCAGACAGTATTACCTCCTTGGCATTCCCGTCATAAATTCTTCTTATCTCCTCCTGACAGTAATTGCCCTTATCATTGCAATTAACTCCAAGTCTGTCCAGTCATACAAATTCTTTTAACCACTAACCCTCACCATAGTGTCACACCTGGATGGTTTTGCGTTGCCAGCCCCAGATCAGTTTCACAGTCTTATCAGTGATTTCACACCTTGCAGAGTCTGCCAGTCCGAGTGGACCGGGCTTGTGTACCGCCCTGGGGCCATTATCTCTCCCTGTGTCAATGTTGTTCACGCCTGGGTGGTTTCCTACCTGTGCTTATCAGGTGTCAGCCTGGTCAGTTTTAATTACACAGTCCATGGCCCCTTCATTGTTGATTCAGCATGTCTGGGTCAGCAGTTTCCCCAGGTGTATACTAATTATCTAGTTGCCATTTTACTTGCCATCTGCAAGCTTACGTCATGGCTAGAGGCTTTTTGTGAATAATCTTACCTCACGACTAGATAATTTTGGAGTAGTGTGATTAATTCATTCTTTCTCAATTTGGCCTCTCAAATTTGGAGACCGAGAAAAATATTCTGGGATGTTAAGGCGGCCAATTCGTGACAGAGCTTTCCCCTTAAAAAAAAAGTTTCTGCCAGAAATCTTTTGTCAAAGCACGCCGTACATCCCAGAATAATGCCTAAGCACTCTCCGTTCTGTATCTGCCTAAAGGTTTCCAATATTCCTTGTGGCAGTGGGTTGTCCTGCATATGCATAAAGACGTTCCATTTCCATAACCCAAAGATACACGGGATAGATCCTTGTACCTGGTTTTAGGCCGGGATTCCATGCAATAGCTTGGTAAAATCCGGTAATTGTCAGAAGGTTGTAATTTTACCCCTCTGGGAAAGATCACAATCAACGGGATTCTTCTACGCCTCTGGGCAGCAATTGTTTTACACCATTCACTCACGTGATTTACTCCTTTCCGCCGAGGATGTACCCGTAGTGAGGTCTTGCATAAGCTGGCCACAGCAAAGCTTGTCTCCGTGATATTCCTCCATCCTTTATAGATCCTTAACAGATTCATCAATATCTTCCTTTTGAAAGGAATAATGTTACACATCATGGTCCCATGATATAAATTCAACTGGCGCTTTCCTCCTTCAAAGTCGGGAGTAACAATCGTCCCTCCTCGGTGTCGCGGTTTCTTCCCCTGATAATCAGTTAATGGGCTGAGTTTCTCTGCATTAGAGTTTCGTGTGAAAACCGTGCTAGAAAGTGGAATTTTAGTGTGCCAAGTTGTCCTGCCTTGAGAAATAACATAGTTACTCCAGGGCGATAAAGTGGAGTTACTTTGGAATAAAGTATCCACAACTAGCTGATCTACTCCTATCAAATCGACCTGACTGAAGGGTAGATTGAGTCCTAAGAGTGTTGATTCCAAACCACTCTTGACTTCTGTTACTTCAGGTCCCTGTTGCTGGAATTCCCTGATAACTTCAGCTAATGAGATGATAGGCGTTTCTTCCTCCATCTTGTGCAAAGAATTTTCTTCTTTAGCAACTACAGACAATGTTGTCTGCACAATATCAGAGTCCATATTCTGGCTCCTAACAATTCCATGTGTTTCCTGAGTCTCCGAACTGGTATACTGTGAGATAACAACTGGAAATGTTTCCTGGTCTGGATGTTCCTCTCTGGTCGTGCTTTCATGGGCTAAGTCCAGTTGAGGTAAATCCTGTGCTGGGCTGTCTAAGCAATCCATCACATTACGTAAATCATTTGAACTGATTTCTAGTGTCTTTTCCTGAGCTGCAGCCTCAAAGATCACAAGGGGTTCCGGGTCATCCTTCATCCCACTGTCAGTCAAATTTAATCCCACTTCTTCCTCGTCTGGGCTGAAGGGAATAATAAAGTCGGCTACCTTTCGATCTCCGACCTCCTTAAAAGATGTCCTCAGGTCATCTTCCTCTTGAGTTTCACCTCTCGTTGAAGTAAAATGAGATTCCTGGGAATCTTGTGCTGGCAAACCGTAGTGCAAACAGTTGTCCTCTGGGTAACTGTTACTAGGTAAATTATCTGAACTGATAATTAGTGACTCTTCCCGCGTTGCAGCAGTGAAATTCACCTGGGATTCTGTTCCTTCCTTCCTCCCTATTTCAGTCAGATGTAATTCCACTTCGTGATTCTGTGACCAGAAGGGAATGTGAGAATCGGCTAGGTCTCCGCCTGCGACCTCATTAAAGGTTGTCTTCAGTTCCTCTTTCTCTCGAGATTCATTTCTCGTAGCAGTCAAGTGGTTTTCCTGAAGGTCCTCTACTGTCAAACGACTATTGCCGTGGTGCAAACAGTTATCACGTTTGTGACTGTTTGAAATGCCCTTGGCACGTTTTTTCTTCCCTCTTTTCCGTTTAGGACTGGGTCGAATGAGAACCTGTAGTTCCCGGTCCACTACCTCTGATTCTGCGGTGGGTGGCAAAGATGTCCCTTCCTTCCTGGTTGGGTGCGCATCCATATCTCCTACCTTATGTTCCGCTAGAACGGTTAGCTTCTCTGCACTGACTACTTCCATATGCTGTTTATTAATCTCTGCTTCTTCAGTTTTGCTACGCTCTTGTGCTCCAAAGAACTCATCATTTTCTTTAAACATAATTTCTTCTTCTTGGTCCCACCATTCTAACTCAGCTGTGATATACATTTCTAGTTGCTCCCCCTTTAAGCCTTTTCTTATGCCCCACCCTTTCGCGGACTCTGCGAAATCTGCGCGCGCCTTCATGTCCTCTTCGGGATTCCGGTAACGTAAGGCCATAATTGCTAATGACTATATTCAGGTAAGCTCCTATGTATATATCAAAAATCAGATCTAAGCTAGAAAGACAAGAGTTAACTACTGACAGTCTACGCTATCCAATGTGTATAGTTTAGCCTCAGCAGTGAAAGACAACTGAAAATAATATTCAAGTAGTACCTGGCGACAGCAGTGAAGTAAGTGTGAGAGATATACTACACAGTAATCAACAGTAATATTTATCTAAATAAACATTAAAATGCACTGCATACATGTCAAAATGAACATGGAATATATTAGCATAAAATTGCAAATCAGTCAAGCAGTTAAATCATCAAACACATCAATGTAAATATGATTAAAGTGTTCAATTATCAATAAATGATTAATGGTAACACTAATTGATAATAGTTACAAACAGTTATCAATAAATGATAGATGATGGTAGTTTTCTCATAAGTTATAATCTGTTATACTTTTGAAAAGTTATATATGTACTCTGAAACTTCCTCAACTAAAAGTAGCTACACTTGATGATAGTCTATTTTGATGACTGAAGATTACAAGAGTTAACTTTGAAAAATCGTTTGTCTAGGGTCTAGTAGAATCACTATGATTACTAGAATCCTGGTTCAGGATCCCGGACGAGCCCCCAAATCTGTCAGAAGTCGGGGTGCCCCACCGGCTAGATGAATGTATTATTCACTGGCGAGCAACCCCAGATAGTCAGAAACTGACTAGGGACAAAATCTATATGGCTGAACTACAGATTAAGCCCTTGAATATCCAACGTACAGTTCCTAGTGGCTCGTTACAAAATTGAAATGAACTGTGCTGAATATTCGCCAAGGATCAGGAAAGAGAAGTTTAGCTGAGATAGATGTTTAAGTCTAAATATATGAATATAGACGACTATTCTCAGTACAGGTTTTTCTCCCTGACTGCTCCCTTCCTTGGTGTGTAAGTGAACCCCCACCAATGTACACACACAACACGTATGCACAATTGGAATTAAAAGATAACGACAGAACTATGAGTTACAATACTACAACATTTATTTACTAATCATGATCATAGACATCTGATGGTTCAAGATGAGGATGATGAAATCATATAACATATTGTGATGAGAAACATTACGTAACTTTACTTGTTACTTCATCTATCTGGAACTGTGGTCCAGATCCCCACTCTCCAGTAGACTCAACAAAAGAAAAAGAACAGCTTGCCGGTATTCTGAGATCCTGTCAGTCCTGACACTCCTAGTCAGTAGTCTCTAGTCTTGAGATCTATAACATAGGGCTCCTTGTGAGAGCTTGAAAGAAAGTCAAGAATGTGTTATATCAGTTCTACATCAGCGCAATCCTAATTAAAACATATCATAACACAAACATATACAATGACCAGTCTGGCCAAGTTTATCTTTCAGCTCGACTGCGTTCACCATCCTCCTTCTCCCTACTGTCTTTAGTCTGGGACGGGCTTTTCAATTGTTTCACACGCCTGTAATGATTACATTTCTGCCGCCCCATGTCCATGTCGCTAATACAGAAATTCTGTGTCGTACAGCCGCTCCGTCCAATGTTAGTTTAGCAGCTCACAGGGTCGGTAAGGGTATTATAACAATGCCTGATCATCCGGGCTTGCAAGCCGTGACCCGTAGCTGTGCCAGGGTTCCGTGCATTACCGTGGACGCACGCCCACAATACACTGAGAAAGTTTAGCACCATATACCCCATAACACTTGTGGGTAATGTCTGTACCATTACACCTCTGCTACAAATGCCATCGATGGTTAGTGTGCCAATGCGCACACCATAATATAACACGTCATATTGATAGGCTAGCATATGACAAATCAATATACCAAACATGAAATACACATAAAACATTAATTAAACTAGACATATTATGATACTTTAACATAATAGCATAATGATAATGCACTAGTTAGTTTGTAGGTATACGAAATGAGATGTATATACACAAAAAGAATATGTACGAAGCATATTCCTAGCATCGTATATTCATATGAAATTACACATACATACATCCAACATATCCGTAAACATTATATTACTTCAAGATAGACATCTAATGATACTCACATAATAGCATCAGGCATTATTAATGAGTACTAATATTGTATAGCTACAAAATGAGATATACAACAAGTCTAATTGAAGTGACCAAACAGACCAGCTATATTTGCTGAGCTGCCCGGTTTAATCACCACCGAGTTACTGCTGTCGTAAGAATTAAATAAATAGTCAGTTGACTATATTCTGTACAACAAATGCACACACCAAAAGCAACTAGTCTAGTTTAGAAAGAGATGGCAAGCATCTGCTACGACACCTCAAGTATATCTAGACAAGACCTGCCTTCCATAAGTTTCTACTTCTCAGAAGAATAACACTTTAAAGCAATATGATATTGAACGCAGAACTTAGAAAGAACACTCAAGTAATCTATGACAATGATAGTTCTTGCAATAACCTAGATCAGATATAGACTGAAAATCGGTCCATCCATCTAAGAAACTAAGAGAATTACTAAGGGACTAGTTACTAAGAAATAATTCCTAGAAGCCAACAAAAAAAATCATGCATATGACTACAGACATTGAGATAGTTCCTACCTGTTCTGAAGTCACACTTAATCTAACATAAAACAGGCTAGGGACCCTTATTTAAGCTGAGTCAAGCAGACAGTATTACCTCCTTGGCATTCCCGTCATAAATTCTTCTTATCTCCTCCTGACAGTAATTGCCCTTATCATTGCAATTAACTCCAAGTCTGTCCAGTCATACAAATTCTTTTAACCACTAACCCTCACCATAGTGTCACACCTGGATGGTTTTGCGTTGCCAGCCCCAGATCAGTTTCACAGTCTTATCAGTGATTTCACACCTTGCAGAGTCTGCCAGTCCGAGTGGACCGGGCTTGTGTACCGCCCTGGGGCCATTATCTCTCCCTGTGTCAATGTTGTTCACGCCTGGGTGGTTTCCTACCTGTGCTTATCAGGTGTCAGCCTGGTCAGTTTTAATTACACAGTCCATGGCCCCTTCATTGTTGATTCAGCATGTCTGGGTCAGCAGTTTCCCCAGGTGTATACTAATTATCTAGTTGCCATTTTACTTGCCATCTGCAAGCTTACGTCATGGCTAGAGGCTTTTTGTGAATAATCTTACCTCACGACTAGATAATTTTGGAGTAGTGTGATTAATTCATTCTTTCTCAATTTGGCCTCTCAAATTTGGAGACCGAGAAAAATATTCTGGGATGTTAAGGCGGCCAATTCGTGACACCCGCTACCTTGGCATCAGCACATTGGATGTTTAAGGACGAATGCTCTTATTCATTCGGCCAGTGTCCAAAGACACTGAATGAGTTGACGCTACTTAACCTTCCTTCTCCCACTCTTTCTCCTTCTTCTCTTCACATTCTTGTGTGTAACCAGATATATATATATCATTTTCACAATTGTTTCTGAACTGCTTTTTGAACTAATGTGAACCAAAGAAAACCACCATAAATAAATAAATTCCTTCATATATGACCAAAGAGTTTCCGGCTTGGGTCAGGATGGCAGGATGTGTTTTCTTCTAGCTTGACTTCAGTTGGTTGATCGGCGGCTTGACAATCCGCCATCATAAAACTCCCTGTTGTTACAGAATCAGATTTCTGGCTCTAAATGTTAGCGCTACGCACAAACATGGAGAGCCACGACTTCTGCCCTATGCGCCGCCTTAGGCCCAAGAGGAAAGACTATATGACCAAACATTTTCAGGTTTATTCATGAGTTTCACCACATATTATACTGATCAATCCTGATATTCAATTCACCAGGTTGCTCTATCATTATATTTTGGTAATAAATCACTACATTGTTACGTTATATGGCAGTGGAAATGTAGTTACAGAGAAAAATGCAAAGAATACAATGAAAAGACAGAAAAATAATGGGAGAGTCCTTAAAAAAATACAAATGAAAACAGTAAAATATTTAGAGAAATCTAACAGGCAGTCAAGATTTTTTTAAGAAGAAGAAAGTAAAAAAGACAGGCTAAAAATAAAATGAAAGATCAATGAAAACATGGCATATAAAAGTTGTATAATATACACCTAACAGACATCATCTGGAGAGTTTTAGAATGTACACCCAAGAGACATCTCATTATCATCATGTGGCATGCTGATAAGCGTGGGCGGTCATGTTTCCCCATCTCACACAATCACCAAAGTCAGGGATCAGTTCTGTGTTCTAGTCTCGACCATGCCACGTGGCCAAGCCATCCAGGTATTTACTTCTCTGCCTTCCCCTTGTTCTTTTTCCCTCAATCTTGCCAGTTGTCACCAAGTTCTCCAATTTATTTCTTCTCATAACATGTCCAAAAATTGTGACTGTCTACGTCAAAATACTCTATCCAGTTTACTGTTTTCATTCGTTTCTTGTAGGACTTGGTCACTGGTTTTTCTGTCTGTCCATGGTATTCTTTGCATTTTCTTCAGAAATCACATCTCCACAGTCATTAGATGTTTTTAAGCTTGTCTGCTCAATGTCCACGCTTCACATCCATACAAGAGTACAGGTTCTATGTAGCACTTCAACACTCTTTTTCTCGTTGCAATTGGCATCTTATTATTGGTCAGTATGTTTTCCATCTTACAAAAGGTTACCTTCTACCTTGGTGATTCTTCTTCCAATCTCTTCAAGACACTTCCTATCAGATGTTATGACTACTATCGTAGTGCCCAGAAAGCACCTTTTTTTTTCTTTTTTTTTTAAATTCGCATATCCTTTACAGGACATCGCTGTCAACAGCAGCATCTTTCAGCTGTCTGTTGATTTCTTGGCAAGATTACGCTCAGTAGTTTGCCATTGCTTTCTGAGCGGCCGGCTCAGTTATCCCGCAAGTCACCAGCGGGGGTCGAACCGCCTCCAGCTCTCCCCTGCTACGAGACTCTGCGTGATAAACAGGATTACGGAGAAAGTGTTGTAACCCCTCGGCCAGAGAGACCGGCAGAAGGCACCTACTGGAGAGTTTTAGAATGTATGCCCAGAAGGCACTTACTCGATGTAGAGAGCATCGGTAATGGACTGTTAATGAATAAAAGTGACTGATTATAATTAAAAGTAATCTTTTTCTTCTGCTGTCTATTATCTCCAAAAGAAGCATAGGCCCTTAACTGATTCAGTGCCAAACAAGAAAGTAAGTTTGGATCAAACATGGTACACAATCAAATGAACAAGTATTATCATGTAAATTTCTGTTCACTGAGCAATCAAATTCCAGAAGAAACCTTGAAACAAAACAAATAACATGATGACCCTAGTATGGTGATACTTCTGTCCAAATGGAAGGTCACATTTGACGGTATATTATCCTTCGGCACATAAACAGTTAACCAATTCATTTCAAGCTCTTTGTAGACTTGTTCTGATTGGTTGAATTTTCAGCTTAAGTTGTCATGGGATGAGGTAGCCAATCTTTTGTCAACCTTCCTTAGTTCCCTACTATGACATTCACAATTGGTTACAGGGTCACTATTATCTGCTTCCTTTACAGGCCCTGGTACCACTGGCAAAAAGTAGCCTAAGAAACTTCAGAACAAATGAGGGTACAGACATCTTTCCACAAGACAAGACATATGTAATCTTTCAACAAGGCAAGACATATGTAATCTTTCCACAAGACAAGACATATGTAATCTTTCCACAAGATAAGACATGTGTAATCTTTCCACAAGACAAGACATATGTAATCATTACCTTAGTGTTGCTGGTATTCTTCTTGCTCAGCTCCTTCTCGCTAGTTTCCAAGATCTCAATCTGTTGTTTAAACTGTCTCTCCTTCTCTTTGAGATCATCATTTTCTTGTATAAGTTCAATAGTCTTGTCAGACATTTTCGCCAGCTGAGCATTAATAGACACGTTTTCTCGAATTGTTCTCTTTGTTGTCTCAGCCATCTGCTTATTGCTGACCTTCCTGAACTCTGCGGCTACCTGGTTTACTCGAAGAATCATTTCTTTCTTAAGCCTGTAAAAACATGGTCATGTATTTAAAAACATGCACATATAATCATCCACATAAAAATGTGTGTTTTACCATTATGTGTGTATTGCAAATCTGCATATTACCAAGAAGCATAGGGCATATCCTTCTTCTTCCTTCTTCCACACAGATCCTGAAACATCAACATAAATGAGGGTCTCCATGGCGACGTGTTTCAGCTTTCTTCCTAGTGCTCAGAAGATCAATGGGTTCGTTTTTGGACCCCGTCAACAAGTTGTCAAGTGCAGTTTTTTGTAAAGACCCATGAGGGTCATCACTGGAGCTATGGAGTGTGTGCTCTGTGTGACCCTTTCGGTCAGTACTTAGCTGATCTCCGGAGAGAAATTAAGAAAGACGGCGTAAAACTTGGTTCAATGAAGCCAATCCTCTTGCCTTGTAACCCTTTTGTTAACATGGAGATGAAAGCCAGGCATGAAAACAGAAGTTCTCTGAAAGTCCTCCATGTTGTCATTCTATTTTAAAGTCATCTATTGGTGTTTTTGAATTACAATAGTGCATTACATTTATTCATTATTACACTATTAGGGGCTTCCGGGCGCAATCATGGAGGATGGGCATTGAAATGGTTAAGGTCTCTGGAGTGTTTATGCTCGTGGCTACCGATTGCATTTGCATTTACCTCATGTCAGACTGGAAGTGTATGGTTCCGTCGCCCTGCTACTGAGTTGAGTGCATGGCATGAAACTTGCATGGCGTGAGACTTTGGGCTGTGAATTTTGTGTGAAATGCTTTTACATCTGCCCGAGATTGTATTGGAGCGTGAAATGCATGTTCAGAGTAATGGCGGCTAGCTGTGTCGCAGAATTGACCGGCATTTGCCTTATGCAAAAATGTATGACTGCTGGTTTCTAGTGACTGCTGCTTCCATCGACAACGAACTGTATTTTCGTGGAGTAATTTTATGTTGGAATTCTGGCAACGGCATTGTGTACAGTGCAGTGAAATGTTTTTACATCTGTCCGAGGTGTGTTAGGAAAAGATGGCGTAGCTGGCTAGGAAACATCTAGAAACAGATCAAACAACATCTAGAAATATCTATACTTCGGAGCAATGGCGGCTGGTTATGTCGCAGATTTGAATGGCTTTTGCCTTATGCAGAAATGTGTGGCTCATGGTCTTCTAGTGACAGCCGCTTCCATCGATGACTAATTGTATTTTCACGGAGGACTTTTGTGTTGGCATTCTGGTGACGGCATTATAAGATGAATTGTAATGTCATAGAGGACTTTTGTGTTGACATTCTGGTGGCGGTATTATGCACAGTGTACCTGTGCGGGCTGTTGGTTGTCGAGACTACTGGCTTTTCCACTTTTCACATGGGGCAGTGAGGAGCATTTTATGTGATATTCACTGGCACAGGAACGGAGCATAATGAGGACAACCCCGTTGCTGTGAAGTTGGAACCACGACTAACTAACTAACATTTATTCATTATTATTGTATGGTGTAGAGAAAACTGACAATAAATCAACAATGTGTGGGTAAAACAGAAGCTCACCACATGTGGTTATACAAACAAATAGAAGGAATACCATGGCAGAAGATGAGAACAAACAAAAGAGTAATACAGGAACAGGGGCTGAAGAAAACCTGACTGAATTAGATAACAGCCAGACAATTAAAGCACTTCAGCCTATAAAGAGATAGAATTCACAGAAACATTTTGACTGCAGAAGAGCTTGAAGCAGAATGAGATAGAACAAAGCAAGGTTACCTCACATTATTCAAAGCAACTACAAAATGAAATATGTCTGGTGTAGTTTTAAGCTTCTTTTATTCTTAACAATTAAAACAAATGTATTATTAATCAATATACAATATCATTATTATCCCCCAAAAATTCAATCACTTAAATACAGATCTGTAAATTGAGGGTTTACTTTATTTGATTATGTGGTTGTTTCGGGATTTGAAATTTAAATATTGAGCACAACCCATTACTGGCAACGCCGATCGTATTCTGGTATGAACCTAAGGCCTATCCACGTCAATATTCCATATTGACGTGGATAGGCCTTAGGTTCATACCAGAATACGATCGGCGTTGCCAGTAGTGGGTTGTGCTCAATATTTACTTTATTTAAAAACAAATATAGTTTGTAAATGGAAATAAATCAAAAGGAGAACTGGTAAATTTGATAGCCAAACTAAATAACTACATGCAAATTCATAAAAAAATTATGTACTAAATTAACCGCTAAACTGATCATCAAACTCCAATGTTAAATCAGTGATATTGTGTGGATCAGAAACACGGAGAACATCTAACAAAATTACAAATAAACTACAAATATTCATGAAAAACCAATGACCAAGTACTACAAGAGACAAATGAAAATCGTAGATTGATTAGAGAAATTAGACGTAGACAGTCAAAATTTTTTGGACATGTTATGAGAAGAAATGGACTGGAGAACTTAGTGACAGCTGGCAAGATCGAAGGGAACAGACCAAGAGGAAGACCGAGAGGAAAATACCTGGATGGCTTGGCCACATGGCATGGACGAGACAGGAACACTGAGCTGATCCACGACTCTGGTGATCGAGTGAAATGGCGAATCATGACCGCCCACGCTTTCCGGCATGGCACATGATTGATTGATTGATTCATTAATTGGTGCCTGCACAGAACTATGGGAATAAAATAGTAATACAGGATCACCTTTGTAGAGCTAATGGAGAAAAACAAATAAATTCCGGTGAATCAAGAGGTGGGGAAAAGCTGCTGGCACTGGAGTGGACACACTTTGAGAAAACCTGTAAACAGTATAACTAGACACTTCCTTGAATGGAACTCTCAGGATAAACAAAATAGGAGACATAAAAACTTACTGAGAAGAGAATTAAAAACAGAGATGAATAATATATGGAGGACACGGAAGAAGCTGTAGGAGGTGGCACAAGAAAAGACAGCTTGGTATGAGCTGGTTGAGAGCCAATGACCCACACAAGATAAAGGGCAAAATAAGAAGAAGAGCAGCATTTCCTTCTATCACTTCTTACAGCAGACGCTAGTCAATAAACTGACAGACAACAGCACCCACCTATCCTTGTCTATCACAGCCTTCTTTTCCAGCAGGTATAAGTTGTCCTTATTGTCGGTTTCCCTTCTAGTCAGCTCTTCCTCCATCTGGGCAAACTTGGCCATCAGCTCTTCTTTCTGCACCTTAAACTCCTCCAATGATGCCAGTTTGCCACCTGGTGATTTAATCATTACAAGCGGTACAGTAATGTTGACCTGATTGGTTGATTCACAAAAGTCAACACCACTACACTTGTTAAAAAAGTGAAGGTTCCTGTCACATACCTTGTGATGTGTTGGGTATATGGTGCTAGCCCCATATTTGGTTAGACCAATCAGCACTCAAGCGGTGATATGGTCAACATTGCACTGGTCATCTTTGCTGTCAATGACAGTTTCTGGTATCTATTTTAGGTTCAGTCGACCTGGGAACACAGGCCCAGTTTTAAAATCTGCCTTGATGCAAATTTAAACCTATTCTGCTACTTCTTTCGTTTGCTTGAAATGTGTCTATAACTGTAATGTTGTCTCTTGTATGACATTTTTCTATAACTGCAATGTTGTCTCTTGTATGAATTTAACTGTCTATGTTAGTTTACTCAGTGGTCCATAGTTTATCTTCCACTGTTGTGTCTCCAGGCCAGAAGACCTATATGTGTTGTATTTTGGGCAGTTTTGTAATATGTGATCTGCTGTCTGTGAGGCCAATCCACATGTGCAGATGTCTGATTCACCAATCATGAATTTTGTATATGTATGGTTGCATAATCTATTGTGTCCTGTTTTGAGATGCAGAATAATGACTTGTTCTGGTCTGTTCATAAAGTGATAGCCGTCTGAAGCAGGTTTTGGTGGCTTTATAATTAATTTAATAATTCTTTTCTTTTGATGGTAGTAACAGGCACATCAGGTTGTTCTTCCATTGCTCCTTCCTTAGCTAATCGATTTGAACCTATGACCCCTGGGCCGGTAGACCAGCACTGTACTTGACACACACACACCTGTAGGTACTCTCTATCAGCAGTCTGCACTGCTGGGTGGGGTGTTGGTGTACGCTAAGTCAGATGTAGTCAGGGCCCTTCGGGATTATGTGTAGTGTGGGAGAACAGATACATCATCATTGCCTGGACAGAATGGTTGGGTTGCAGAGAGTAACCAGAGGATGTGGCCGGACACATAATCAACTACAACTGTACAATTAATATTGGGACTCTTTGCTGGTTGTTGAAGATGAGGACAAGGTGCTTGTTACAATGTCTGTTTGACTGGCACACTGATTATGTATGTGTCTATATTATCTCCGCCTGTGATCATACCTGATGCTGC
Source organism: Cepaea hortensis (assembly GCA_963921405.1). NCBI lineage: Eukaryota > Metazoa > Mollusca > Gastropoda > Stylommatophora > Helicidae > Cepaea > Cepaea hortensis. The sequence continues at coordinate 76,330,584 of OY992884.1, read as the reverse complement.
CATAAGTTATGTTGATTGATAAGTCTTTGTTGGAAGATTACTCAACTTTGTGTCAGGCTGTAGAAATATTTGTCCTCTGTCAGGTCGATTCACCAACTTGTGTGTCAGGCTGTAGCAATATTTGTCTTCTGTCGGGTTGATTCATTAATTTGTTTGTCAACCTGTAGCAATATTTGTCCTCTTCTGGGTTGATTCATCAACTTCTGCGTCAGGCTGTAGTTGTGCTTTGCCTGGTTGATTCCTCAATCTGTGTCAGGCTGTAGAATCATGTCATATGTGATGCAACCAATGTAAGGTTGATTCAACAACCTGTCAGACTGTAGTACCTGGCACACACCTATATGTACAACCTGTCATATGTGCTGTTTATTATGTGCCCTTTGTCCATGCCACGATTGAGTCCCTAGAGACTAGCATCGCAACTTGCTCATTACTTCAGATCTCTGCATGATGTAAACTGAATATCCATGATAAGCTGTCCATGTGAAGTACAACAAAAGTAAAGTTACCAGGTCTACAAATAAAAGGCAGTGAACATAGTATCAAAAATTAGAATGTGGTGTTCAGCCCAATTTTGTTGGCAACTGAAAGCCACACGTGAAGTAAGATGGTCTGTATTATGCTGATCATCTTCACTTTCCCAGAGAGATTTTTTGTAACCATGTTATAAGGCTACGTCAACACCAAACCACATTTTGTTTACTTTCCCCAAGACATCTTTGATAACCACATTATAAGGCTGAGCCAAAACCAAACCACATTTTGT
>OY992884.1:75977318-76324818 GCA_963921405.1 Cepaea hortensis | reverse complement strand
GCTCCAGGGATGACCCCCTCCTCCTCAGGTATTTCCGGAAAGACTGTACTTGTGGTCTGAACGACGCAGTCCGGGGAGCGATCCGATGATCTTCAGGGTGCGAGGCCACGGCTGAACCACTTCATCATTGCACGCCAAGTCCATGGCAGCCCAGATCTCCATTTCAGACAGAATGTCTTTGAGTGTGTTACGGGCGAACACTTTAATTCGCGGTTGGTTCCCTCGCCTTCTCTCGTCCCTTAAAGAGCTTTAGACTTAGTAGTTAGTGCCTGGGTCATCCATATCTTGTAACCGCCTCACACCAGTCTCTCTAAGTCTGGGGAAATTCTTTGACGTTGTCTCAAACGTATCATCCGAAGAAAATGCTCATTAAATGACATCTACTGCCTATAGAGGAATTTTATAATGACACGGGGAATCTTCTTCTTCTTCTTCTTCTTCTTCTTCTTCTTCTTCTTCTTCTTCTTCTTCTTCTTCTTCTTCTTCTTCTTCTTCTCTTCTTCTTCTTCAGCATTCCGAGCCATTGAGGTTCTTTGCTGCAGATACAAGCTGTCTCCATTCGTCTCTCTGGTGGACCTTCTCTTGCCAGTCGTTGATTCCAAGTGCTTGTAGGTCTGTATATATATATTATCTCTCCACCGTCTTCTTGGTCTACCTCGGGGTCTACGGTCATTTATTTCCTGAGTGTAAGCGAGTTTTGTTTCCCTAATGTCTTCCGTTCTTTCTATATGCCCCAGCCATTGCAGTCTATTAGCCTTCATGATACCAGTGATTAGCGGGGACTTAAACAGATCATAAATGTCTTTGTTACTTCTTCTTTTCCACTCTCCACTTTGTGTATCTATAATGGGTCCAAAGATGCGTCTTAAGACTTTGTTCTCAAAGGTTTGTAACAAGGCTTCGTCTCCATTAGTTGTACTCCAGGTTTCAGAGCCACACAGCACAACTGGTCTGATCAGTGTTTTGTATATTGTGATCTTGGTGTTACGAGATGGCGCATTTGATCTTAGCAGATGTTGTAGTGCATAGTATATCTTATTTCCAGACATGATTCTAACTTGTATTTCTTCCCTTATTATGTTGGAGCAGTTGAAAATTGTACCCAGGTATTTATATGTTTCCGTTTTTTAATGGTCATATTATCTATTTGTATGCGGCCAGAGTTTTTAGCCGTTCCTTCTCTTGAAATTACCATATATTCTGTCTTATCTTGGTTGATAACCAGCCCCATTTGTTGAGCTTTTTCCTTTAAGTGAGTCAATATTTCCAATGTCTTTTGTTCATTTTCCCCTATAATATCTATATCATCTGCATAACCAAGCAGCTGGATATTCCTCCAATAGCACATTCCTCCTTTACCTTCCTTACAACTTTCTCTAGAGCCAGATTGAAAAGGAGCGGCGATAGTGCATCACCCTGTTTCAAGGGGAATGCTAAGAAGAAATGTAAAAATTCAGAAATAAACATCATAATGGGTGACTTCAATGTTAATGTAGGAAATCAAGGCGATGGATGCACAGTAGGCAAACATGGTTTGGGAGAACGAAACGAGAAAGGATACAGACTTGTAGAATTTGCAGAAGAGCAGGAAATGATTTTTGGAAACACCTGGTTTAAGCAACACCCTAGAAGATTATGGACATGGAGGAGTCCTGACGGCAGGATTAGAGACCAGATTGATTACATCCTGATTGGCAGAAGGTTTCGAAATGCGTTAACAGTCGCAAAAACAGTTTCAAATGCAGACTGTTACACTGACCACGGAGATTGATTTCAGGCACATAGAAGTTACAGTTAAAGAAAGTCAAGTACAGTATATACCAGGAAACACTCAATGTTGAGTTGAGTTGAGTTAAGAACCGACATCACTGCACTCAGGACAATTCCATACGTGCTCCGTCCCATCGTTCAACAGCCAACGAAGAGTTATACTACTAATCGTTCACACCGCTATCTGATTTAAAGTTCTTCTGGTCTTCCTTCTCAGTTTTTAGATTCTCCCAGAACCCCTGGCGATCACCGCAATCTCATTCTTTCTACATACGGGTTGTCAGCTTGTTCCCCCGCCTTCTCCACCTGGTCCCACAAGCGCACAGCCACCTCCCCCTTGTCCATAGGCAATCGACAACCAAGAGGTACATCCCTGCTACCCTATCAGCCAATTCATTCCCCTCACCCCTGCGTAGCCATAGCAAAATATCCATATAATTATCACAATCTGTGACCTCTGAAGCAACGATAGCCATTCCACGCGAAACATTCCTTTCTTCACCTTACTAAGCATTCTCTTTGAATCCGTAATGAATACAATAAGTGTTGCAGTGGTCCCCTCTAACCAACGGAATGCCGCTGTTACTGCTTCCACCTACATTCTCATGCTGGAGGTCGCAGTCTCATATGCCAGACTCTCCTTTTTCAAGACTCGTCCATTATCCTTTGCAATAAAACCCCAACCACTACATCTGTTTCTCACCACTGACCCATCGGTGTATATGACTATGTCACCTTGATGTGTGTTACTCTGGATCAGCTGTTGCACTTAAAACTCAGTGCGGCCCGCTGCTCATTCTCTGCATTCACGACCCAGTGTTATTATTACATTGTGCCAATCCATAATGTCTTCCGGAACTTCAACCCACTCTATTTCACGATGGATGGTCTCTAGATCACACACCTGGCGTATAGATAGTTCTGCCTGTGCCATTCAGGACCTGCATCGTCTTATTCTATTACCCCTGACCATATCCATGGCTTCATGCAGGAGTGGGTGGGGGAGGGGGTGATCCCTATTTGCAGCAACTCTCAGGTACCATTTGGCTTGAAGGACCCTATGCATATCCGTCATTGTCGGTAGCGCCAGCATATGCCACATGCATATAATTGGTGTGTATGATCTGTGTACATTGAAATATGACAAGAAAATACAAGACAAATTTAACATAAAAGTAAAGAACAGATTTGATATATTGTCTGATCTAGAGATCTTATTTCAAGATGTGGATGATCAATGGGAATTGTTGAAGAATTAAATCAAAGAAAGTAGGTCGTAAGAAATGGATGTCTGAAGAAATTTTACGACTAGTGGAAACATGAAGACACAACAAAAATAACCCTTACAAATATGAAGAGATTCACAGAAAAGACAGAATATTATTGGCTGCAAGGTTAAAATTTCCGTATCTAGCTCAGAAGGTATGGGGTTTAATCCTAGCACAGGGCTGGGAATTTCCCCAAGAACCAGTGCTATCTAAGGATATCACACGTCCCCCTGGCCATTTGAGCAGGCAGATCGTATACTTAGCCTGCTCAGATACGGGCCACAAACTGGAGGTCTTGTGTACAGGTTGTGCACGTTAAATGCTATGGTTGTTGGACATTGCAAATAGTAGACAGTAAGGCCAGTCCTGGAAGAATGTTAGTAAAGAAAACTTAGCTACCAGTAGATAGAGCTCGCCACCTTGGTATGAGGCTTTCTCTTGTATGTCTGTGTGATGTAGTTAATTCTTGCTTGTGTGTTTGATGTAGTTAATTCTTGCTTGTTTGTGTGGTGTAGCTGATTCTTGCTTGTCTGTGTGATGTAGCTGTTTCTTGAATGTCTGTGTGATGTAGCTGTTTCTTGCATGTCTGTTTGATGTAGTTGTTTCTTGCATGTCTGTGTGGTGTAACTGTTTCTTACATGTCTGTGTGATGTAGTTGTTTCTTGCATGTCTGTCTGTCGTAACTCTTTCTTAGACGTCTTTTATCTTTACACTTTCCTCAGTTGTCTTCCAATGTGTTATTATGGGACCACAATGTTTCATACTGCAACCATGTCAAGAAATCCTACATTTGTGTATACCTTTCAAGAATACCGTTTTAATTAATGTTATATATTACTTATGGTGTAATGGAGACGCGATGACTCGCTGTCTTGGGGGAGAAGCTGTTCAGTGTTTTTCTGTGGATTCCTTATGGAAATTCCCGTGAAATTCGTGTGGATAGTGTTTTTCCTTTGGATTATGTGATGTTATTTCGTGTTCGTTAATTGGAAGTGTTCAAAAGAAGCCACGGAAGGCAGGTGGTGGATGAAATTATGAGGGCAGCCGACAGATATTTGTTGGTTATGGTCTCGAGTTTCGCGACGGCAAGCTTTCTCTCTTTCGAGAGACACTGATTGCGGTCATCCGGCCAGTATGGTCACTGCCATAGAGGAAAGCAACGGCAAACTACCTCTTTGAAATTGCCTAGTTTATTATGATTCGCTTAAAGACTGATCATCGCAAGACAAGGACAGAGACATTAAAATTAGGAACATGGAACGTTGGGACGTTAAACAACGACGGAACATTAGAGAACATAACACAAGAAATTCAAAGAGAAAAAATTAATATATTAGGTATGTGCGAAACGAGATGGACAGGAGCAGGCATCAAGATACATAAAGATTTTAAGATTATTTATTCTGGAGGTGAGGATCGGCATGGGGGAGTGGCAATAGTTTTGGACCGGAAAACATCAACGTCTGTTCAGGGATATTGGGCCGTGTCGGACAGAGTACTCCTAGTTAAATTGAGTGGCAGACCTTTTAACATAAATATTATTCAAGTATATGCCCCAACAGGAGAGTCCAGTGAAGATAGTGTAGAGGAATTTTATAATGACATAGAGTCTGCCTTAAAGAAATGTAAAAATTCAGAAATAAACATTATAATAGGGGACTTCAATGCAAAAGTAGGAAATCAAGGGGATAGATACACAGTAGGAAACTATGGTTTAGGAGAGAGAAATGAAAGAGGATACAGACTAGTAGAGTGGGCAAAAGAACAGGAAATGATTGTAGGAAACACCTGGTTCAAGCAACACCATAGAAGATTATGGACCTGGAGGAGTCCTGATAGCAGGATTAGAAACCAGATTGACTACATTCTCATTAGCAGAAGATTTAGAAACGCCCTAACAGTAGCAAAAACAGTTCCCAGTGCTGACTGTTATAGTGACCACAGATTACTCACAGGAACATTGAGGATAAAGTTGAAGAAAGTCAAGTATACAACAGGGAACACTAAATATGATTTGTGTACATTGAGTAATGACAAGGAAATACAAAACAAATTCAACATAGAAGTACAGAACAGATTTGAAATATTGTCTGATCTAGAGATCCTATTCCAGGATGTGGATGATCAATGGGAAATGTTAAAGAATTCAATCAATATGGCTGCAGAAACAACTATTCCAAAATTAAAGAAGGTGGGTCGTAAGAAATGGATGACTGAGGAAATTTTACACTTAATGGAAACAAGAAGACTCAACAAAAATAATCCTGCCAAATATGAAGAAATTCACAGACAAGTCAGAATATTATGTAGGAAGGCAAAAGAATCATGGCTTGAGGAAAAGTGCTTAGAAATTGAAAAACAACACAACAGTCAAAATACCAAATTAGTGCACAAAAGGATTCAGGAACTTACTAATAAAAGAACAAGTACATCAACAGGCTGTCTAAGAACTAAAGATGGCAAAATCATAATAGAAAAAGATCAGATTCTACATGTATGGACAGATTATGTGAATGACCTGTATAATGATAACAGAGAGGAACAGTATGCTATTAGATTTAATAATGAAGGACCAGCAATTTTAAAGATGGAGGTTCAAAATGTTCTTAAGCATATGAAAGCTGGCAAGGCCCCCGGTGCAGATAACATCACAACAGAAATGATTAAAGCTTTAGAAGAATTTGGACTTGAGCAAGTCACTAGACTGCTGAACACATTATATGATACTGGAGATATACCTTCTGAATTATGTAATTCTGTATTTATTGCAATCCCAAAGAAATCAGGAACCTTAGAATGTGATCAACATAGAACAATTAGTATAATGAGTCACATCACAAAGATTTTGTTACGAATTATCATGCAAAGAGTGAGGAAGAAAATACAACCTGAAATAGGGGAAGAACAATGTGGTTTTGTAGAAGGAAAGGGTACAGTAAATGCTGTGTATATGCTGCGAACAGTTATTGAACGTGCTTTAGAAGTAAACAAGGATATACATCTTTGCTTTATTGACTACACAAAGGCTTTTGATAGAGTAAGACATGTCAACATTGTGGATATGCTTGCAGATCTACAAATTGATGGGAAAGACATTAGACTTATAAAAAACATATATTGGAAACAACAAGCTGCCATAAGAATTGATAATGAAGTAGGACAATACCAACCTATTAAGAGAGGTGTTAGGCAGGGATGTGTAATGTCTCCAGATCTTTTTTCCTTATACAGTGAAAATATTTTCAGAAATGTAGAAGACCTAAATGGAATCAGCATTGGAGGACGAAACATAAATAACATTAGATATGCAGATGATACAGTATTGATTGCAGACAATGCACAGGATCTGCAACAATTAGTAGACGCTGTGGTTGTACACAGTGAGCAGCTGGGGTTGGAATTAAATTGTAGGAAGACACAGGTTATGGTCGTCACTAGGAAGAACGAAGTACCACAATGTAATATACAAGTAAATGGGAATATTCTTCAACAAGTGAATCGGTTCAATTATCTCGGAACAGTCATAACATCTGATGGCAGATGCCTTGAAGAGATTAGAACAAGAATCGCCATTGCGAAAGTAGCCTTTAGCAAGATGAAAAACATTCTGACCAATAAATTGATGTCAATTGAAACGAGAAAAAGAGTGTTGAGGGGATACATAGAGCCTGTTCTTTTGTATGGATGTGAAACTTGGACAATGTGCAGTCAAGCTGAAAAACATCTGATGGCTGCAGAAATGTGGTTTCTGAGGAAAATGCAAAGAATACCATGGACAGATAGAAAAACCAATGACCAAGTACTACAAGAGACAAATGAAAATCGTAGATTGATTAGAGAAATTAGACGTAGACAGTCAAAATTTTTTGGACATGTTATGAGAAGAAATGGACTGGAGAACTTGGTGACAGCTGGCAAGATCGAGGGGAACAGACCAAGAGGAAGACCGCGAGGAAAATACCTGGATGGCTTGGCCAAATGGCATGGACGAGACAGGAACACTGAGCTGATCCACGACTCTGGTGATCGAGTGAAATGGCGAATCATGACCGCCCACGCTTTCCGGCATGGCACATGATTGATTGATTGATTACTTATGATATTAATAATTGTTAATCAGCATGTTAATATTAGCATTGTTAATCATCTCTTAGAACTAACCACATAGCTTACAATGCACTCAGTGTGTATTGTTGGACGTGTGTGCTAATATTCCTTCATGTTTCGTTTATAATCCGTACACTGTACGCCACGCAATGACCAGCACACATCATTAATTAACAAAACAGTTTTGGACTTTTGGTTGAATTCAATAACGTTAGATAATGTTATGAATTTGAATTGAGTGGTCTAGAGGTATGGTGTCCGCCTCGAGAGATGGAGGTCCCATGGTTCAAGCCCCGGTGGTGACCGGGATTTTTTCGAGTGGACTTCTACTCTAGTAATAAAATTTCCCCTGGTCTCTGGGTAGTGAGATCGGACGCCCGTGTGTATTGTTACGCACGTAAAAACTCCCTTGGCAGTTGGAAATTGAAAAAGAGTAGTCTAACGGCGCTGCCCGGGCAAAATTTCGAGTTAAAAATCTACCCAAAGTATTTCAGGATCCTCTCCCGTGCTACGGAGTTCGTGCACTGAGCTGAGTTTCTCCAAACTCAGGTTTGAGTTAGGAGGAAAACTTAGCACTTAAGGGTTACACCCGTGTGCCGTGATGTTGATTCGTCGACTAAACTAGATAAAGTTATTCTGCCTACCACACAAACCTATTGAAATAGTATTCTTTGCTTTTCTGTCTTTGAGTGTATTCTTATTTTCACCCATCCCTTTAAATGAGTGGCAACCCAATGACGTGGACCGAGGTCCTGGCGTGTGACGAGGACACTCATAAACCATTACGATATATCGATACTAATCTGTTTTATGTCTCAGTATCGTAATAGTCCAATCAAGCTGTGACCTTAGCAACCACATTTCAAAACATGTTGATTAAAAACAACGGAGTTGATTTACACACGTGCGTGCGCACACCAAATAACTGAAGAAATTTTGTTTCTTTGAATAGACCAGGGTGAATTTATAATTCGTCGTTATAATTCACTTTATAGACACAGTAAATGGCTACGGGAAACGACAAATATGGTCACTGCCAAGAAGAACAGCAACGCAGACTACCAAGCCTTCTTTGTAGATGTATATAAAACTACAGTAGTTACAGAAATTATGATAGAGAGAAGTTTCGGGTATAGTTCAGCACAGATGATGATGATGATCACAAATCCCTATGCATATAATCGCAAATTATGGACGCAGAGGTGTTTCCAAGGCACCAGGGCCGGGTTATATACTGGCCAAGACCTATTGACGCGTCCTCGTCGAGCGTCCTGGGCAACAGGTCCCTTCGGGGTCCTGGCTAAAGTCAGTAGGATCGCCGATTCCTCCGAAGTCGGAGAGTGTCTGCCTGTACGGCGAGGAACCACCAGTCTGCACACCAATAAGCAAGACTTGGGACAACGGATACTCACGCAAACCTCAGGTCCTGTACGACATCACACTGATGTTGGACAACAGGATGCCTTCATCCGACATACAGGACTTCACGTTGGAGCTCAAGCCAACGAACACAAGCAAGCAAGCATCGCAAATTATTCGAGCACTATCTCAGCACAGATTACCTTCCCCTTTAATAATAATAATAATAATAATTATTATTATTATTATTATTATTATAAAACCCTAGTATAAAAGTCAGTCCCCTTTTGGTAGAACATTATGTGCCTATAGCTAATAGCAACTGCCACATCAATAATTAATATTAGTGAGTCACGTAGTTTTGATATTTGAAATTTCCCATGCCTTTAGCCTTTATAATTATAGTATTTATAGTGCATATCTTTTACGAGATTGTTATTGTTGTTCTCGGTTAGCCTCAAGTGATGTATGCTGAAATAATTTTTTAAATAGAGTGATAGAAGGGCAGAATGTTAGACTGGCCTGAGTGTCCAATTCGTTCCCCTTTGAGTTTGTTATCTCTCTCTCTCTCTCTCTCTCTCTCTCTCTTTCTCTCTCTCTATGTGCGTGTGCGTGCGTGCGTTGCGTGCGCGCGCGCGTGTGTGTGCGTGCGTGTGAACGCGTGTGCGCGCGCCGGTATTCAAAGTTGCCTGTAGTGAGTACACAACATCCTCACTCAGTCCTGCATCTACATGATGGACCCATTCCTGTTCGTCTCTTGATGTTGTTTGCGAGCACGCGGTCTGCCTTTTGCACGCTTGTCTCCTGTTTTTTTTTTTTTTCCCCTACCAGCACATCGAGCTGTCTCTGTAAATGCTGAAGCACCTTCGTTGTCTGACTGTGATCTCTTTCAACCATGTGTGCATTAACACCAGTTTCAAGTTTTGTAATATTCCTTTGTTTGTTTTCTTCTCCGGCCACGACATTGCTCCTATTCGTCTAACACAGTGGTTCTCAACCGGTGGGGAATTCCCCCTCCCTCCAGGGGGAATTTTAGGGTTTCGGGGTAGGGGGGGGGGGGTGGGGGTTAAGATTATTTCAAGATTGCGTTAGTACAAGAACCGACTACTTGATATTGTTTTCCCCTCTATACTTTACGGTTCTGTACTTCTCGTCTTTCTCAAATGAATTTTATATATATCGTAATAGACCCGCAAATCACGTTTTATGTAGACGTCTAGACTTGTTCTAGTATGTGCTATTAAATTTAGCTTCCATGTTTACGTAAAATGTGTAGGGGCAGGGGGGAATTTATAGGGAGGAAATACGAAAAAAGGGGTGAGGTGACGTTCTGAAAATATGGTGAAGGGGTGCACGGGCCAAAAAAAAGGTTGAGAACCACTGGCCTAACAGGTTTTCTAACACTTCATTTTAATCCTCAGATTGTTTAATAATTATCAGTGCTTCTGCGCCACACACACACACACACACACGCGCGCACGCACGCACGCACACACACACACACACATACGCTTGTTCGTTCTGAATTCAAGCGTAGTCCATACGTGCTAACTGAATTTGTGGATTAGCTTTCCCTATTACTATTACCAGCCCCTCGCCATCAGAAGACCCACTCCACCTTTTGTAAGTAAACACAAGAAATCAATGGGGAGAACCGTTGAGGCCACTAAGACGATTGCATAAACAGACACACATAGTATTATTTGGCGCTCACAGAAGAAGAAGAAGGAAGTAGAGATTAGAAGACGCACTAGACAACATACAATTTGAAAGCTATAATAGTTACCGACCGGGATCAAACCTGTCACCTCCAAGTGTGCGTCTTCTAATCTCTATTTCCTTCTGCTTCTTCTGTGACCGCAAAATAATACTATGTGTGTCTGTTTGTTTAATCGTCTTTTGTAAGTACCCCAGGCCGCCCTACCTAATGAAACCGAGCCACGCGGAATAAAACACGGTGCAATGAAGTCCATCCTCTTGCTTTGTATAAACCTGTTATTTCTTCACCTCTTGATTAACAGGTATTTACTGTCTTTTTATTATTATTTTTTTTTATTTCAGCTCGTTCGCTCGCTCGCTTTGAACTCAAGCGTAGTCCGTACACAAACCTTCTGGTAGTGCTGAACTGAATTATGCGTGCGGATTAGCTTTCCCTATTAAGTGTTCCTTGACATCAGGCGATCCCACTCCGATTTCAAAGGGACTTGTAAATTACTTCCCCAAGTCAAGGACGATAGGTCAACACTTTAGTCCAACTGTCTGGTGTAAGGGTTGAACCCCTTACCAGCACACCGGTTGAAGAACACACGTTCTTATCTGTCCGGCCATGCTGACCTACATTAAATATATCTATCTCTATGAGCTCCACATTGGTGATTCTGTCATACCAATTTAGGCCTATTTTGCACAGGAACAAGTTTCTGTTAGTTTTAGTGAATTTTTATAGTTTATTTGTAATCGTTTTAATCATTCTCCGTCTTTCACACCCAAACAGTTGTGTTCTTTTAATGCTAAAATTGAATATTATAAATAATAAAGTCAATTAAAAATTACTAATTAGTTACATGCTCTTTACAGGACACCGCTATCAACCCCATCGTTTTTATGGATGTTTGTAATCTAGGCAATTTTCACATTCAGTAGTTTGCCATTGCAGTAAACTTCAATACAGCCAGTTAAGTTAGTTAGTTTTTGCTGTTCTGTTGTTTATGTCTTAGCAAGTTTACGTTCATTAGTTAATAAAGCCAGCAGAGAAGTTAAATACAGACTCACCTGGCCAGTCTGTCCTCGAGATCTTTGATCTGAAGAAGGTAGAACTCCTGACTCTCCTCATCTACCTTCGGAGCCTGACTGGGCGGCACTTGCTTCTTGACTTTGCTTGCTGCCTTTTCACCTCCTTTGCTTTTTCCCTTCTTTTTCTTGGGTGGCATTGTAATTAGGTTTTATTTGAATGGCAAAACATTCAGTATATACAACACGCTGTTTTTAACTTTCTATAATCGGTTACACGTATTGCTGCCCATGTAATAGTCCTTTAATGACGCCGTCAATATTACATATTTATGCACTGAAGAACTTAAAGGTAGCCGCCATTTTAATTGTTTACAAACTATTACCAGGCAACGTGCTTCGTCCAGGTTGCAGTTGTTTGCTTGGGATCGTTACTGGACATATTCGGGCAATATAATTATCAAGTGATTAAATCAAAGGCGAAATATGCACTTCAGAAAATGAAAAGTATCTTTTGCAATAACTCACTGCCATTTAATGTTAAAAAGAGAGTGCTGAAATATTATATATACTCTATTTTACTGTGTGAAAGGGAATCACCGAGAGAACGAGTTACAGAGTTTGGAAGCAAAGAAGATGTGGTTACTTAAACTTAGATGAATGTTGCGATAGTATAGTTAGTTGGTCGGGATACCTTAGATTGCCAGAGTAATCCATTCAATCACCAACAATTGCCCAAAAGGAAGATAATAAAAGTATGAGTAAAATTAGTGGAACTGCAGTAAAGCTGTGGAAATGTAAACTATATAAAATAACGCAAAGTAATGCACTAATGCTGCTTTACAGAACACAATTACGGAAAATATAGGGCGTTGCGGCGATTAGCCTTCATCGGCAAACTTTTATCTACTGCCTATAGTATAGTACCTTGCAGTGTCCGGGAAGGTTAACACGGTCAATAAATGCCCGCAGAAGTCGGATGTGTCGGCCTAACAGCGCAAGAACGCAGCTCTTCTGTAAACAGGCACAACGCAATCACGTCTGAAAAAAAAAAAAAAAAAAACTCTGGATGAAAGCAGAAGAAGAAGAAGAAGAAGAAGAAGAAGAAGAAGAAGAACCTTGCAGTGTGGGACAGAGGGTGGGAGGGGATGGGTGGGGTTGAGCCTGTGGAATTAAGGCTGCCTGGCTAGTGCAATCGCCGTGAACTGTGCGGGTTAAGGTTTTCTTTTTTCCCCAACAGAAACAATTACACACGTTACTGAACACAAAACACAACATATAGTATACACACGGGGAAGGCACTACAGTGACTACATTAAGGCATAATAACTGAATGAGAAGAATGGGAACATGAAAAAACAATGAAAAGAAAATAAATTTTAAAAATGAGAATCATAGGCTGTGATCTAATAAATGTAAAACAGTTAAAACACTATATATAGCAATAAGAGACAGACAAAGGGCGTTCTTTTACCATATAATGGAAAAAAGGCACTGAGTGCATCGTGACGACTGGAAAGATCAGTAGGAGAAGAAGCAGCCCGAAAGAAATGATGCTGGATGGACTGAAGCAGTGGTATGCAGGACTATCTTCAATAGTGTTGTTCCGAAGGGACCGAATTACGTAGGGAGACACGAACGCCTACACCAGTTGGCAGGGCACATTATGGTGATGATTGATTGATTGATTGATTGATCTAGGAACCGACATCACAGCATTCGGGACATTCCCATATGTGTCCCATCAACATGTATGGTGATGATAAAACAGTTAGTTAGCTAACTATCTAGCTAGCTAGTTAGTTAGTTAGTTAGTTAGTCGACAGATCATCCTCATTGCACATCGAACCATTCAGTCCATAAGTGCTCGGATCCCCTCCTCAGCAAATTCCGCTGCGTGAAGCGGCTAACGACACCAGTTCTATGTTGGTTTATTAATCTTCTTTGGCTTCCTGTGTGGCGTTCTTGTTTTGCCACACCTCTTTTAGCTTGCTGTTCTCGCAGTTGTAAATTCAGTAATCACTTGGTTCTCGCAAAAGTCTTATTTCTCGTAGACCATTCAGAATGCCAGCCTGGTCCATGGCGCGTCCGCCCTTCACAGTAGCATTACCTGCGAACTTGTCAGCCCACCCATGTCCTTGTATTCCCACATGCCCTGGTACGAAGATGAAGCTAATCTTTGTCAGCCGAGACCGCTCCTGAGACAGCACCTACTCTCTTCAGATCCACCCCATCTCTATCCTCTTGAGCATACCCATTGAGTCGCCAAGGAAACATGCCCTAGTGAATGTCTGTGTCTCGAGCCATGTTATTGCTTTACTTACTGCCATGACTTCCGTAGTCAGGCTACTTTTGGTCTCAACAAAAACACCAGAGTCCTCCTTCACAAGTCTCCCTCCGGCCTGAGCCGTAACGGCCCATGAGCTTCTGACGCCCGACCCATTTGTGTAAATGACAGCATCACTGTCTAACGAATTCTAGAAAATCAACGCTTGTACTTCCGCCTGAACAGCAGCCGGATTTTCTTGTCTGCATTTCATTTTCTGTCTAGTTGGGTGCAAACTGAAAAGGACGTACAGAATTCTGTTGGCACGTGTACCCACTCCTCGCGAGGTTAAGTCCTAAAGTGACCACACCTGTTGAAGAGTGTCTCCGGCTTGACCCATCCACGACCTTCCTCTTTTTAACCTGCTGCCCTTCACCTTCATAATTTCACTATGCAGTGGATGTTGTGTGTTTGCGTTAACTCTGAGGTAGACATGTGCTCTGCAAATTTGTATTCTGTCTTCAATGGTTGCAATTGATAAAACAGTGACTTTGGCAAATTACATTACTTTCCTCACTGACAGCTCAAAGATTGTTTGTGTGGACAATCCAGTTCAACTAGAACCATTGGTTCAAATACAATAGGTTATTTAGGCCTTCAGGTACAGTTGTGGACAATGATAAATTTCGCAGTTCGTTTATAATGAGTACACACACACACACACACACAAAGTAGGTTTGGACCAAACATGGTGTACGATCAAATCAACAAGTACTATGGTCTCGCCGGCTCCGTGACGAAGGTTTTACGGACGAGTTCATAATCCCACATACCGCATTCGAAACACATCTGTGGGCGATTTGGCAGCAGACCGCCTTACTTTAGTTTTATGAAATGGTATGGGTGTCGGTTGTTCAGAAAGCAATGGCAAACTACTGAACGTAAACTTGCCAAGAAATCACGAACAGCCAAAAAATGCTGGGGTTGCTGCAATGTCCTATAAAGGATACGCAACTGACTTTTATTTAAAACTATGGTCACATTTTGCAATATTTTATCCGTTGGCACTGAATCAATTAAACGTTGACTTCTCATTTAGAAAACAATGACAAATTACTGAAAGTACAATTATCTAGAAAGTCAACCTATAGTTGAGTGCAACATCTTGCAGGGACATTGAACATGTTATATCCAGTTCTCTTCCACGACCAATACCCCGTTGAACCGCAGAAGAGAAGTTATAATTAGGGCCTATCCCAGGCTCAGATTAATAACCCCGTGACCCAGTCAGCCACATTCCCGATATTAATTTGAATGATATTTTTGTCCGAGAAGGACAATGGTTGGTGTGACGATGTAGCTGATACAACATTTTATAAAGAATAACTGGACGTTTAACAGAACAAAGCGCGATGATGATCGTCTCTCTACTTAAACTACTACTTACATGTAGACTTGAGTTTTGTGTCTGCTTAACAATGAGAACAAAATAAGGTCATCAATATCGCCCTGCCTGCTTGTAGTAAGTCTTCAGCAGTATCACTATCGCCATCGGGTTTACGGAGTTTGTTTGTATGCACAAATCGGCACTCCAGGGCTGGGATGTGGTCCATTTCACGCCGACTGCCTTTACTTCCCAAGGCCTGGTACATATTTTTAAGGCTTAGTCGACCTGCGAGTCCAGGTCAAGTTTACAAATCTGTCTTGATGCAAATTTGAACCGATGACTACCGGACCAGCAGGCAAGCGCCTAACCGCAGGGCCACCACGGCTTCAGCTTACTTGCCGTTTCTTTTCTGTACATTAACTGATTAGGTGCCGAAGAATAATTATATATATAGTCAAATGTCACCCCCAACCCCCGCTTGGCGATTTGCCCCACTGAACAGACCCGTACTCAGATGCAGTGCCCTCACTCGGAGGGAAGGCTATACAGTCGAAACGAGACAATACACTTGCTCCAGCGAGACAATACAAGTATCTAGTCTAGCTATTGGTTGAGAGATACGTTCCAATGTTAGTTATCCTGCAGTTACAGACAGAAACGTTAACCGTATTACTGCCGAGACACGTCCCACTCTATGTTTCGGTTGTGCCACAGCCAGCACTGAGGCCTTTTAGGCTGCCTCACCGAGTTGTTTTTGTGCCCGAGTTCTTGCTTGACCTTTGATGCTTAAATGTTTTAGCACGTCATACATGGAGTGGGAGACTAGGCCTCTTGCGCCTGCCTCTACGGCGAATAGCCTGACAGTGTACCCTTCATATCTCTGACTTTCGGCCATGTCACCACTTAATACTTGTACATGTGAGTGCGTAATTTCTTTGGCGCAACCCTACTTTTTACTTGGCACTGAATCAGTTAAATAGAACAAAAACAAGTTGATGCGTATTTCCTCATGTGCCTGGAGATTTATTCTCCCTTGTGTGGGCTTATCGGCTCACTAAATAGCCTCAGACTTATCATTATGCTCGCATATGGGCAGCCGGTTGTATACAGTCCGTGTGTTCGCACTGATAGGGCAAGGTGATCCAATAGGCTTGGGAATAGCGACACCAGGAAGTCTTGTGTTTGGAACCCATAGGACGAATGAAGTAGAGGGTGACCCGAAAACACAGAGAAGAGAAGTAGAGACAGAGATGAAGTGTGGAGAAGGACATGGGTGGAGCCGGAGGAGATAGTACAGGATAGAATGGCCTAGCGTGAGTGGATTCTGGGCCTATTCTCCAACGGGGTTTTTTTTTGTGGGGGGGGGGGGAGAGAGAGGAGATTGCACTCACTTGAAGGCCTCTCCTCGTCACCCAATAATTTACAGCTCTGGCGTAACCATCATCATCAAGTGTCATGCCGATAAGCCTAGGCTGTCACAATTAGCCATCTCACACTATCATCAGTCTTGGATCAGATCTGTCTTCTTGAATCTGAGTTTGCCATGTGGCCAAACAAGCCAAGTATTTATCTTTCTGCCTTCCCCTTTCCCATAAATTTTATCAATTGTCACGAATATTTCTAGTTTATTTTTCCTCATAATGTGCCCCAAAATTATTAACTGTACACACCTAATTCCTCTAAACAAGTGGCTGTTTTAATCTGTTTATGATCGAACAGGATCACTGCAACGGATGACGATCATGACATATTTTGCTGGTACAACTTGGGGAGCAGGTGAGAAAGTTTTCAAGAATCTATACATTGGAATACAGTATTGCAGCTAGGTTACACCTGAACAAAATCATCAGTCCAAAATGAAGGAATGAGGACCCCAGCTGGAGTCATGAAAACAACATCTATTAATAAACTGGAAAATATCACATGTCCACTACCTATGCAAGATAGAAGATATAGCTGAGCCCAGCAACAAGCAGAACAATATAAAAGTCTCATGTACCAGAGGTTTAATGTCTTGAAATGGGGAGACTAGAGTGAAGCAACTTTGCAAAAAGAAACATTTGGACACATCCAATATTCAGCATATCAACAACTAAACCCATTAATAACGGAAACAGACTTCCAACTTGGAGGTGATAGCACCTGCCGGAGATAATAGAAAATGCTCCTGGTATTGAGAAAAATAACACCCAGAATGAATTAGGAAGAAGAAACTCACAAATAAACTACATAGAAAAAACATTACCCAAGCAGCACATGAACTTGTGCATACACACATGGATCAGCAAAAAACTAAACAGAAAATAGAAGTGAAGGGATTTTCCTGAATCTAAAAACTGAAACAAAGAAGACAGTCAGTAGCAACTGGAGAATTCTCAAGTAACTTCACAGCAGAGATACAGCCCTTGAAAACCACAACAGAAATGTTGTTGAGAGAAAAAAAAAGCTCTCTTTATGGATGTAAAGTCAGTTGTTTCAATACTGAAGAGCAGAAACAGCACAGAACTAGCAGAGCTAAGGGCAGCACTACATGACATTTGCCAGAAATCCAAAACGGATTCTCACTCACTGAAGCAAAGTAAGGTGGAAGACTACCTCATCCTGAGATCATTTACTATGATGAGGCCAAGAGATTTATAAGAAGCAATTACAGAATAAAATTAAACTCGAAGCATCCAGGAAACCAGACAGATGCATATTACCAACTCAAGGAAAGCAACGAATTACAATCTTCAGACTACAGCTATGCAACATCAGGCTAAAATACCACATACTTAATAAACTAAAGATAGGAGATACTGATGAATGTAACTGTGAAACTGATAATATTACAGCTAAACATTTGTTACAGGAGTGTCCAACATATGCAGCAGAACAGAGGAAAGCATTTTGACCTACACTTGCTCCATTTGAGTACAGACTCTATAGGGATGTCAAAAAGCTTAAGTTGACTGCTGCATTCTTTGGATTTATTTAGAAATAGAAGTTTCTTGTAGAACTTTCCCATTGGTTTTTCTGTCTGTCCATGGTAATCTTTGCATTTTCCTCAGAAAACCATATCTTCACTCCAATAAGATGTTTCTCCGCTTGTCTGCTTATTGCCAATAGTTCACATGCATGTAGCAGTATAGGTTCTTCAATACATTTTGTAAACTGCGACTGACAGCATTATATTGGTCAGTATGTTTTCCATATTGTAAAAGGCTACCTTGTCCATAGTGATTCTGGTGTAAACAATCTTGTGTTCTTTGGTATCAAATGTGTACATGGATCTCATCAATGACAACTGTGACAATTAGCGTGCTGTTGTAGACACAGACTAATAGGTTGTTTGGTGTCAAACGTGAACATGGATCTCATCAATGACAACTGTGACAATTAGCGTACTGTTAAGTACATGGATGGATTGGTTGCTTGGTGTCAAATGTGTGCCTGAGCCACCTCAGCACTTTAATTGTGTAGAATTATGAAGGTAGCCAGCAATACACATGCCATGCCCACCAGCAGTGTAGCAGTGGTGTTGGTGGTAACAATAATACTACTCTGGCTTGAGTCACAAAACCACATCCTTGCTTGCATAATAAATGATTCAAAACAATACCCATACTTGATACTAAATAATTTAGAGTAACAAAACAACACCCACACCTGCATACTAAATAATTCACTGAGTAACAAAACAACACCCATACTTGCATACTAAATAATTCCTGAGTAACAAAACAACACTCATACTTGCATATTAAGAAGTTATTACTGAGTCACAGAACTACAACCAGGCTTGTATGGTAAATGATTCATTGAGTAACAAAACCACACTCATACTTGCATACTAAATTATTTATTTAATCACAAAACCAAACAAATACAGTGCAAACCGCTAAAGGCAATCTCGGATGTGGCAAATTTCTGTTATGAAGGACAATTTGTTTATCCCTGACAATGTTTCTTCTTTGTCTCTTATCTCCTATAAGAGGAAATTCTTATAAGAAGAACTATTTCTTGGGTACCACTAAAACATTTGGACCCACTCTTTTGCTGTACATGTAATAAAGTGTCCGTATACACACTACTGACTGACTTTTGATCTAAGCCCATTGAGAATTTGTGAAATGGCCATCACTCTGTTTGAGATCTTGGCTTTATGATCTGGATGTAGATGATCTCCAAACTTCTGCATGAATTTATCTGGATGCCAGCGGATCTGCTGGCCACGAAGGTACTTGTGAAACAAAGAGCTCTTATTGTCTGGGAGATCACAAAACAACACATCAACAACACGACTTAAGTCAGGACTTGGCCAAGGTATACAGGCGTAGGTCAAAGTCCTCCCTGATAGGTGACCCAACAAGTGGGCAAATTTACTCTCGTAGCGTTTCTTCTTTAAAATCAAACTATCCACACTCGGTTGCAGTTTGAACTGTTTCTTCATTTCTTCTCTTGCATTTTGCAATTTCTCATTTTCAGTATTTTGCTTGTGTGATGTTTCACAGCTGGGTTCCCCAGGTGTGTCACTGGTCTTCTGTTTTTTGTCACGCCAGAATGTGTGTTGTTTTGCTGACCGTTTGAAAGTATATTCCTTTCTTATTTTCTCAAACCAATCCTCATTTAGCTCTTCAGATTTTTCTTGCTGGGTGTCTGTGGAAACAAAGAGTATCGTTATAAATACAATATTTGCAAAAATTATAATGAAACTTTATACTAAATGAGTATCACAAACATTTGCAAACTGCCTTCACATCGTGATCATAACTAGTGCTGCACAAGGAAGTATATATGCAAACATTATTTGAATCAGTTTATTACAATGAAAATAAGTTTTAGAAATAGATGAAAAATCTGCATAATTACAAAGGGGGTGATTGCAACATCCTGAAAGGACAAGCAATTTGTAAATACAAAAACAAACCCAAAATTCTGTCTGAAAACTAACAATACAATATTTGAGAAATCATGAACAGGCAAGTGAAAACCAACATGACCACAGCAAAATCAGACCTGAATTAGGAGCGAAAAGCCAAGCCATTATGCTAGACAAAAGAACTATTTCTTAAAAGTCGACAGGGTCAACTTCATTGCACCGGGTTGTTTATCCCATATGGCTCAGTCTCTTTCTGCAGCATGGAAAGCGTCGCACAAAGCACGAATTCCATAGCTCCAGTGACGACCCACAGAAGTCTCCGAAATAAATGCACTCATGAACCGAAGGACACGGCCCGGATTCGAACCCACAACCTTCGGAGCCTGAGGCAGACGGCTTGACCACATCACCACGGAGACTCCCGATAGACTCCCATTATGCTAGAATAGCTCTGAACATTTCTCTGCAGGTCAGCATGGCCAAATGGATAA
The DNA here is from genome assembly GCA_963921405.1 of Cepaea hortensis. Classification (NCBI taxonomy): domain Eukaryota; kingdom Metazoa; phylum Mollusca; class Gastropoda; order Stylommatophora; family Helicidae; genus Cepaea; species Cepaea hortensis. The sequence continues at coordinate 76,304,579 of OY992884.1, read as the reverse complement.
GAACACATGTTCTTAAACATCCGTTGTGCTGATGCCGAGGTTAGCAGTTCAACCCCCTACACAGGACAGCTGGACTAAAATGTTGACCTGTCGTCCTTGACTTGGGGATGTAAATTACAAGTACCTCTGAACTTGGAATGTGTTCACTTGATGGCGAGGGATACTGTTGCTAGGGAAAGCTAATCTACTAGAAGTCATGTGTATGCGCTATGCTTGAGTTCAACGCAAGCATGCAAAAAAAGAAAAACAAAACAGAAAGAAAAACAAAACAGAAAAACAAACATTTCTCTGTATATTTTAGCATTTTGTGAGATGTCATTATGGGCAAATTATTTTTTTAACTTAATTTATACACAGATTCTTTCCTAAAGATGACAGATTACCCCAAAAGACTGTTTATTGAGTCATGCTGATATTCTACTGACACATAATTGTATACGTAAATGTAAAACTTCACCAGTCAGTATCTTGCGCAGGCTCAAACATGGTCCCTTTACTACATCAGTAAATATCCCTTACCATCGTTGTAACTGTATCTAGGCAACCCTTCTACATCATCAAACATTGCCTCTTCACTACACCAGTCAGTATCACTTACCATCATTGTAACTGTATCTTGGCAACCCTTCCTCATGCTCAAACATGGCTTCTTCACTTATTTTTTGCCTCCAACGTTCAGCATCATCTTCCTCATCTCTGTTCGTCTCTTTGGCTGCTTCAGCCTGCCCATGTAACACAAAACAAAAGTTTAATATCACATGCTTGGTAAATATCACCCTAATACAATGGGAAACAAACAAAATTCTCCCAATAAAAGATGGATAAACCACAAAACTGAAGCAACAAATGCAACAGTGTGTGAAGTACATACCTGAGTTCATTACAGAACTATTTATAACCTGATGCTGTCCAAGTCATTTTCAGCATTCTTCTCTTAAAGCACAGCTTTGTATGAGGGGATTTTAGTTTTTGCTTATTAGTTCAGGATTTACACACATATGTTAGAACAGGTTCTATGAACCCCCCCCCCCCCCCCCCCCCCCCCACCCACTCGCTTTTGAAATTGATTGGCAGCTAGCTTTCCTTATTACCACTTCAACTTCTGAGGTACTTGTAATTTACGGCCACAAGTCAAGGATGGGAAGTCAACATTTTAGTCCAACTGACCTCCACAGGTTCTACGTGACTTGCAAGAATATTTGTTATATCCTCCAAAGACGGATTTACTGCAAAGTGAAGATCAATGTATATAAATCAGTGCTTGCTTGTCCTATTCTGTTCTGTGATACATCTTCCATATGATGCCATCCATGTGTCTAGATATTTAAATTTCTGTACTTGCCCCAAATTAATACCACTGATCCAGAAAATCCACCAGAAATATTCACCTACCTCAGACTTCCCTCTACTATGTCACTTCATGAGGATATGATTGAAAGCCCATGCCTCAGTGGGAGATACACTGTAAAAGAGAACAGGTCTGTTCAACTCCGCTCCATAGCATGGGTATGGAAGATTAAACTTGGAAAGAAACAGCAGCAAGGAAGCTAACTGGCCACCCTTATCTCATATGATTGTGACTTATTCTTCTTCTGCCCCGTGTCCTCCATTTGGGCAGAAGCCCTCAACCAACCCACGCCAAGCTGTCCTATCTTTTGCTATCTCCATGTCCCCCCAATATTATCTATAAGTGTCTTCTCCACGTCCTCCAAATATTACCCATCTCTGTCTTTAATTCTCTTCCCCATGTGTTTTTATGTCTCCCACTATTTTGCTGCCTTGTAGGTTCCACACAAGACAGTGTCCAGTTATATTGTCCTCAGATTTTCTCAATGTGTGTCCTATCTTGTAGGTTCCACACAAGACAGTGTCCAGTTATATTGTCCTCAGATTTTCTCAATGTGTGTCCTATCTTGTAGGTTCCACACAAGACAGTGTCCAGTTATATTGTCCTCAGATTTTCTCAATGTGTGTCCTATCTTGTAGGTTCCACACAAGACAGTGTCCAGTTATATTGTCCTCAGATTTTCTCAATGTGTGTCCTATCTTGTAGGTTCCACACAAGACAGTGTCCAGTTATATTGTCCTCAGATTTTCTCAATGTGTGTCCTATCTTGTAGGTTCCACACAAGACAGTGTCCAGTTATATTGTCCTCAGATTTTCTCAATGTGTGTCCTATCTTGTAGGTTCCACACAAGACAGTGTCCAGTTATATTGTCCTCAGATTTTCTCAATGTGTGTCCTATCTTGTAGGTTCCACACAAGACAGTGTCCAGTTATATTGTCCTCAGATTTTCTCAATGTGTGTCCTATCTTGTAGGTTCCACACAAGACAGTGTCCAGTTATATTGTCCTCAGATTTTCTCAATGTGTGTCCTATCTTGTAGGTTCCACACAAGACAGTGTCCAGTTATATTGTCCTCAGATTTTCTCAATGTGTGTCCTATCTTGTAGGTTCCACACAAGACAGTGTCCAGTTATATTGTCCTCAGATTTTCTCAATGTGTGTCCTATCTTGTAGGTTCCACACAAGACAGTGTCCAGTTATATTGTCCTCAGATTTTCTCAATGTGTGTCCTATCTTGTAGGTTCCACACAAGACAGTGTCCAGTTATATTGTCCTCAGATTTTCTCAATGTGTGTCCTATCTTGTAGGTTCCACACAAGACAGTGTCCAGTTATATTGTCCTCAGATTTTCTCAATGTGTGTCCTATCTTGTAGGTTCCACACAAGACAGTGTCCAGTTATATTGTCCTCAGATTTTCTCAATGTGTGTCCTATCTTGTAGGTTCCACACAAGACAGTGTCCAGTTATATTGTCCTCAGATTTTCTCAATGTGTGTCCTATCTTGTAGGTTCCACACAAGACAGTGTCCAGTTATATTGTCCTCAGATTTTCTCACTGTGTGTCCTATCTTGTAGGTTCCACACAAGACAGTGTCCAGTTATATTGTCCTCAGATTTTCTCACTGTGTGTCCTATCTTGTAGGTTCCACACAAGACAGTGTCCAGTTATATTGTCCTCAGATTTTCTCAATGTGTGTCCTATCTTGTAGGTTCCACACAAGACAGTGTCCAGTTATATTGTCCTCAGATTTTCTCAATGTGTGTCCTATCTTGTAGGTTCCACACAAGACAGTGTCCAGTTATATTGTCCTCAGATTTTCTCAATGTGTGTCCTATCTTGTAGGTTCCACACAAGACAGTGTCCAGTTATATTGTCCTCAGATTTTCTCAATGTGTGTCCTATCTTGTAGGTTCCACACAAGACAGTGTCCAGTTATATTGTCCTCAGATTTTCTCAATGTGTGTCCTATCTAGTGCCAGTATCTTTTCCTCACCTCTTGGTTCCCAGGGATTTGTTTAGTTCTCTCCCTGAGTTCTACATTAGTTAGTTAGTTAGTCGACAGATCATCCTCATTGCACATCGAACCATTCAGTCCATAAGCGCCATTGGTGATTCTGTCATACCAGTTTATTCTCACTATTCTGTGCAGGAACCAATTAGTGAATGTTTTCAGTTTATCACTAATTCCTGTAGTTGTTCTCCATGTTTCTGACACACACAGTAGCACTGATTTACTCAGTTATATAAAACCCCATCACTCCACACCCACTATAGTGTATTAACACCTCACACTGGAAACATAAATTACGGGCTGAACACACACAATGGGTGTGCCCGTGACCAGAGTCACACATATTTAGTTTGGTGGTCTCTGTACTACATAATCAATCACAGCTGATATGTACTATACAACAGTGTGAACAACCTAAGCATGGGAACTCAACAGCCAGCTGGTGGATACAGCTTCAGCTGTCACTTTTTTTTTTTTTTTTTTTGGCATATCCTATGTCCATGACATTGCTGTCAACACCAGCATTTTATTGCAGTTGTTGATGTCTTGGCAAGTTTACGTTCAGTAGTTGGCCATTGCTTTCTGAACGACCGACTCCCATACCAACACGTTAATACCCAGCGTGACGTGGTCTGCTGCCAAATCGGCCGTGTTTCGAACGCAGTCCGCAAGCCCTTAGCCACAGAGACCAGCTAGCTGTCAGTAGTCATGGTATAATAATTATATAAAATAAACAAGGATTAGATCATGGGTAGAATTTGAGCCGAGAAATTTGGGTTGTGAGTTTGAGCTGAGAAAGATGTTGGTCAAATAATGGGAAACAAAGAAGAATGTCGCTTGAGGTTAGAGACTGAGCTGTGTTGAGGTTCGACAGCTAACTATAGAAATACAATGATTTTTACCTGTGGTTAAAGTTTGAACTGTGACAGATTAGAAAACTAAACATGGAAAAATCAAACATGAAAATGACTTATGGATAGGTTGGGATGTGATGAGTCTGGTAAACTAACTACAGATAACAAGCTGATATAGAAACCATTATGGAGAGAGTACGTGAAGTACTTGTTTTCATTCACAAAACAAAGACAATGTGTCTATTTGTACTTAATACAAAAGGCTGCAAGATCTGTTTACTCTGAATACCTTAAGGTAAAAATGCAACAATACAGAAAAGAAAGAAATAAAGAACAGCAGAAAATAAAAGAAACTTAAAGAAAGAAAGAAAGAGAGAAAGAAAGAAAGAAAGAAAGAAAGAAAGAATAAATCTTCAAAGTCCTTATTACTGGTTTCTTCAAAAGGAACCTAATGCTACAGCTGATTAATGAAAAACCATAACATGATTCAGTCTGAAAGGCACAAGTGTAACAAACAAGAAAAGAACTTATACTATGTAATAAGCACACACAGAAAACCTTTTAAATAATAATTATGAATGAAAACAATTATTAAATTTAAACAGATAAACCACCATAATAATTTGCACGATTTATTGCCTGGGATATTTTGCTGCATCTTGTCAGGGCATATTGCAGAGTTATATACCATATGAAGTGAATAAATGAATAATACTTTAGCTGAAACAATTAAAACACACAGTCACAGTAATTAAGTGTATCAGCTAAAGTTTTATTCATTTAATATGGTATATAATAATGCAGTATGCAGCTGACAAGATGCAGTAAAATATTCCAGGCTATAAATTGAGCAACATATTGATTGTGGCTTCTGTGTTGACCTTCACGAAGGGAATACACTGTTTTGAATGATTAAATTATCAATGATGATTTTGACTTTGTCTTTGATTGAGAATGCTATTTTACCTTTGATGTGGAACATGATGACTGTGACTTGATCTTCTTCTTCAACGATGTCAAGAGGTCATAACCTGTGACCCCTTCCTTGTTTTCCACATCCTGTCCCAGAGGGTGGGCCTCCAGCAAAGGTGTCACCATGTCCAACAGAGCTGGTTAGTTCAAAACAAAGTTTCATTTTTAGCTGCTTGTTAGTGTTGGATCTTCACGAGAGTTAGATACAGACAGTCAAGACTGTTTGGGCGTTTTACGAGTTTAAAGATAGTTGCATATTCTTTACAGGACGTTGCAGTCAACACCAGCAGAATTTGGCTTTTTGTGATTTCTTGGCAAGTTTATGTTCAGTAGTTTGCCATTGCTTTATTAACAATCGGCGCACATACCATTGTATGGAATCCAACGTAAGGTGGTCTACTTCCAAATAGCCTGCAGCTGTGTTTCGAACACATTGCATTTGTAACCCCTTCACCAAGGAACGTTACGAGAAGAAATAAATGTGCAAACTTGGTGACTACTGGCAAAATAGCCAGAGAAAGTGAAGAGATGAATACTTGGCTCTCTAGGCCAGATGAAATGAAACAAGAACACAGACCTGACCTAAGACCCTGGTGATCAAGTGAAATTAGTGAACCGTGACCGTCCAAGTTATTTAGCATGGCACATGATGTTGATAAAGAAAACTTATATAATATGTATTTGGTGATAAGAAATCTTATATAAATGACCAACTTCAATTAGACAGCTAGAAAACATTGTTGCATAAGTAGCCAATTTCAGCAAGATATCTAACAGAAGATGACCAGTTCTTGCAAGATGCTTGCTTGTGTTCGCTGGCTATGAACTCCAGCGGGAAGTCCTGTATGTCGGATGAAAACATCCTGTTGTCCAACATCAGTGTGATGTCATACAGGACCTGAGGTTTGCATGAGTATCCGTTGTCCCATGTCTGGCTTATTGGTGTGCAGTCTGGTGGTTCCTCGCCGCGCAGGCAGACACTCTCCGACTTTGGAGGAATCAATAATCCTACTGACTTTAGCCAGGACCCCAAAGGGACCTGTTGCCCAGGACGCTCGGTGAGGACACGTCAATAGGTCTTGGCCAGTATAGAACCCAGCCCTGGTGCCTTGGAATCACCTCTGCGTCCCTCTTGCAAGATAAAAAGTCAAGTAAATAAAGAACTCTTATATGCTTTGAGGCATAATGGGACAATGGTGCTGGGGTTTTATAGAGCAACCAGCACTCCACGGATGACATGGTCTACATCATGCCAGCTTCCTTTACTTCCAAGAACATTTCCTGGTACCCATTACAGGGCTGGGTAGAATGGTCCAAACATTTCTACAGTTTGATAAAGTCACTGCGACACCCTTTCAACCATTATTTTTATCACATAACTAGATTATAAACACCCTGCAAGACCCTTTCAAGCATAATTTTTATTACTTCATAACTAGATTTTAAATACCCTGTGACACCCTTTCAAGCATAATTTTTATTACTTTATAACTAGATTTTAAACATCCTGCAACACCCTTTCAACCATTATTTTTATTACTTCATAACTAGATGTTAAAAGCAAACCTACTTTCTCTAGCTTGCCTGACACTTTCCAGAAACCCTCTTTGTAATGCCACATGGAGAGGCAAGTTGCCATGCTTGTCTTGTTGGCTTGGATCACAATTGAGTTTCAGCAAACATCTAACAGCATAGGGTCAGGGAGTGGAGGAAGTCAGAAACATCATAACTGTCAGCAAAGTTCACAATTAGAGAGTAATCGTAATTTAACAATAACAATAACAAAACTATAATAATGATAGCTATGTATTCAAATTCTGTGATTAAGGAAACAGACCGGATCATAGACTCTGACGACTGTGGGTGACCATGGCTGCCCACATTTATCAGCATAACACATCATGATGATAATGATAGTTACTGCAAAAGTCTGTTTTTAATGTTATTTAAAGGAGATTAACTACAAGAGAGAATAATACAATTAACAATTAACTGCTAGATTAAAAACAAACGATGGCAGACTTAATTTATTCTTATTTTTCAACCAGGTGTGCTTATAATTTCAGCTGCAGGTGGTTAATTCCCAACATATTTTTATTTGTGATATTGTGATATGTAAACTGTGCTGATGATTTTCTTCTTTTTCTTCTTCATATGATCACATCTTTGAGGATTGCACTATCAGGTGAGTTCTCATGATAAATGTGAACATTCTGTGGAGTTCCTCTTCAGTTCCAAACAGTCTGGAGTTAAGTGAATGTTGATTCAGAGGGTCAGTATATATTTCTTAGCCTGCTGTACAGGGGACAATAGTATAGAACATGTTGAGTAGTTTAGTTGCTTAGTCCACCATACATAGTGGTGAAACAGGCAGAAACCTGTGCATGTGCTTATACATTCTGTAATGCTTCGACTTAAGCTGAAGAATGATGACCTGTTGCTGTCGATGAAGTGTGGTAGTTGTCATTAGATTGATCCTGTACCTTTATCATAACCTGGATAACTCTCAAAGTACAAGACTTTGGTATCTTGTTCACCTTTCTCTTCCCAGTTTTTGCAAATTTATCGTTTTCATTTCTGGGCACACCATAATGGGATGGCACCCACTGAAGCATGGTTTTCATCTCTGGCTTCACCACATTGGCATTAAACACCTGACCACTGTTGGTCAAGTGCACTAACCATTGAACTCCCACAGGGACGCAGAGGTGTTTCCAAGGCACCAGGGCTGGCTTCTATACTGGCCAAGACCTACTGACTCGTCCTCGCCGAGCGTCCTGGGCAACAGGTCCCTTTGGGGTCCTGGCTAAAGTCAGTAGGATCGTTGATTCCTCCGAAGTCGGAGAGTGTCTGCCTGCACAGCGAGGAACCACCAGTCTGCACACCAATAAGCCAGACATGGGACAACGGATACTCATGCAAACCTCAGGTCCTGTATGACATTACACTGATGTTGGACAGCAGGATGTCTTCATCCGGCATACAGGACTTTGCGCTGGTGTTCACAGCCAGAGAACACAAGCAAGCAAGCAAGCAAGCAACTCCCACAATTTCCAAGGTAAAATATAAAATCAATCAAGGACCTTTATAGAACATGACTCTCCTCTCAACCCACATAAAAGACTTGCAATCTGTCACCAATTACTCTGCCTCACACACTTTCATGTTCAGACAGTCTTTAATGTTGTGTGTTCACCTATGTGTTGCTTTAACCCTATCAATTTTTCCAGGAACCATGTCTCCTATTATCTTTCTCTCTAAGCCACTATGACGTTTAGTATAGACATAGTATTTCAGTTTGCCAGGAACCATAAACACAGTATTTCAGTTTGCCAGGCATGATGCTGTTCAATCAATCAATCATGTGCCATGCCGGAAAGCGTGGGCGGTCATGACTCGCCATTTCACTCGATCACCAGAGTCGTGGATCAGCTCAGTGTTCCTGTCTCGACCAAGCCATGTGGCCAAGCCATCCAGGTATTTACTTCTCGGTCTTCCTCTTGGTCTGTTCCTTTCGATCTTGCCAGTTGTCACTAAGTTCTCCAATCAATTTCTTCACATAACATGTCCAAAAAATTTTGACTGTCTACGTCTAATTTCTCTAATCAATTTATGATTTTCATTTGTCTCCTGTAGTACTTGGTCATTGGTTTTTCTGTCTGTCCATGGTATTCTTTGCATTTTCCTCAGAAACCACATTTCTGCAGCCATCAGATGTTTTTAAGCTTGACTGCTCATTGTCCAGGTTTCACATCCACACAAACGAACAGGCTCTATGTAGCACCTCAACACTCTTTTTCTCGTTTCAATTGACATCTTTGTATTGGTAAGTATGTTTTTCATCTTACTATAGGCTACTTTCGCCATGGCGATTCTTGCTCTAAACTCTACAAGGCATCTCCCATCAGATGCTGTTCATCCACCGGTTTTTTAATTTCAATATTCAGAACCTGTTTCTGTCAGTCCTTGTTAGATATGACTGAGCTACCGTATGATAGTAGACAGTGTTACCTGGTTTCTGTTAGCACCGTTCATCAAACCCGAGACCCTACATTGTGTCAACAGCTTCGGGTGGAGGAGCACAAATGAAAGTGTACAATTCTTATTCTAGTGCGAGGAAATGCAACCTAAAGACTAAATGTCTTGGCAGGGCAGACTAGGCTCTAAGTCTTGGTTGGCAACGGGTCTAAAATTGAAACTCCAACAGGCGGATGGCTAGAGCATTGCTTTGCTGATCCAGCAGCCTCTGCAGCTTGTCTTGTTCCAGATGTATTGGTGTTACCTTTCCTCTGGAGTAAACTAGTCAGGTCGAGAGAGATCGATCATGCTGCAATGGCAACACATGGTCTCTAGAATTCAGCTCAGGGTTTGTGTCATGGTGAGGTATGACTCCATCCTTGCTCCCTACAGTTATTGTGCCTTTTTCAAAGTACAGTGTAACAAACTATTGTCTTTCAAGACGGCAAAGTGCCAGTGTGTATGTGTCAGATCTTATAGAATGTCAGTGTATTTCTTCTTCTTGATTCAAAATATTCTAAAAATTGTTCCGTAACATTTAAATTTAAAAGCTTCAATTTCGTTTTTAGTGGCTGCGAAATCATAATTCACATCCGTATTTTCTACAGCAAGATGCAAAACACTACAAACACAACTTAACAACTACCTTAACATATCAGCTGTACCATGCTGTGCACAGTAGTGTAACAGATTTCTTCTGTGTCCAAGCACAACATCCTGCAGATCAAGTTTGTGAGAGGTAACATATGACTTCAGCTTCAGTGGTCGATCATCTTCAATGTATCTTTTCAGTTTGGTCTTGTGCCCCATTTGGCAAGATTTACCTAGTGAATAAAGTGTTGAATAAATGGAACTTGTTTACTTGTGAAGTGTAATATTTCAAACAATATAACTAATATTAACAATCAAAATACAGTTATTCTTCTACTTCCTCATTCATTATGAAAAGGACATTCAGTAAAGGTATTAATGTGCACTCATAGATGTCTATGAGTGAATGCAGACTCAAACACAGAAGCATTTTTGAAAGCTTTAGGCAGTCATCCCTAAACACTTTGTAGAAAACTGCTAAACAAGCTTTACCCTAGCCTTTCATTGGGGCAAATTAATATGTATAGCTTGATTCAAACTTTAGGAGACAAATGAAAACATTTATTTCACAAATCAAAGAAGTTATTTCCTAGAACTGACTGAAATTCTATAAATACCATCTGTCTTGCACCTCTACACTTGACAAATAAACAATACCAAATAAGGGGACATCATGAAATTATGTACCAATTACAGAACAGTTGCCTTGATAAGACAAGCTAATAACATTTTACTGTCAATAATCATGGAAAGATTTAAGTCAAGACCCAACATCATTGAACGCTGGGCATTCCCATAAGCAACAAATCCTCATCTTCAACAGCCAGCAAAGAGTTCCAGTACTAATAGTATCCATTGCAATCTGATAATATGACTGTCTTGCTTTATCTCTGAGTGATGACTATCAATCAGATCCTCTGACCACCCCTTGCTGCTGCATTCTCTCTAGACAATGACAGTCTATCTGTTCTGCATTATTCACATGCTCCCCGTAAGGCCTTCACCACATCTGCCTTATCATGCATCAAATCACCCCTTAATGATGCAGCACCAGCCAATCTGTCTGCCTGTTTATTTCCAACCACACCGAAGTGTCCTGGAGAAAATATCCAAAGAATTCCCCCAACCCGCGACACTTGAATTGTTGCACGCCATTCTGCACAATGCATGCCACTCCTCACCCCTGTCAGCACGCTTTGTGAATTAGTCATTCACAACATGCGTATACAGATTGTTCTCCAACCAGCTGAAAGCTGCAGTAACTGCCTCCACCTCCATTCTCAGACTTGAGGTATTATGGGAAGATGTTATCAGAAAACAGAAGAAAACATAAAAAAAGTACAAGCTGGCATTCAACAAAACAGAGGTACATGTAACAACATATTTAACATGATCGAATAATAGAAAAAAGCTGTCAGTACAATGTAGATCTGTACTCTTGCTTTATAGACTACTCAAAGACATTTGACCATGTAGAAAATGAAAATTTATGGAATTATAATAGAAAATAAAAGAGATTCCATTACACTTAATACAGATAATAAAAACACATTAAAGGGAACAAAAGGCAGCTGTGAGATTATGTGATGATAAAACAAATTGGTAAGATACATTGTCAGAAAGGGTTGCATTTTGTCTACTTTTCAGTTCAATTCATATATAGAAAACATCATATGGAATATTTTTTTGTTTTTTAATCATGAGGAATGACAGAGAAAATAGTGACAAGGAACAACATGATCCTTTTGTGATTGGAGGAATACAAAAACTGAACTTCAAAATGCTGATGACACTATTTTTTTTATTATTTTCTGTATTCTGATAATTTTTTCCCATATTTGTCATCTAGTTTTGGCCAGTATCATCTTCAACTGGCATGATAATCTTTTCACTTAAATCTTCTTTATCACTTGTCAATAACCAGCTCTGTGGTGAAGGGGTTATGGATGCAATTTGTAATCCCACAACCGTGGTCTAAGTACAGCTGCAAGCGATTTTGCAGCAGACCGCCTCACATTTGTCACAGCACACAACCTCGCCACCCCACTGTGGCCCAGTTGTCGCGACAAGGAGGTGCTAGGTGGATGTCATGGGCCAGTTGATGCAACAAGCGGTTGAGGTTTACTACCATCTTCGTACCTCGTCGGTTGTAAAGCAACAATTCCAACATCCAAAATATAAATTCAAATATCAAAATCGCCAATTGACGAAACCTTCAAATGAAGACAGGTATTTCCATGGTCGAGTTTACTTTGCTTTATTCTCCATCATAGTATATTCTTTGTTCCCCTGTGAGTTTGGTACATTCATGGCAATATAAAAAAAGGAATTTGACATTTTGCTTCAAAAGGTTATAATTGCAGACAAACGGTCGTATACACTTATGTAGTTGGATTTTTGGGTTGCCCGAAGTTCATCATCCTTTGTAGTCTTATTGTACTAAGTCAAGCCATTATAATTTGTCCCTTGGTGATCCCTTCAGTACCTTCTACATTAGAGACATTAAACCGCTAAGATTCTCCCTTTATTAATGATAATCGTATGTCTGACCAGATGGAACTCAAGCCACTTCGAAAATATGCTGCCTGCCCTGATGATGTCCAAAAATCCTCTGTCTATAGCGTCCAGTGGTCACCACCCTATGTACTACACAGATTTTCTTTCTACGTCAGGCTGGCGACAACCCGGTGTGCCCTAAATGGCATGCCCCTCACGGGAAAACTCAACCCAGTGACCTGCTCTCCCAACTAGTCCCAACCCTCTGATACCAGGCATATCGCCCTGCAACAACACCGTTACACATTGATATTTCCATGCAATGGTTTGAGCGCCAGTCACTCAGAAAGCAAACTTGCCAAGAAATCACAAATAGCCAAAAAATGCTGGAGTTGACTGCAATGCCCTGCAAAGGATATGCAATAGTCAATAAAATCAGTGTTCACCTTTACAATCAATTGTTACTGTTGCCTCCATGACACAAGTATCATCCACTGTTCTCTCAAGTTAGAGAAACAAGGCAGTAGTGTCATGATTAAAACCCTCATGAATTAAAGGACGTATTAACAAAACATCTGATGGCTGCAGAAATGTGGTTTCTGAGGAAAATGCAAAGAATACCATGGACAGACAGAAAAACCAATGACCAAGTACTACAGGAGACAAATGACAATCATAAATTGATTAGAGAAATTAGACGTAGACAGTCAAAATTATTTGGACATGTTATGAGAAGGAATGGATTGGAGAACTTAGTGACAACTGGCAAGCTCGAAGGGAACAGACCAAGAGGAAGACCGAGAGGAAAATACCTGGATGGCTTGGCCACATAGCATGGACGAGACAGGAACACTGAGCTGATCCACGACTCTGGTGATCGAGTGAAATGGCGAATCATGACCGCCCACGCTTTCCGGCATGGCATATGATTGATTGATTGATTAACAACAACAATTAACTTGATCCCAAACACGAAGGATCATGATCTGTGGAGAGATGTGAACCTCTATGCAATTCGGCAAAACATGTGAGGATGACAGTTAATAACAACACAAGTTTGCAGTTTGATATATCAGCATTTTATCATCTTTCCCTTTTTTAGCAAGATTAATGCAACATGAACTAGCCTTTAAAACTGTATCTCCGCTTAGAGCGGGTGTACAGACTTAAACGAGGTATTGTTGGATTATATTTTGCAAGGCCTATCCAGCTATGCATGTCTCACATCTAAAAACAAATATATCTAACTACAATAGCTACACTAGAAGATGTGATTCGGGCACCACTATCACTGATTTCTTTTTGTTTCAGCTCAGACTATGGGGCTCTAAAAATATTACACTAATTTCATAAATACTACTACTACTAATACTGCTATTCGTTGTTATTAAATCACTTAATGACTTTGTCATTTACACAGATGGGTGGGTCATCCGACATGTGAGAAGCTCATGGGCTTGTACGGCTCGGGCCGGAGGGAGAATTGTGAAGGAGGACTCTAGTGCTTTCAATGAGACCACAAGTAGCCTGACTATGGAAGTCATGGCAGTAAGTAAAGCAATAACATGGCTCGAGACACAGACATTCACTAGGGCATGTTTCCTTAGCGACTCAATGAGCATGATCAAGATAGAGGTGGGGTGGATCTGAAGAGAATGGTTGCTGTCTCTGGAGCGGTCTCAGCTGGCAAAGATTAGTTTCATCTTCGTGCCAGGGCATGCTGGAGTACAAGGAAATGAGCAGACTGACAAGCTCGAAAGTGAGGCTACGGTGGAGGGCGGGCGTGCCATGGACCAGACTGACTTTCTGAATGCTCTACGAGAAGTAAGACTTTTGCGTGAACCAAGTAATGACTGTGAATCTACAACCATGGCCAGACTGTGAGAACAGCAAATTAAAAGAGGGGTGGCCAAACAAGAACACTAAGTAGGAAGCCAAAGAAGATTGATAAACCAACATAGAACCAGTGTCGTTAGCCGCTACAGGCTGCAGGATTTGCTGAGGAGGGGATCCGAGCACTTATGGACTGAATGGTTCGATGTGCAATGAGGATGATCTGTCGACTAACTACCTAACTTAACTAACACTTAATGACTTATTGATATTGTTATTAATTTATTATATATTGATATTCTGACCAATGACTCTTACATAAATTTATTTACATTTTGAGGGTGTTATGTATATTAAATGAAAATATGTATATGAAACAGTGTTGATTAAATGCTAAATGGATTTATTAATATTTATAAAAACATCAAAAGAAAAGTGTTTGATACAATTTTATTCAAAGAATAAGTTTTGAAAACGTCCCAATACCCTGAAAACCTGTGTTGTTTTTTTATTGCTAAAGTAATCAAACCGAACGAGGATTCCAGTAAGATCAATAAATGATCAATATCACTATGAAAAGTTGAACTTCTGAGACTAAATACAAATAAAATTAAATATGTTTAATTGTTTAGAAGTTAAAATAAATTAAAATACTATAATACTAAAATACCAATTCTTCACTCACTGACACTCCTCCTTCTCCAATATATCTCTGTATTAAAACGAATCAGTAGTTAGGTTTCAGATTCATTACATTCTTGTACATTGGGAGGTTTAATCTTTGTTATTTCGAATTGAACAAGTTATATATTCTAGTGTGTCTAACAATAAATGAGGGAATTGGTCAATGACTTCAGTAAACAGCAACGGCAACGGTAAGTCTTTAGTCACATTGGAACTCTTCAGTTGTTTGGGTTGTAAACTGCAGCCACTTCCGCCTTGTTGTTAGTATTAGGAACGCTGAACAATATTTATTGTACTGTAATCCGGTTTTGTGACCATCTGCTTCAACTACTTTCAGTAATTCTTAATAACATACAGCAACACTATAACACGTTTAGACGACATACAAAATTACAATGGTTTCATCGTTGACTCGATATTTACCAAAGACAGGGAGCGACATTTGTGCTTTCATATTTTTATTGTTTTCAATTCACAGCATCGGTATTTTCGAACTGTTTATTGTTCTACCTTCCATCTACCAATCGGAAGTCCATGCCACGCCCACGGGGGGATTTTCATTATATTATGTTCACGTATTCATGGGGATTTATATTTATCTCAATGTTATGATAAACATATACTTAATTATAACAACAAACACCTCGATCAAAGGCAAAATGCTGCCGTCCATCTTACGACCAGGCTGGCGGTTTTGTGCAGTCTGCGAAAGTAACTCGCCTCCAAGATCGTTTCACTGTTTCACCTGCAAAACGTGCATTCTGAAAAGGGACCATCACTGCACATTCACCGGGAATTGTATAGGATTATACAACCACAGATACTACGTCAGTCTGATTTTCTATATGTGTTTAGCGTGTGCTTATTCCTGCATTTTGAACTTTGACTTTGTGTACCATCTGTTTGGAACCCTGTCTCTGAAATCTGTCCTTACAATCATGTTTCCAATGATATCCTGGATATTTTACAGCGGTGACTCAATGACAAATGTTCAGGTTTTCATGACTTCTTTATGTCTTGTTGGATTCTTTCTCAGCGGTGGTCTTTTCATGTACCACATTATAAATGGTATCAATGGACAAATTGTGCATGAAAGAACATACAACATTAATACTTATAACTTGGGATGGAAACAGAACATTGCTCTGTTGCTTGGCAAAAAGTGGAGAATTGCTTGGTTGTGCTCTTTGATAGGGTCGCCAATACCATGTGATGGATTAGACTACATCACCCGAGAGCAGTATGAATCTCTAAAGACAATGTGATATGACCTCTAGTTACCGGAACTGGTGTGAGTTATATCTGTGTTGACAAAATAGATTTTACAGGGGGGAAACTGTCAAGTTATGCATATGTTATCTTGGTAGTTCTCACGATCACTTTTTGGAATGAGAATGTGCAACTTGCTGACATTTTGAAAGCAGAACGGCAGCTCCTAGTAATACTGTGTTAAAAATATAGACCGCAACCATTTTATAATATGATGATGAGATATCATTGTGACATCAACCTCACACAACAGTGGATTCAGATTTCAGTCCTGATTAGGCACAACATTTTTATCTGTCTGCCAATATCTAAGTCCTCCGGTGTACACCAAAGATGATACTAACTGTTGCGATAGAGTTTTAATCTTGTTAGATGGGATATCAAGAAAAACCAATGTATGTAGCAGTAAATATAATATGCTTTAACAATAACAATTTTTTAAAAGACAAATGAGTATTTTGACAATTTTTCTTGCAGTGATTGTCTTTGATGAATATTCCACAGGTTTTTTCCTTTCATCTGGTTAAATGCAGTTGCTGTAGATTTGTATTACATACATGTCAACTTCCTCAAGGAGGAACCTGTCGACCATGTTGGTAAAACTATTAGCATAATATACAGGTCCTTTACAGAATGTCATTCTCATGACACACTAGACTGATTTTTGCATACTGATTGGCTTTCCCAATTACCAGTATCCCTCACCATCAGACGAACCCACTCCGACTCCAGAGGTACTTGTAATTTATGTCCCCAAGTCAAGGACAAGAAGTCACCATGTTAGTCCTACTGAATGATGTGCTGATGTGTGAGCAGCAGTAATTATAGTACATAGTGAGCATGCTCTTTTGTATTCCTGAGATAACACATTCATAAGGCAGTCAGTCTCAAGGGTTCCCCAACAAGTGGTATTCCTGAGCATAGGAAACTGATCATGACAGCAGATAACATTGTGAAGGCTTCAGTGATGTTCTTTGTTTGATGAAGATCATAGACATTTCATCAACACATACTATGTTAGGCATTCTCTTTGAATTTTATCATAGGCCAAAATGTTTAAATGTATTTGTGGATTACATTATCTAAGGACAGAATAACATACGCCTTCAGGTGGCTTGCTGCTGTTGTAGAGCCCTGTCGACTTGAGCTGTTCACTCTAGTATGACTTGAAGAAATGGGGACTGAAGGATTGGGGACTGAAGAAATATGGACTGAAGGATTGGGAACTGAAGAGTTAGGGACTGAAGGGCTGGGGACTGGAGGATTGGGAACTGAAGAATTAGGGACTGAAGGGTTGGGGGACTGGAGGATTAGGAACTTGAGGATTAGGGATTGAAGAAATGTGGAGTATTTGTGGGAATTGCTATGAGGATAATGAATGCTCCACATTCAAACAATTTCGGTGACTGTGTTTCAAGTATTTCTGCAAAAGTATAATTCATTTATTCACTTCATATGATATATAACTCTGCAGTATGCACCCGATGAGATGCAGTGAAATATGCCAGGCAAGAAATTGTGCAACCAATTGTTTGTGGCTTCTTTGTTAAATGTGAGTGCTTCCCTGATTTGAATCAAACCCTTCGGAAAGCTAATTGTAGCGGTCTAATGAACAAACCCGACATGTTTTGATACTTGTGTAAGCCTTTATGCCTAAAGAAGTGCTGTGTGTTTTGGGAGTCTGCTCATAATAAAGATATCCTTCAGGTTGTAGTCTCACCTCTTAGTCATTATAATGTTCTCATGAAAGGTCTGCTGGGTGTCTGATCAGAGCGGAGGATGTTGAGGTGTCGATGGAGGTTTAGTCGATGGATCAATAGCACGGCACATGGGTGTAACCCATAATTGCTCTGTTCTACTCCTAACTCAAGCCTGAGTCCGGAGATTCTCAGCTAAGTACATGAGCTTGGTAGCACCAGCGAGGATCCTGAAATTCTTTTGGATAGATTTTTAACTCGAAACTTTGTCCGTGCAGTGCCGTTAGATTACTCTTTTTCGATTACCAATTGCCAAGGGAATTTTTAACAGTACACACAGGCATCCGATCTCACTACCCAGAGAGCAGGGGAAATTTTGTTACTAGAAGTCCACGTGAAGAAATCCCAGCCCTCACTGGGGCTTGAACCTGGGACCTCCAGCACTCGAGGCGGACACCATACCTCAAGACCCTGTCAATGGAGGATTGTGGAAGAAGCTAAGCTGTTGAGATGAAAGCTTGGGATCAGTGTGGTTCTCTTTGGGATTGAATGAGATTTAGTTGGGAAGTCCTTGCTCTGGGTAATGCATAGTACTTCTTTGATAAGGGGCATATAAGAAGATGGGTGATATAGTCAGTATTATGCCAGCCATCTTTACATTCCCACAACTCTGGTACCCATTATGTAGTTCTTATCTGAACCCTGAGTCATATTTGTTGGAAAATATTCACTCCTTTGACTGCTGGGAATACTCTGTGTTGGAAGGTGAAGGAACTAACCTCTACACTGTGGTGATTCCTATTACACATACACAGAGTGAGGGGGAGAAAGAGAGAGATGAATTTTTGTATATTGGCAGCTATTGTATTAAGAAGCATGTGGTATCATTTGTGATAACTTACCTACCGAGTGCCATAGAAGACCACGATGTAATATGTGAGGATTTATTGCCTAATACAGTAAGACTGAGGTACCTTACATCCTAAGCTAGGTACCTGTACATCCTAAGCTAGAAGAACAGCTCTGAATGAATATATTTGCATAAAAATGAAAGCTGTGGTGAGGCTGTAGCATGCCTGTGTATTGTCTAAAGGGGTGCAGGCTTTAGTCACCATGAGGTATCAGTTTGGTATATATTGAAGATGAAGTCAGTGTGTAGTATAATTATGCTAAAATATAATAAAAGGCTGTCTGTGCTTCAACATTGATTTGTACAGTACAAACAATGATTACATTGATTTGATGTATACCGCACCAACAATGATTTTGCTTAGCAAGGCTTTTCATTCTCTTTTTTGTGTGTGCCACATTTAATATGTACACTACCAACTATGATTAAATTGATGTGATGTGTACAGTTCCAACAATAATTATGCTGATTTGATGTATACTGCACCAATAATGATTTTGCTTAGCAGTGCTTTCATTCACTTATCTTGTGCTATATTTAATATTACAGTAGCAACTGTGATACCAACCACATCATCCCCTGAGTGCCCTTTGATCTATAAAAATTAGGGCCTTGTTCCGTATGCCCAATGTGATGTTGGCATGTACAAGGGACCTTTACTTTTTGTTTTTGCTGTACTTTTACAAACTATTATTGCATTAACTTGATGTGTACAGTATCAACAATGATTTTTCTTGTGCCAGATTTGGTATGTACTGTGTCAACAATGATTTTTGCATAACCATGCTTTCTTATTCTCTTTTCTTGTGGCAGATTTTCCATGTTTCTCTCTCAGGAAGCATGAAATAATAATAGTAAAGAAATAATATGTAGAGGCGTGGAAATTTATTATTCACATATGTTAGGCCATGCCATACTGAGCTGTGACGACCAGGTCACTTAATCATTATCTGTCACAGAAAATTCTGAAAATGATTCTGTACCAGTTTTATAGGACTGGGTCAACCTCAGAGCCATGCTGGAATCTTGCCTGTGCTGGGCATTGAACCCAGACTACTGTCTTGTTAAGCAAGTATTCTACCCACTGTGCAATGTGATAACTGTTTGTTGTATGCAAGATAATTGTGAGTTAGACAGTTTTGCAGTTGAAGCTTTGTGCTATGTAAGGTAGCCAGTTTTAGTAGCAACCCTTCTGAATTGCCTTATAATGACACCATGCATGCTATGTTACAGTGTTACTATTATTGGCTTCCCTGGTAGGTACTGGTAACCACAGGTGACATGTTGTCAGAAATAAACTTGTACATGCATACATTTAGATGCCCACACTCTCGGAGGAAGGGAGAGAAATATGGGGAGGGGAATGGAGGAGATTTGTTGTTTTAGGAAAGTGAAAAATATCTTCAAATTTAATTGATGCAATTTCTTCTGTGTAATAATTTATTTGCTTTTCTCACATCCATTTTTAAGTTGATTGCTCACTCATTTCCAGGCAGACTTTGCAAATAAAAATTTGTAGTTTTATACTTTAACATTAGAATTGAAGTGTACTAACTCATGTATGAGAAATGCAAAATGAGAAGTGATGTATGGGTGTCATGTGTGTGTGAAATGAGAAGTGATGTGTGAGTGCCATGTGTGAGAAATGAGAAGTATGCATGAGTGTCATCTGCAAGAAATGAGAAGTGATGAGTGTGCATGAGTGTCATTTGTAAGAAATTAGAAATGATGTGTGAGTGTCATGAGTAAGAAATGAGAAGTGATGGGTGTGAGTTCATGTATGAATGTCACTTGTAAGAACTAAGAAGTGACGCGTGAGTGTAATGTTTGAGTGTCATTTGTTAGAAATGAGAAGTGGTATGTAAGTGGAATCATGTGAGAAATGACAATTGATTTGTGAGTTTCATGAGTAAGAAATGAGAAGTGAGAAGTATCCATGGGAATATCGATACACGAAGCCCATAAGCGAGCACTCTCCTGCTGTTTATACTTCACCTCGACACCACAAGGTACAAGAGGAACATGATGAGATGAGAGATAGATGAGATGAAATGAGAAGTCATGTGCGAGTGTCATGAGTAAGAAATGAGAAGTGATGTGTGAGTGTCAAATGTGAGAAGTGATGTGTGAGTGTCAAGTGTGAGAAGTGATGTGTGAATGTCATATGTGAGAAGTGATGTGTGAATGTTATGTGTAAGAAATGAGAAGTGATGTGTGAGTGTCAAGTGTGAGAAGTGATGTGTGAGTGTCAAGTGTGAGAAGTGATGTGTGAATGTTATGTGTGAGAAATGAGAAGCGATGTGTGAGTGTTATGTGTGAGAAGTGATGTGTGAATGTCATGTGTGAGAAAGAGAACTTATGTGTGGGCGTCATGCATGAGATTGATTGATTGATTAATTTAGGAACCGACATCACAGCATTCGGGACATTCCCATAAGCGCTCCGTCCCCATCCTCAGCAGCCAGCGAAGAGTTCCAACACTAATAGTTCCAATAGCAATCTGATTATATGTCCGTTTCGCCTTTCCTCTAAGCGTCGAGCGTCGGCCAGATCCCCTCGTCACACCTCGCTGTCTCATTCTCACCAGACTATGGTGATCCATTTGCTCCTCCGAGGTGTACACGTGCTCCCACAAGGCCGCAACCACGCCTGTTTTGTCATGCATCTTCTTCTTCTACTTCTTCTTCTTTCGTTCGCCTGAAATATGTTTATAACTGCAATGTTGTCTCTTGTATGAATCTAACAGTCTTTTTTAGTTCATTCAGCGGTCCATAAAGTTTCATTGTCATGCATCAATACTCCACCAAGTTTTGCCGAGCCAGCCAATCTGTCCGCCTGTTCATTCCCCAGCACACCGGCATGCCCAGGAGAAAAGATCCAGCTGATGCTTGCTACCCGTGACCTCCGAAGCGAAGCAAGCCACTCTGCACGAAGCTTGCCTGTTCTCACCATCCTCAGCATGCTTTCTGAGTCAATTACAATCACAATGTGTGTATGTATCGTATTCTCTATCCAGCGGAAAGCTGCACTGACCGCCTCCACCTCCATTCTTAAGCTAGATGTAGTGTCATCATACGCCAAGCTCTCCTGCACCAAACACCAACCATTAGTTTTTGCCAAGAACCCCCAGGCACTTCTCCTACATCTCCACACCGACCCATCCGTGTAGATAATCACATCACCCGGGCGAGAATTTTCCTAAATTAGTTGCTGAATTTCCACTTCCGTGGCCCCTGCTGGTCACTCCCTGCAATCCCGGCTCAATGTGATTATAACCCTGCACATGTCTGACTGCTCGGCTGGCACTCTGACCCACTCCTCTCCTCGCCTGATGTTCTCCAAGGGGCACACCTGTCTGATCGTATCCTCCGCCTGAGCCATCGATGATTTCCCTCATATCAGTCTCTGACCCTTAACTTCGTCCAGCGCCTCATGCAACGTGTGATCTGTGTCTGCAGCTACTCTGAGGTATGCCTTCGCTTGCATCACCTTGTGCCTACCAGCAACAGTAGGCAGATCAAGGATGTAACGCATACATACTACTGTAGTGTCTCTGGTGCATCCCAGAATGACCCGCATAGCTTCATTCTGTATGCGCTCTAATTTCACCAGCTGACTCTTTGAGACAGTGAGTAGTCCATAATCAATCACTGAGAGGATCAAATGCTGGTATAGTGTGAAGAGCATTCTCTGCTCTGTGTCCATTGCAGCCATAGTTTTATGTGCATTGAGTCCCTTTTGAGATCTTGTCACAACCGTCTCCACATGGTCCTTGAAGGACAGACTCCTGTCAAATGTGATTCCCAGATACTTCAGTTTGTTCTCTCTGTTGACGCTTCTGCCATCTATCGCGAGGCTTGGGGCATCATCTCTCACAATCCTGTTGTCCAGAGAGCACCACAACACAGCCGCCTTTTCCGGGTTGATGACAGCACTCATTTCAGTGCACCAGTCAATCACTTTGTCTACCGTCACCTGTAGCTCCTGGGCTGTTTGATCCCTATTTCTCTCCTGCCCATTTGCAAGAATATCATCTGCAAATGTTAGAATCCTTCCAACCCCTGGTGCTTCTAGGTATGCAATCTTGCTCGTATACACATTAAAGAGCACCGGTGAGATTGCAGATCCCTGTGGCAGTCCCGGGGTTAAAATATGTGGCTCTGAGGTCCATGCGCCCAGACGGAGAGCAACCTGACGAGAATGCAGGACGGCTGCTATCCAGTTCACCAACCAGGGATTGACCCCCTTCTCCATAAGTGCGGTCATCAAAATATCATAGCGAACTCTATTGTACGCATCCTCGAGATCAAGCGCTGCCGCCATAGTTTCCTGTCTACTCTGGAACCCCTCATAAACATTAAAGGCAAAAGTGGCTGCATTTGACCAGGTATCTTTTCCTGGCCTGTAGCTCCCCAGGCCTCTTGGAAGAAGCTTCCCCCTTTCCAAAAATCCTGCAGCTTAACAGCGACTATCTTCTCTCAAACCTTCCCAAATGTATTTTGAAGGGTGATGATCCTAAAGCCGCTAAGCTTTAAATGATCCTTGAATGGTTTTGGAAGAGGGATGAGATAGCTGTGACCCAATCCTGTGGTACTGACGCTGTCCTAATGCTCTGATTAAAGCAGTCAGTCATCTCCTTCAGCTCTACATCGCTCAAAGCCTTCATGTGGTCATACCTGACACCATCAGGCCTTGGTCTTTTGCCTTTTGCAAAATATGTTTAACATCTTCAACCCGTATGATGTCTTCATAAGACATATTCTCTATTCATTTCATGCATGAGAAACGAGAAGTGATGTGTGAGTGTTATATGTAAGAAATGAGAAGTGATGTGTGAGTGTTATGTGTGAGGAGTGATGTGTGAATGTCATTTATGAGAAAGAGAACTTATGTGTGGGTGTTATTTGTGAGAAGTAATGTTTGAGTATCGTGCATGAGAAAAGAGAAGTGGTGTGTGAGTGTCATGTGTGAGAAGTGGTGTGTGAGTGTCATGTGTGAGAAATGCGAAGTGATGTGTGAGTGTCATGTGTGAGAAATGCGAAGTTATGTGTAAGAAAGAGAAGTGGTGTGTGAATGTCATGTGTGAGGAGTGATGTGTGAATGTCATGTGTGAGGAGTGATGTGTGAATTTCATGTGTGAGAAAGAGAACTTATGTGTATGTGTCATTTGTGTGAAGTGATGTGTGAGTGTCATGTATGAGAAGTGATGTGTGAACGTCATGTGAGGGAAATGAGAAGTGATGTGTGTCGTGTAAGAAATGAGAACTTATGTGTGAGTGTTATGTGAGAAATGAGAAGTGATGTTTGAGTGTCATGTGAGGGAAATGAAAAGTGATGTGTGTCATGTGAGAAATGAGAAGTGATGTGTGAGTGTCGTGTGAGAAAAGAGGAGTGATGTGTGAGTGTCATGTCTGGGAAAAGAGAAGTGATGTGTGAGTGTCATGTGTGAGAAATGAGAAGTCATGTGTGAGAAAGAGAACTGTGCGTGTGTGCTATGAAAAACGTGTTGTAATATGGGATAGCTTCAGAAAGTTCTAGGGTATATAATTTTATTGTATGCACAGGCATACCAATACAATGATTTACACTCTTGTTTCCTTGAAAATAGTCCATTCAGCAACAGGAGACTTTTGTCAACATGCATGCGGCTTTTGGAAAGACTCCTGGGGCCACTTCATAACCTCTCCCTGCTGCATTATTGTATTGGTGTTAGTGCCCGCAGCATCATTGGCATTGGACCGCTGCTTGTTCAATACCAGTTTGACTGTCATTTAAAACTGGCATTTACTGCCAATATAGTACCTTGCAGTTTATGGAAGGGGGGGGGGGGGGGGCTTGAGACTGAGGAATTAAGGCCGCCTGGCTAGTGCAGTCACCGTGAACTGTGCAGGTTAGAGTTTTAGCAGTTTGACACAAGGAAACAATGTGGAAAAAAAAAAATCAAGTAGTACCAGGTTGGGAAAATATAGATGCTGTTAACGGGCGGCCGGGAGTTCTTATCCCATAGTGGCTAGATGCTTGCTAGCCAGCCATGGTCATGGGTTCGGATCCACATCGAGGCAGGTTTTTTAAATTGTCCAGACCTCCAGCGCAGCCTGAAATGGGCACCAGGAAATGTCTTGGGAGGTAAAGGCGGCCGGCGTGATACCTGGCCACATCAGCCAACAATTGCCAGTGGATCTATAGAAATACGGGCCCAGCACCATGTGTCCAGGGTACCCTAAGGCGTGTGAAAGGATTCTGTAATTACACACCTCTGAACACCCCCCCCCCCCTCCCCCCTTTTCCACTACGCGAGGGTTTTGTCATAAGGTCATTCTCGTGTACCACGAGAAAATTAACTATTGACCACCGATGTTTCTGGATGAAGGTGTAATACATTTTACAATATGCACTTGATCTCTGACCCTTAAATTATATACCGCATAAACAATCATTGAAATCTCCTGTACAATCTCCAGAACAAAAATTGTATTTTTGGGTGGACATAATGATAAGATTATATGCTAAATTTAATTTTTTTTTCTCAGTTGGTTACTGAGATACGGATTTTTAAATGGGGGGCCAAATGTGAATGGACTATAAGACCTGGCATCTTGGTTAGACTTCCGACTTGAAAAGACCGAGTCGTGTATGTAGCCGGATATTAAGGATGTTTTTTTTCGCTCGCTCGCTTTGAACTCAAGTGTAGGCCATACACATGCTACTACTGAACTGATTTTTGCCTGTAGATTAGCTTTCTCTAACACCAGTGTCACACCCCATAAGGCGAACCACCCACTTCGACTTTTGAGGTACTTGTAATTTATGTCCCGAAGTCATGGACGAGAAGTCAACATTTGTGACGGGGTTCAGCACCGCTAACTCGGCATAAGAGTCATCATAAAAAAACTGTCATTTACTGCCTATAGTACCTTGCGGTGTAGGACAGGGGCGTCTGGAGCCTGAGGAATAAGGCCGCATGGCTAGTGCAGTCGCCGCGAACTGTGCAGGTTAAGAGTTTTCTTTTTTCCCAGGAAAGAAAAAAACTCCACACCTTACCGGGGATTCGAACCCGGGTCTCACGAATGAGAGCGTGGCATTCGGCCAGCCGCTCCCCTGCATACCGCATAAGAGTGTGAGTTCTTGTCCCTTCGATCACTAAAAATTCTGGGCCTTTTACAGACCTGACAAAAATTATGACATTAATAGACGATATCGTGAGAAGTAAAGTATTGAAACAATAGATGAAATGACGTTACGAGGATAAATAGAAGAATGAGTTCTAAAATTTCACGCATTTAAATAAAGCCAAGATTTTCACAAAAAGTTTAAAGATCTATAATAATTATTGTAAAATAATGTATACCACATATAATTGCAGGTAAAGATTATATAGTTTTATAAATCATATAAAATATTTAACCTGCTTTTAGTAATGTCCTTTGAAATATGTGTTATGATGTTATGTCCCTTGCCTCTAATATTATTTCACGTGTTCCTTTCAATGTGGTTTTATTGATATATCGGGTGTTTGTAAAGTCTCACTACACTTTGTATGTAGAACACATTTGAAGAACGAAGTATATAATGGCATCAAAAAATGTGCAAAAAAGTTCATTAAATTAGTTACAATAGACACTGCAATGGCCTAATGCTCTTTTGGGGAAGCTGGCATTATACTGATCATGGTTTTTAATTTGAGTATTTACAATGAGACCACCACAGATAGATAGACATTGAAAAACCAAGCCCAACGGTACTTAAATGGTGCCCGTATGTCAATTGTAAGCGGATATATTCACTAAGACTTTGCTGTCAGGGTTTTTATACAAAATATGTATCCACTTTCTGTAGTGCTGGCTTATATTGCAGTGGTTTTGGGTCTTGTGCAAACAAGAGTGTGCGATTCTGTCAAAGGTCTTCTCTTGGTCCAAAGACAAGAGGAATGATTGACAGACGTTCTGGTATGTGTATGTTATAATGTCTCTAATGAGATGTGTGTGGTTTTGTATATTCCTGTGTTGTACACCACATTGCTAGTTTGGGTGTATTAGTGTTGGCAGAAATTGTCTGATTTTGTGGTGCGAGTAATATGGCCAGAATTTTGTAATCTGTGTTAAGAAGTGAAATGGGTCTGTAATGTTTCAGTTGTGTCTTGTCTGTCTTTGCTTTGTGTATAAGTGTTATTTAAGTCATGTTGCAGCTATCAGGTAGTTCTTGTTTGTCGAAAGCTTCCTGATATAATTTTAGAAGAAGGTTACCTATGATAGAAAATAATTGTTGATAGAATTCTACTGTTAATCCGTCTGGTCTGTGTTCATTTTACTAAGTGTATGTGTTATATCATCTGGTGTCAATTCTATGTCCAGTATGTCTTACTTTGTGTCTGATAGCTTCATTGTGTATGACAAGAAGCTATCTTGTATCTGTGTGTTTACTGTCTCTACTTTGAATCAATGTATATAGTATTGCTGGAATGCCTCTGTTATGTGTGTGATTTCTGTTTGTGTGATTCCTTCCATTATTATTGTGTTTATTTGTCTGCTATGCTGTATGTTTTCTTCTACTGCCATGTATTGTTTGCTAGGTGTCTCTTGTGTGATGGTGTTGAGTTTTGCTCTAATTAGTGCACCCAAGTTTCTGTGCTGTTGGTGTTGTTCTAGTTGCATTTCTAACGCATGCAAGTATGGTGAGTTTCTGTTGGTTTGCTTTGTTAAATGTATTGCTGTTTGTATGATCTGTTCTTGTTGTAGTCTATGCTTGTGTATGATGGATGCTAGTTGTTGGGTCCTGCTCCGTATTGTGTTTTTCAGTAAGTCCCAGTATTGTAGTGCTGTCTGTTGGTATACTTTCAGGCCGGACTATTTTTTAGAGTTTATACTTTTATTCTTTTACAAAACAGTGTGTATTTACAAGGTGTAATGTGTGTTTCTTTTGATTGTGTATATCACAGAGTGATGCCATTTGTTTGTATTAAGTGACACATGTGCAAAAAGAACAATCACATTCATATACACAAATGCTGTTATAACATTTATGGCATGGTGTGTGTACAAGTGCATTCCTTGCATACGCTTCCTTTCCACCTTTAACAGTTTACTCGGAATGAATGTTTTACCTGTCCATATGTTCGTCTATCTGTCTCTCTCCGTTCGTCCGTCCATCGGTCGGTCGGTCAGTGTGTCTGTGTGTATGTGTCTGTTTCTCTCTCTCTCTCTCTCTCTCTCTCTCTCTCTCTCTCTCTCTCTCTCTCTCTCTCTCTCTCTCTCTCTCTCTCTCTCTCTCTCTCTCTCTCTATCTCTCATTTTCTCTTTATATATCACCCGCTATGTTAAGATAGCATCATTTAATTGAATGTTGTAAGCTTAGTCAATAACTAATAAATCTTCATTCCTTTAAAATGTGGAATTTCTGTAATTACTGAGTCTCTTTCAGAAGTAAAGGATGACATATTTGTTGTTGTTCATTTACTTGGAGACGCTGTGGTGTATTCTTCGAGACCTTTTTTTTTCAATTATTTAGCCTTCTTGGACTTCAGTTTACTAGAAGCGAACTCCAACTATTTGCTTTCGAGGATGTAACCGTCTACTCTCCCAATCTGCCCTGGTCGAGAGGCGATCTTGGCAAGGTATTTCTCAGTGGCAAGCTGTTCTTCCAATGCTTGTTCCACTTTAGCTTGCTTCTTACTCTCATCGTATTTCTTCTGAGTCTTTTTTGGGCGCACCTTGTTCAGCACTGCCTCATCTTTCTCAGACAGTTTGACACCTTTCATGTGGCCTAGAGGTGTTGCCGCCTTGACAGACGATAGTTTGTAAAATGGAGCTTTACCTCTCCATCACACAAAGCTTGAGCTGAATTTAGAGACCATGCGTTGCCCGTGCAGCATGATACCTCTTTCGGCCTGTCTAATTTACTCCAGAGGAAAGGTAACACCAATACATATGGAACCATACAAACTGCAGAAGCTGCTGGATCAACAAAGCAATGCTTTAATTGTCCGCCTGGCGGAGCTTTCATCCTGGACCATTTGCCGACCAAGACTTATGGCGTGGTCTTCCCTGCCATGACATTTAGTCCCCAGGTTACATTTCCTCGAATTATGGTAAGGCTTGTAAACGCGCGCGCGCGCACACACACACACACACAAAACCCTTCCCCGCTTTCCCAACTTGCACTCCTCTACCCGAAGTCGTTGGCACAATGTGGGGTGTCGGGTTTGGTTAACGCCGCCCAACATTCGGCGCTAACAGAAACAGGTAGTATCAACTACTGTCATACGGTAGCTCAGTCGTATCTGACTAAGATCTGGCATCTTGGTTAGTATTCCGAGTGGCGGAGTAGGGATATTCCCTATCAAAGGAGAGGTAAGGTGCCTCCTTCCCTCCGCTAGCCTACGGGACACCCTTGGGCAAGGTGGAGTACCCGTTTAGATCCCCGATCAGGGTTACGTGAAGCCATGGGTACAGGTGGTGAATGAAGTTGAAGAGCAGCCAACAGATAGTTGTAGGTTATGGTCTCCAGCTTCACGACGGTAGGCAGAGGATCTCTTTTTTGGCAGACAATGGCTACGGTCATCGACCAGTATGGTCACTGCTAGGAAGAAAATCAATGGCAAACTACCTTCTTTACAGATGCCAAGAATATCATGTACTGCAGTCTTATCGATAATCAGAGAAACGGCTCCATAGGAGCAGCCTCGCCCGGTAGGGGTAGTCATGTGCACCAGGAGACTCCATACCGCCATCAGGCGACTGAGTGCAAAAGAATATCAACATTGAAAGTAGGAACTTTGAATGTAAGAACCATGAGTGGGGATGGACAATTTTATAACATTAAGAATGAAATGAGAAGATTAAGTATTTACCTGTTAGGTATATGTGAGACCAGATGGACAAGAATGGGCATTATAACATCTGAGGAATATAGAATAATCTATTCTGGTGGAGAGAAACAACAGCGAGGAGTAGCAATTATAATGGATAAAGAAAGAGAAAAATTGATCAAAGGATATTGGCCTGTATCAGACAGAGTGTTACTTGTGAATTTGAGTGGAAGACCTTTTGATGTCAACGTCATACAAGTTTATGCACCAACAGCAGACAGTAGTCATGACAGCATTGATGCATTTTATAATGATTTAGAGAAAGCATTCAAGAAATGCAAGCATTCTGAAGTAAATATCATAATGGGTGACTTGAATGCCAAAGTTGGAAATCAACAGGAAGGATGCATGGTAGGCAAATATGGTCTAAGGAGACAGAATGAAAGAGGTTCTAGACTTGTACAGTGGGCAAAATAGCACGATTTGATTATAGGAAACACCTGGTATCAACAGCACCTAAGGAGATTATGGACATGGAGGAGCCCTGATCATAAGATCAGAAATCAGATTGATTACATTCTCATCAACAGAAGATTTCGAAATGTCGTTAAAGTCGCAAAAACTATACCAAGCTCAGACTGCTACAGCGACCATAGATTAATCTTAAGCAATTTACACATAAAATTACAGAAAGTCAAATATTCACCACCAAGAAACACAAAATTTGATCTACAGGCACTGAAGAGTGAGGAAATAAAAGATAAATTCAACACAGAGGTAAAGAACCGATTGGAGCATTGTCCGATATGGAAATATTATTTCAAGACATCAGTGACCAATGGAAATATTAAAGAAATCAGTCAACCAAGCTGCAGAAACAACCATCCCAAAAAATAAAGATAATAGGACGCAAGAAATGGATGACGGAAGACATCTTAAAACTCATGGAAGTAAGAAGAAATAACAAAAACAAGGAAAAATATGAAGAGATTCACGGGAAAAGTAGGAAGCTATACAAAGTGGCAAAAGAAACATGGCTTGAGGAAAATTGCAAGGAAATTGAAAACCAACACAACACCCGGAATACCAAATTAACGCACAAAAGAATTAATGACATCACTAACAAATAGTCTCAAACCTGGACTTCATCAAAATCACACCTACGTAAAATCAACACCTGCGAAATGAGATGCCTGAGGAGAGCTGCCAACCTAACAATCCGAGACCGAGTAAGAAATGCTGTTATCAGACAGACTGTGGGACCAACATCATGTTCCCATTTATAGAAAGACAGAACATCAAGTGGTTTGGCCATGTCGTTAGAATGCAACACCAACAACTACCAACACTGGCCTTACATCTAAGATCATCTGCGACAAGACCAAGAGGACGTCCAAGAAGACAATGGATTGACGACATCAAAGACATTGTGCAACTACACGGAATAACACTATCCAGTGCCACCCACCGGGCGCTGGAATGCAAATTATTACTCCCCACGACGCTTGACGGCAGAAGTGGAAGATGATGATGATGATTGTCATGGCTTGAATGACAGGAAGATAGAGTTAAAAGAGTAAGCAAGTGCACCAGAATAGGGAATTAGACGAAGCAAGGAAAGAAGCACAAGTGAACACTTGGACAGAACAAAGCAGACGTCACAAGTGCGTAGATATTGACAACCAAACGGGTGTCGTCAGTTAGTGAGTGTTTAGCCGGCCAAGACACAAGACATGTTTTAGGCTCCTGCCTTCGTGGACGCAAAACACCACTTCAGGGTGGTTGCCAGCTTACGGTTTGAGAGATCTGAGTGATGCTTCTTAACAGGTAATACCAAACGATTCGTTATTAGAGCACGCGAGGAGGTGGGGTCATGTTGCTTACACCTAGACACATCGACACTACCCACACAGGTGAGTGCACGCTCCGTTGCCCAATAGTCCACCCAATTGTGTAAGGTTGATTTGTAAGACTCAGGCGTGAATGAGAGTAGCATGTGACGGACTGAAGCCTTGATCATCCTCTGCATTCTGTAACGTTTCATGATGCTTACCGACAATAAAGACGTTGTCGTTCTCCTCATATGGTGTCATGGACTTGTTGATGGACTGACGTGAGTTGTGCTGTCATGTTTGAGTAGATAGTCAGCAGCCAAACCCAAGACACAACAGCCCCTAACATCCAGAATCGTGACAATGATGATGACTAACAAAAGAACACACATATCAACCATCCATCCATCCATCATGTGCCATGCCGGTAAGCGTGGGCGGTCATGTTTTGCCATCTCACTCGATCACCAGAGTCGTGCATCAGCTCCGTGTTCCTGTCTCGACCATGCCATGTGGCCAAGCCATCCAGGTATTTACTTCTAGGTCTTCTTCTTGGTCTGTTCCCTTCGATCTTACCAGTTGTCACCAAGTTCTCCAATCCATTTCTTCTCATAACATGCCCAAAAAATTTTGACTGTCTGCGTCTAATGTCTCTAATCAGTTTACGATCTTCGTTTGTTTCTTGAAGGACCTGTTCATTGGTCTTTCTGGCTGTCCATGGTATTCTTTGCATTTTCCTCAGAAACCACATTTCTACAGCCATCAGATGTTTTTCAGCTTGACTGCTCATTGTCCAAGCTTCACATCCATATAAAAGTACAGGTTCTATGTAGCACCTCAACACTCTTTTTCTCGTTTCAATTGACATCTTTTTATTAGTCAGTATGTTTTTCATCTTGCTAAAGGCTACCTTAGACATGGCGATTCTTGTTCTAATCTCTTCAAGGCATCTCCCATCAGATGTTATTACTGTTCCGAGATAATTGTACCTATTCACGTGTTGAAGAATATTCCCATTTACTTGTATATTACATTGTGGTATTTCGTTCTTCCTAGTGACGACCATAACTTGTGTCTTTTTACAATTTAATTCAAACCCTCGTTGTTCACTGCGTGTAACAACTGCATCTACTAAATGTTGCAGGTCCTGTTCATTGTCTGCAATCAAGACTGTATCGTCTGCATATCTAATGTTATTGATCCATCGTCCCCCAATGTTGATTCCTTCCATATCTTCAATATTTCTGAAAATACTTTCACTGTACAGGGAAGACAGATCCGGAGACATTACACATCCCTGTCTCACACCTCTCTTAATAGGCTGATATTGGCCTACTTCATTATCAACTCTTATGGCAGCTTGTTGTTTCCAATATATGTTCTTTACAAGTCTAAGGTCTTTTCCATCAATTTGTAGATCTTCAAGCATCCTTATCATGTCGACATGTCTCACTTTATCGAAAGCCTGTGTGTAGTCAATAAAGCAAAGGTGTAGATCTTTGTTTACTTCTATAGATCGTTCAATTACGGTTCTCAGTAAATACACAGCATTTACTGTACCCTTTCCTTCTACAAACCCACATTGTTCTTCTCCTATTTCAGGTTGTATTTTCTCCTAATTCTTTGCATGATAATTCTTAGCAAAATCTTCGTGATGTGACTCATTATACTAATTGTTCGATGTTGATCACATTCCAAGGCTCCTGATTTCTTTAGGATTGCAATAAATACAGAATTACATAATTCATGAGGTATATTTCCAGTATCATATATTGTATTAAGCAGACTGGTAACTTTATCTATTCCATATTCTTCTAAAGCATTAATCATTTCTGTTGTGACGCTGTCTGAACCGGGGGTCTTGCCAGATTTCATATGGTTAAGAGCATTCTGAACCTCCATCTTCAAAATTGCTGGTCCTTCATTATTATTTTGAACATCGTAGTGTTCGTCTTTGTTGTCGTCATAAAGGTTTTTCTATTATTCTTTCTATGATTTCAACGCAAAAATAGGAAAGCAAGGCGATGGATGCAGTGTAGGCAACCATGGTTTGGGAGAGATAAATAAAAGAGGATACAGAGTTGTAGAATGGGCAAAAGAACAAGAAATGTATCACAGGGTGAACATGGCCTGGCTGTGTATAGTTAATGGCTGACATCAATATAGTTGACAAACTCCGCGTTGTAATATGTAAAAGGTTTATTGAGTCATAAAATACAATTTCTTGCTGCCGATGTAAATACAGACATCTTTCTTCTCGTTCTAATGGCCGAACCCCTCTCTTGTTGTTATTGTGACGCGTGAGCAACCCTGGATACCTAAACCCAATCGTGCTCACGCGTTCACTAACTTTATTTCCCCATTAGTTAATGAATGCGCAGCATTCATTAACTCTCTAACTACTAACCTGAATCCCTTACTTTTATATACCTCCCCTTCTTCAAGAAGACTTTTTCTCTGGAAAAGTCTCAACTCCAACCCTTAAACACTTAACTCAATACTGAAATATTTCTTCTTCTATACCAAATCTGCCCAACAATCCCTCAACATATATTTCATAATTCAAATCTCAACCTTCTATCTCATCATAGCCAAACACTATCCAGAGACATACTTTATACAATGTCAGTAATACAAAACCCTACTATAAACTCTCTACAAAACTCTCTACAAAATTCTCCACAAAACTCTCTATAAGCGAACCGCTTTTAAAATGTCCATCTAAATTATGATTGACAAAAATTGAAGATATTTCACTTATCTTTTCTCACTTAATCACATTCTCGCTACTCCAGGATAGACAGAAAAAAGTTTAGTTTAGATTGGGTTGGTGCGCACCGAAGAAAATTAGTAAGTAAGAAAATAGTAAGAAGTAATCACATTTCTCTTCTCATGCATTCTCAAAACTTTATAAAATAAAGTTTTCAAAATTTATCTTCATTCCCGTCAATAATAATTTTTGTTATCAAAAAATTTTAGAACAATTCCTGCGTCTCACAGAGTATGGTTGTTGTCCAATCGAAAAAAATGAAGGAGTATGACGCCCAATCGACAATTATTTGACGGTTGATGTCCAATCGAAAAAAGAATGAAGGAGTATGACGCCCAATCGACAATTATCTGACGGTTGTTGTCCAATCGAAAAAAGAATGAAGGAGTATGACGCCCAATCGACAATTATCTGACGGTTGTTGTCCAATCGAAAAAAGAATGAAGGAGTATGACGCCCAATCGACAATTATCTGACGGTTGTTGTCCAATCGAAAAAAGAATGAAGGAGTATGACGCCCAATCGACAATTATCTGACGGTTGTTGTCCAATCGAAAAAAGAATGAAGGAGTATGACGCCCAATCGACAATTATTTGACGGTTGTTTTCTTCTATCGCAGGAAAAGAAAAGGAAGAGCCTCTGGATTCCTCACTTCAATCGGTGTTCTTCGTGCCGCTGATTGTAGAAAAACGCAAAAACGAGCGTATTTGCTAGATTCCTCTCTTCACCCGTAGTCGGTTATATCAGACTTCTGACTTCTTTTCAGCGAAAAATGGCCCTTCTAGTCGTCTTCACCATAATTGGGCCCGTCTGGATTTGAAATGGCAAAGTTCAAAAGCGATATCGCCCCGCTTGAGTGATCTTTTGATACGCCAGAATTCAGGGATTGCAGTTATGACCAATCTCGAATGGAGTAAATTTTCATAAATAGTAGACTTTCCTCAATCAGAGACAACGATCGAGAACAATGATCAATTGAGCCGGCTCAATATAAACATTGACCAACAACTCCGGACTTTATCTTCAGACAACTAAGGTCACCTTCAATGAACTTCAGACGCTAACGGTCAAATCGACAGCTCCAGCAAGACCAGATTTCTCGGCAGCATATCTGGAACATCAATATGTTTCGAAAAGAACGGCCAGGTCAACACAGGGTTCAGCAATGATGATGGCTGCTCTGTTCCACCACTCAGGCTATTATGTGTTGTGTGGCGTTTTTAACAACCATCAGCCCCATCATAAAGACTTGAAGATACGACACAAGTTGTTCCTCAAGAGTGTAGGACTTCAACACAACCTTCCATGACTTCTGTTGACTTCTATACTTCCATTTGGTTTACTTTACGATGACCTCTGTGATCGGTAGTGGCCGCGACAGCACGATTCAGAAATCCTGGTATCTTCGGCGCCAAATCAGGTCATATCACAGGGTGAACATGGGCTGGCTGTGTATAGTTAATGGCTGACATCAATATAGTTGACAAACTCCGCGTTGTAATATGTAAAAGGTTTATTGAGTCATCAAATACAATTTCTTGCTGCCGATGTAAATACAGACATCTTTCTTCTCGTTCTAATGGCCGAACCCCTCTCATGTTGTTATTGTGACGCGTGAGCAACCCTGGATACCTAAACCCAATCGTGCTCACGCGTTCACTAACTTTATTTCCCCATTAGTTAATGAATGCGCAGCATTCATTAACTCTCTAACTACTAACCTGAATCCCTTACTGTTATAAATGGTTGTAGGAAACATCTGGTTTAAGCAGAATCCTAGAAGATTATGGACATGGAGGAGTCCAGACAGCAGTATTAAAAACCAGATGGATTACATCCTGATTAGCAGAAGGTTTCGTTAGCAGTCGTAAAAACAGTTCCAAATGCAGACTGTTTTAGTGATCACAGATTAATTACAGGCACATTGAGGGTAAAGTTAAAGAAAGTCAAGTATACAGCAGGAAACCCTAAATATGACTTGAGCAAATTGAAAATTGACAAAGAAATACAATTGGTTATTTAGTTGTTTCGGGATTTGAAATGTAAATATTGAGCACAACCCACTACTGACAACGCTGGTCGTATTTTGGTATGAACCTAAGGCCCATCCACGTCAATATGGAAGCACTATACTCGAGTTTCGCTCTCGTTTTAGCTCATCAGTAGTGCATATCCTTGACCGGATCCGGAAACAAGCCCCGGATCACTGGCGTGTGAAGCGGGTGTGTAACCACGCGGCACACACTGGACACGGCCAAATTATCATAACGGAATATTACAACGTCACCCATCGTAGGCTATAACTCAAGATTGCCCGATCGCCGCGACTGACGTCCGTCAATCGATGTGGACCCGAACGATCAGGACTTCTCACTGACAAGGCACACCAGGCCGCCTAAATCCAGTGAGCAGTAATCAAATTGATTAGTTGGTTGTTTCGGGATTTGAAATGTAAATATTGAGCACAACCCACTACAGGCAACGCTGGTCGTATTCTGGTATGAACCTAAGGCCCATCCACGTCAATATTGAAGCACTATACTCGAGTTTTATACAACAAGCTGCCATAAGAGTTGACAATGAAGTAGGCCAATATCAGCCTATTAAGAGAGGTGTGAGACAGGGATGTGTAATGTCTCCAGATCTGTTTTCCCTGTAGAATGAAAGTATTTTCAGAAATATTGAAGATATGGAAGGAATCAACATTGGGGGACAATGCATCAATAACATTAGATATGCAGATGGTACAGTCTTGATTGCAGACAATGGATAGGACCTGCAAAATTTAGTAAATGCGGTTGTTACACACAGTGAACAACTGGGGTTAGAATTAAATTGTAAAAAGACGGATTATGGTTGTCACTAGGAAGAACGAAATACCACAATGTAATATTGTCAAAGTCTCACATGGAGTCAGTATGGACATAAAGATAGAAGGGATTTAGAGAAGGGAGATAACCCCAATACAAGGGAACTAAAGAGACCCACTCGAATGCTCGAACAATCTAGAGCCTTCGAGAAGGATAGGTCAGTTCGCCTACAGCTCCGTGGACACAGGTGGAACCCGCCTACCGCGTGCCAGGACCTGTTCCACGAGAAGCTCGAGGAGAGTTACAGCCCGTGTCCGATCGAGACACGTTAGAGGGCAGACGGCGACTGGACATCGAAGAAGCAACAGGGCTTAACTTAAGGGGGACTTGATAGATTGAACCCAAGTGCATCTAGGAGCGTTACTCATAAGATAGATGATAGAGTTTGTTGTAATGATTATGTGTATGATTGCTTTGTTATGAACTCCTGTGATATTGTACTCAAGTGTAGCTGGCTGCGAAAACCATTCTTCGCCAGCTTACTGTGAATAAATTATATCAGATAGTATCAGAACGGAGTTTGTTGTCTGTATGAACCCGAGTTTCATTTCCCTAGGTCTCTAGGACGTTGACAGGCTATTTGAGGGCCAAGCCGGTTTTGGCAAGCTCAAGCTTCACTTTCCCGACAGTTCTTAGTTTTGCCAAGTAAAATATATCAACATTCATACATGACAAAGTCTGAACTTTGCAGCTACTATCGTATCATCTGTTCATAAGCTATCGTAGTCCCTCTCTAGAAAGTTACTTAGAAACTATGTTCATAAAATTTAACATTGACATGACTTGACAATTACTGTGACAAAATACTAATCTTTTTAATTTCAATGACAGATTGTTCCGCGAAGAGTTGTGTGCATTTAAACTATTCTCCAGCAGTGGTAAAGAACCGGAAAACCAAACAACTCTACAGCAAAGATCCCAGTAAACAAGATAAGTCCCATTTCATGCTTATTGACTCCCTAAACGATACTCACATATTTCATTGATGTAAATTTTTTTTTTATGTATTGCTATTTATGACATATACATGCAAATTTCATGACCATTTGAATTTATTCTATAGAAAGTTTGAATGTAAACATTAAGGGACATAACCAATTTTTGTACACCCAAACCATTTCCAAAGGGATTTAATTTCTATAAATTTAACATTAGCTAAAGTTACAAGATGTCAACACTAGAACAGTGCATTGAATTAGGGATTAAATTAGGTTATACTGCCGATAAACTTTCAGAATGGGCGCAAAAGACGCATTCAGACAACATAGCAAGGGAAGATAGGGCAGCGGACAGAGAACAAAAACGACTGCAAATGGAAGCGGAAGAGAAAAAGATGCAAATAGAGACTGAAGAGAAAAAGATGCAAATAGAGGCAGAGGACAAAAAGATGCAAAGAAAGACGGAAAAGATGCAAATGGAGCTCGAAGCTGCTAGCAAACAAGCTCAATTAAACGCAGAAACAAAAAAGTTAGAATTAGAAACACAATTAAAATTGAAACAAATGGAAATTGATTCCAACTTGGAAATTTCGGTAAATAAATTAAGGAGTAAGGAAGAGGAACAAAAATACAACAAATTTAAAGGCTTAGTCAAACCTTTTTGTTCCGGAGATTCAATAAGTGCACATTTAGAGAACTTCGAGTGTTTAATGGCGTATCATAGCATCTCAAAAGTCGATTGGGCATTTATTCTTATGAGAAACTTAGCATTAGAGCCCTTAAAGGTGATCGAAACAATTCCACAAGACATGAGGAAAGATTACGACTATTTAAAACAAAGGATATTACAACATTTTTCACTAGATACAGCAGGTTATCAATTGCAGTTTTCAAAATTAGCACCATCACCTAACCAAACGTTCATAGACTACGTGTCTATAGTCCAAGATATTTGTACAAAATGGATAACCTCAGCGAAAACAAATAACAGCTATGACAAACTAAAAGAGCTAATAGTAATTGACAAGATTATGAATACAATACCCACTCCTTTCTCTAAATTTCTGAGGCAAAGTGATTGTAAGACTATTCAAGAAGTCGAAAGTAAAGGTAGTGCGTATTTCACAGCGAATCGTGATATTTTTCAGTTAAATATGAGTCAGAATAAAACAGCAGCTGTCACAAACACCAAATATTCAAAACCAGGTGAGAATAGGTTCAAACAACGCTCTAAATTTACCAAACCAGTCCTGTGTCAATATTGCCATTTGACCCACGAACAGTACGCAATTTGTAATAAATCACCCACATACCCACATCACCTTCAAATGATGGTGGACAAACAAAGAAACAAAAGAAACGCGTATAAGAGAGCGGTCAAATGTTACTTTTGTTTAGCGTACGGGCATTTTAGTGGACGTTGTGACGGGCGTAAGATGATGAAGCAGGCTAATGCAGCATTAATTGACACTTCTACGGATGAAGAAATCGAAGAACTGAATGAATGTGACATCCAGAATGAAAGTGAGCATGAATCAGGGAATGCGATAGAAATCATTAATTCCATCAATAATAACACCTGTAACACATGTAAGAAGTTTCAGTTGGATACCACCTTAGGATGTGGCCATACAATCCCTATATCCAAAGAAATGGCCAACGCAGCCTTAGCGTCAAAAGGCAAGTTAAAATTTCTGAAAGGGTTTGTGAATAACAAACCATGTACAATCATGCGCCATAGCGGAGCGACTCTGGTTGGAATTAAAAGGACTTTAATTAATGACAAAGACTACACACACAACTATGTGACATGTCGCACATTCGCAGGTACCATCGAAAGATACCCCTTGGCACTGGCCGAAATTCACACACCTTTTGTGTCAGGACAAGTGCTGCGCGCGGTATTAGAAAGTCCGTGCGCAGATATTATTCTTGGAAATCTTCCCAACATAAAATACTGTTCCGGAGAAGATATCAAAGAATGGGAACGGAAAAACTGCATTCAAACATCAAGCAGTGACCCCAGAACTAAAGAACACAATTTTATGTCTCCAACTGCCAAAAGCACAAGGGAGACCACCGATGACGGAATTCCAAACGAATTCACAGAGGTGCACAATACAGGGGCGATGGAATCTTTCAATGACACCATCAGCATAAAACCTCGAATTGAGGATGCCATCAAAGAACAAAATTGTGAACCTGTAAATGTGCAACAGCAGACAGAAGACGCCAACATAGTGACCAGACAAATGACGCAGAAAACCCACATAAACAACCAAACAGAGATGACAAGGAACACTAATCGGACTAACAGAAACGACATTGACAAGAACAACAATGACAATTATACTTTAGCGACACATTCTCTTGACAACGAAAAAGACGAAGTCAACGACACAATAACAACTACTATTCTTAATCATGACAAACAGCTTGACGAGTCATTACAAACCGACTCGACTTCTTTAAATTAGTCCAAACCGAAACCATATTACGCCAGGAACAACAATAACAGAAGCACAGCAACAACAGTACTTCTTAACGACACTACTACACAAGACAATGAAGACAACTTCACATTACGGACAGTTTCTCGTGAAGACAAAACCTCAGTTACCAAACCAACAACTGAGAGAACTCATAATTTCCAACTTTATGAGTCGAAACAATTTGTTTCTCTGAGAACAATAAACAATTACGGCATTAATTCCAAGAAACATAACCAAGGAATACAAAGATATCCAAGGGACACTACTAGTAACAAAGAAATATTATTAACAAACAAGTGTCATCATATGTTTTCATCGCAAATTTATCATCGATCAAGGACACATAAATCTAAAACAGACACAACACATACAGCTGCAGAAAGTTATGCAGATACAGAAATAACATCATCAAGCAACATTCATGCAAGCAAACAGTATGCAAATAAACAAACACAAACAATTGACTTCACACAAAATCAAAGTCAGAAACGATTGCATACAAACAAACTGCTTTATTGCATGAACAAAAACACGAAACGATGCGGGTCTAAATCCATCAGCACAAAGACTACCATTTTCAACTCACCATCTACCACTTTAGCAGACAAATACAGCAAGTTCTTTGAAACACACATCTCAACCAACAAGAGTAAACAATCATTTTCACCAAACATTAAAATGAACAAAGACAAAATACTGACACTCTTGCTACTTTTGCTGTTAACGCAACTTGCAACAGCACTACCTACCTTTCAAAATATACCTTTCACCACTATCAGGATATTAAACAAATGTTCCATCATAATTACCATCTCATTCATATATCAGTTAACATTACGCCATATTGAAAGAGGAAAAACCATTGCACAATTCATTAACTCCTATTGGTGCAAAATTTTTCATATAACTCTGATATAGGCTTATTGTAAATTCATTTTCACTCTTACAGTGTTTAGACTTATTATTACATCAACACCCTTACAATTATGTAGTATTTGGAATTGTAAGAGTATCAGTTTAGAGGATGCAATGTGCAAATTGAAATCCATTTTTTCCAATCCACCCATACTCAGATTACCAAACACAGATTTACCATTTATATTAACCACAGATTCAAGTGCTATCGCGATCGGAGGATGTCTGATGCAAGAATATGAAGGCGTGAAACATCCAATCCTGTATGTCAGCCGTAAATTGAAAGCGGCGGAAACCAGGTATTCCACAGCTGAGTTGGAAACCTTAAATTTGGTTTTCTGTGTTCTTCAATTATCTAAGTTCCTTCTTAGCACCCACTTCGTTGTCTTCGCATATAATTCGCCACTACTGGTCACTAGATAAGGCAAGCCAAAGAACCAGCAGATTGAGACTAGTAACGTTAATTAGTTGCCATATGATAAGCTGTGATATTTTAGTCTGTTGCATAAAAGAGTGTACCTCTACACTTACTGTAGAACTTTACTTTAGAAGTGTCGACAACTGATTTAATACTCTACTTATAGCTATCACAGACATGAAACTTTGAGAACCATAAACTGTATTACGCTACATTGGCAATTGGCAGTACATCAAAAACAATCCGAACGGTGTGTATTAACATTTGTGAAGTTATTTCATCAATCACAGAACTTAAATTTATCATGCGAATATTAAGAACTTTGCATACGAGTGAATTCAATGGACTTCGCAAACTAACGGAACAGAACATCGCACATAAACGCAGCGATATACTATGACTATTACGACATAGGAATGTGACACCAAAACGTTACCTACGAACTGTAACATTATTTGAAAAACACACGGACAAAAGAACGACAACACACGGATCGTCGTTGGAGTTAATTAATTTAATGTTATTAGTTATTATATATACATAAAATATGTGAACATGTAAATTGTACATTTTCTATCATAATATGTCACAAACATTTTCATTCATAGTTAAAATTTTCTCCCAACACAATTGTTGCAATTTAACTTATAAACCATTTCTTATCACCAGTACAGATATTACTCGGCGTTGTGAATATAGCATATCGCGTTTCTTTTTTTCTAAGGGCGACAACATTTACCTCAACTCAATTTGTATATTTTAACAAATTATTATATTGAATGAAAGGTGTGCGAATCAGAGAGTGAATTAATTAAATAAGAGAGCGATATACGGAGCGGACAAATTGTACGCACAAAGTATTCATTTTAATTTGTCTGCGTTTTTGGATGTAAAATGTAACATTTGTCTAAAATTGTGTATACATGTTTAGTGTTAAAGAAAATAGGTTCATTCTAAGAATCACTGTTTGAATACCCTTTGCATGCGTTACACAGATGGCGTAATTCATGACAAGGGATATTCCAGCTCGTGACACTTAGAAATGTACTACACACCACATACACACATGTAGCACACACTTTATACATTAGGTAGGACATACTCATAAAACTAAACACTAACAATTAAATCACACACATTTTATTAGAGCGAGTAACAAGGCAGTAAACACACTAACAGGCAAACAGGAACATAAGTAGTTACTTGGGAGAAACCAAGAGTGCATATATATATATATATATATATATATATATATATATATATATATATATATATATATATATATATATATATATTGAGCACTATAAAACATACGGAAGTAAAAGTGTATCAAAATACACATTCAGGACAAGAATTGCAGGTGTTCTTAAATAAGCCAAGACAATTTGTCTTGTTAAAACTCTCTAACACAGAGTTTAATATCCTGGTATCATATGGATACTTGAGAAGGGTGCGGTTGCAAATACAACTGGAAGCGTCAGGGAACTTCAGTCGGATAAGCATGTTTAAGAATATGGAAGAGATAGGAGCTCTTCAGCAATCATCCTGAATTGTTGTACTGGGAAATACATGAGTTAATAGTGCAAGTATATAGATGGCCAAGTTCCCATCCACGAAACTACCAACACCAACTTCATGTGATCCTATGACAGAATTAGTACAGACTAATTACCATATGCTAACCCATAAAAGCGGGGAGGGGGAACCTTTCAAA
Organism: Cepaea hortensis; assembly: GCA_963921405.1. NCBI lineage: Eukaryota > Metazoa > Mollusca > Gastropoda > Stylommatophora > Helicidae > Cepaea > Cepaea hortensis. Next base: position 76,261,141 of record OY992884.1, on the reverse strand, counting down.
GTCTCACATGGAGTCGGTATGGACATAAAGATAGAAGGGATTTAGAGAAGGGAGATAACCCCAATATAAGGGAACTAAAGAGACCCACTCGAATGCTCGAACAATCTAGAGCCTTCGAGAAGGATAGGTCAGTTCGCCTACAGCTCCGTGGACACAGGTGGAACCCGCCTACCGCGTGCCAGGACCTGTTCCACGAGAAGCTCGAGGAGAGTTACAGCCCGTGTCCGATCGAGACACGTTAGAGGGCAGACGGCGACTGGACATCGAAGAAGCAACAGGGCTTAACTTAAGGGGGACTTGATAGATTGAACCCAAGTGCATTTAGGAGTGTTACTCATAAGATAGATGATAGAGTTTGTTGTAATGATTATGTGTATGATTGCTTTGTTATGAACTCCTGTGATATTGTACTCAAGTGTAGCTGGCTGCGAAAACCATTCTTCGCCAGCTTACTGTAAATAAATTATATCAGATAGTATCAGAATGGAGTTTGTTGCCTGTATGAACCCGAGTTTCATTTCCCTAGGTCTCTAGGACTTTGACAAATATACATGTACATGGGAATATTCTTCAACAAGTGAATCGGTACAATTATCTCGGAACAGTCATAACATCTGATGGGAGATGCCTTGAAGAGATTAGAACAAGAATCGCCATGGCAAAAGTAGCCTTTAGCAAGATGAAAAACATACTGACCAATAAAAAGATGTCAATTGAAACGAGGAAAAGAGTGTTGAAGTGCTACATAGAACCTATACTTTTATATGGATGTGAAGCTTGGACAATGAGCAGTCAAGCTGAAAAACATCTGATGGCTGTAGAAATGTGGTTTCTGGGGAAAATGCAAAATATACCATGGACAGACAGAAAAATCAACGAACAAGTCCTTCAAGAAACAAATGAAGATCGTAAACCGATTAGAGACATTAGACGTAGACAGTCAACATTTTTTGGACATGTTATGAGAAGAAATGAATTGGAGAACTTAGTGACGACTGGCAAGATCGAAGGGAAGAGACCAAGGGGAAGACCGAGAAGTAAATACCCGGATGGTTAGGCCACTTGACATGGTCGAGACAGGAACACAGAGCTGATCCACGACTGTGGTGATCGAGTGAGATGGCAGAACATGACCGCATGATGGATGGATGGATGGCCCAATATTCGGCGCTAACAGAAAGCAGGTAGTACCATCTGCTGTCATAAGGTAGCTCAGTTGTATCTGACTAAGACCTGGCATCTTGGTTAGTATTCCCACTTGAAAAGACCGAGACGTGTATGTAATCGGATATTAGGCATGGTTTTTTTTATTTTCACCCTCTCGCATTGAACTACATTCACTACCTCTTGTGCATTGGACTGATTTTTGCGTGTGACTTAAAATATGTTTGCATATCCTTTACAGGACATTGCTGTCAACATCAGCATCTTTCAGCTGATTGTTGATTTCATGGCAAGATTACGCTCAATAGTTTGCCATTGCTTTCTGAGCGGCAGGCTCACATACCCCGTAAGTTACTGACGCAATTCGAACCACTGCTGATTCTCACCGTCGTCACGTTACTTAAGAGAGTATACGAGATTACGGAGAAAAGTCGCTAACCTCTAGGACAGGAAGCCGGCATGCGTGTGACTTAGCTTTCTCTAATACCAGTGCCACTTGCCATCAGGCGACCCACCCACTCCGACTTTTGAGGTATTTGTAATCTACGTCCCCAAGCCATGGACGAAAAGTCAACATTTTTAACCAAGTGACGAGATTGGGTACCACTACCTCGGCATAAGAGTGTGAGCTCTTATCCCTTCGATCATTAATCATTCTGGGCCTTGTACGGGCCTGACAAATATTCTTTCGACATTATTGGTGTACGTAATCAGTGAAAGATTAAAAAGATGAAATGTAATACCGAGGAGAAATAAGAAAATGAGTTGTAAAATTCTCAATCATGTAAAATAAAGCCACTACTTTCACAAAGACTTTAAAGATGACTAACAATTATTACAAAATCGTTTACTTTACACATTGCTGTCGTTAATATATAAATAAAATGTTATAAAACATTAAGAGAAATACTACATTATATAAATCACACACTACATTTACGATTCTATTAGTAATGTCCCTTGAAATATGTGTTATGATGTTGGGTCCCTTCAATCAATTAATCATGTGCCATGCCGGAAAGCGTGGGCGGTTATACTCTCAATTTCACTCGATCACCAGAGTCGTGGATAAGCTCAGTGTTCCTGTCTCGACCATGCCATGTGGTCAAACCATCCAGGTATTTACTTCTCGGTCTTCCGCTTAGTCTGTTCCCTTCGATCTTGTCAGTTGTCACCAAGTTCTCCAATCCATTTCTTCTCATAATATGTCCAAAAAATTGTAACTGCCTACGTCTAATTTCTCTAATCAATTTATGATTTTCATTGGTCTCCTGTAGTACTTGGTCATTGGTTTTTCTGTCTGTCCATGGTACTCTTTGCATTTTCCTCAGAAACCACATTTCTGCAGCCATCAGATGTTTTTCAGCTTGACTGCTCATTGTCCAAGTTTCACATCCATACAAAAGGACAGGCTCTATGTAGCACCTAAACACTCTTTTTCTCGTTTCAAGTTGACATCTTTTTATTGGTCAGAATGTTTTTCATATTGCTAATAGTTACTTTTGCCATGGCGATTCTTGTTCTAATCTCTACAACGCATCTCCCATCAGATGTTATGACTGTTCCGAAATAATTGTACCGATTCATTTGTTGAAGAATATTCCCATTTACTTGTATATTACATTGTGGTATTTCGTTCTTCCTAGTGATGACCATAATCTGCGTCTTTTTTTACAATTTAATTATAATCCCAGTTGTTCACTGCGTGCAACAACCGCGACTACTAATTGTCATCATCATCATCAGATGTTGCATTTTGTTGCAGAAGACAAGAGGGAGGATTGACAGACTTTCTGGTGTGTGTATATTATAATGTCTCTAAAAGGATGTGTGTGTGGTTTTGTATATTCCTGTGTTGTACACCACATTGCTAGTTTGGGTGTATTAGTGTTGGCAGAAATTGTCTGATTTTGTGGTGCGAGTAATTTGGCCAGAATTTTGTAATCTGTGTTAAGAAGTGAAATGGGTCTGTAATGTTTCAGTTATGTCTTGTCTGTCTTTGCTTTGTGTATAATTTAGTTTAGTTTAGTTTAGTTTAGTCGACGGATCAACATAACGGCACACGGGTGCAACTCATAAGTGCTCTGTTCTCCTCCTAACTCAAACCTGAGGATCCTGAAATACTTGTGTATAATTGTTCTATAAGACATGTTGCAACTACAAGGGAGTTCTTGTTTGTCAAAGGCTTTTTGATAGAATTTTAGAAGAAGGTTACCTATGATAGAAAATAATTGTTGATAGAATTCTACTGTTAATCCGTCTGGTCCTGGTGTCTTGTCTGTGTTCATTTTACTGAGTGTATGTGTTATATCATCTGGTGTCAATTCTATGTCCAGTATGTCTTAGTCTGTGTCTGATAGCTTCATTGTGTATGGCAAGAAGCTATCTTGTATCTGTGTTTTTACTGTCTCTGCTTTGAATCAATGTATATAGTATTGCTGGAATGCCTCTGTTATGTGTGTGGTTTCTGTTTGTGTGATTCCTTCCATGTCTATTATTGTGTTTATTTGTCTGCTACGCTGTATGTTTTCTTCTACTGTCATGCATTGTTTGCTAGGTGTCTCTTGTGTGATGGTGTTGAGTTTTGCCCTAATTAGTGCACCCAAGTTTCTGTGCTGTTGGTGTTGTTCAAGTTGCATTTCTAACGCATGCAATTATGGTGAGTTTCTGTTGGTTTGCTTTGTTAAATGTATTGCTGTTTGTATGATCTGTTCTTGTTATAGTCTATGCTTGTGTATGATGGATGCTAGTTGTTGGGTCCTGCTCCGTATTGTGTTTTTCAGTAAGTCCCAGTATTGTAGTGCTGTCTGTTGGTATACTTTCAGGCCGGACTATTTTTTAGAGTTTATACTTTTATTCTTTTACAAAACAGTGTGTATTTACAAGGTGTAATGTGTGTTTCTTTTGATTGTGTATATCACAGAGTGATGCCATTTGTTTGTATTAAGTGACACATGTGCAAATAGAACAATCACATTCATATACACAAATGCTGTTATAACATTTATGGCATGGTGTGTGTACAAGTGCATTCCTTGCGTGCTTCCTTTCCACCTTCAACAGTTTACTCGGAATGAATGTTTTACCTGTCCATATGTTCGTCTATCTGTTTCTCTCCGTTCGTCCGTCCATCGGTCGGTCGGTCAGTGTGTGTGTGTGTGTGTGTCTGTTTGTCTCTCTCTCTCTCTCTCTCTCTCTCTCTCTCTCTCTCTCTCTCTCTCTCTCTCTCCCTCTCTCTCTCTCTCTCTCTCATTTTCTCTTTATATATCACCCGCTATGTTAAGATAACATAATTTAATTGAATGTTGTGAGCTTAGTCAATAACCAATAAATCTTCATTCCTTTAAAATGTGGATTTTCTGTAATTACTGAGCCACATAGTTTCAGAAGTAAAGGATGACATATTTGTTGTTGTTCATTTACTTGGAGACGCTGTGGTGTATTCTTCGAGACATTTTGTGTGTGTGTGTTGTTGTTGGAATGTTTATATGAAATTTATTTGTCCCATAATAAATTCAATTATTTAGCCTTCTTGGACTTCAGTTTACTAGAAGCGAACTCCAACTATTTGCTTTCGAGGATGTAACCGTCTACTCTCCCAATCTGCCCTGGTCGAGAGGCGATCTTGGCAAGGTATTTCTCAGTGGCAAGCTGTTCTTCCAATGCTTGTTCCACTTTGGCTTACTTCTTCCTCTCATCGTATTTCTTCTGAGTCTTTTTTGGGCGCACCTTGTTCAGCACTGCCTCATCTTTCTCAGACAGTTTGACACCTTTCATGTGGCCTAGAGGTGTTGCCGCCTTGACAGACGATAGTTTGTAAAATGGAACTATACCTCTCCATCACACAAAGCTTGAGCTGAATTTAGAGACCATGTGTTGCCCGTGCAGCATGATACCTCTTTCGGCCTGTCTAATTTACTCCAGAAGAAAGGTAACACCAATACATATGGAACCATACAAACTGCAGAAGCTGCTGGATCAACAAAGCAATGCTTTAATTGTCCGCATGGCGGAGCTTCCATCCTGGACCATTTTCCGACGGTAGCTCAGTCGTATCTGACTAAGATCTGGCATCTTGGTTAGTATTCCGAGTGGCGAAGTAGGGATATTCCCTATCAAGAGGTAAGGTGCCTCCTTCCCTCCGCTAGCCTACGGGACACCCTTGGGTAAGGTGGAGTACCCATTTAGCCCCCCGATCAGGGTTACGTGAAGCCATGCGTGCAGGTGGTGGATGAAGTTGAAGAGCAGCCAACGGATAGTTGTAGGTTATGGTCTCCAGCTTCACGACGGTAGGCAGAGGATCTCTTTTTTGGGAGACAATGGCTACGGTCATCGACCAGTATGGTCACTGCTTGGAAGAAAAGCAATGGCAAGCTACCTTCTTTACAGATGCCAAGAATATCATGTACCGCATTATTATCGATAATCAGAGAAACAGCTCCATAGGAGCAGCCTCGCCCGGTAGGGGTAGTCATGTGCACCAGGAGACTCCAGACCGTCATCAGGCGACTGAGTGCAAAAGAATATCAACATTGAAAGTAGGAACTTTGAATGTAAGAACCATGAGTGGTGATGGACAATTTTATAACATTAAGAATGAAATGAGAAGATTAAATATTTACCTGTTAGGTATATGTGAGACCAGAGGGACAGGAATGGGAATTAAAACATCTGAGGAATATAGAATAATCTATTCTGGTGGAGAGAAACAACAGCGAGGAGTAGCAATTATAATGGATAAAGAAAGAGAAAAATTGATCAAAGGATATTGGCCTGTATCAGACAGAGTGTTACTTGTGAATTTGAGTGGAAGACCTTTTGATGTCAACGTCATACAAGTTTATGCACCAACAGCAGACAGTAGTCATGACAGCATTGATGAATTTTATAATGATTTAGAGAAAGCCTTCAAGAAATACAAGCATTCTGAAGTACATATCATAATGGGTAACTTGAATGCCAAAGTTGGAAATAAACAGGACGGATGCATGGTAGGCAAATATGGTCTAAGGAAACAGAATGAAAGAGGTTCCAGACTTGTACAGTGGGGAAAAGAGCACGATTTGATTATAGGAAACACATGGTATCAACAGCACCTAAGGAGATTATGGACATGGAGGAGTCCTGATCATAAGATCAGAAATCAGATTGATTACATTCTCATCAACAGAAGATTTCGAAATGCCTTAAAAGTCGCAAAAACTATACCAAGCCATCCCAAAAATAAAGATAATAGGACGCAAGAAATGGATGACGGAAGACATCTTAAAACTCATGGAAGTAAGAAGAAATAACAAAAACAAGGAAAAATATGAACAGATTCACGGGAAGATTAGGAAGCTATGCAAAGTGGCAAAAGAAACATGGCTTGAGGAAAATTGCAAGGAAATTGAAAACCAACTCAACACCTGGAATAGCAAATTAACGCACAAAAGAATTAATGACATCACTAACAAACAATCTCAAACCTGGACTTTATCAAAATCACACCTACGTAAAATCAACACCTGCGAGATGAGATGCCTGAGGAGAGCTGCCAACCTAACAATCCGAGACCGAGTAAGAAATTCTGTTATCAGACAGACTGTGGGACCAACACCATGTGCCCATTTATTGAAAGACAGAAGATCAAGTGGTTTGGCCATGTCGTTAGAATGCAACACCAACAACTACCATCACTGGCCTTACATCTAAGATCATCTGCGACAAGACCAAGAGGACGTCCAAGAAGACAATGGATTGACGACATAAAAGACATTGTACAATCACACGGAATAACACTATCCAGTGCCACCCACCGGGCGCTGGAACGCAAATTATTCCTCCCCACGATGCTTGACGGCAGAAGTGGAAGATGATAATGATGATGATGACCAACAAAAGAACACACATATCAACCATCCATCCATCTATCATGTGCCATGCCAGTAAGCGTGGGCAGTCATGTTTTGCCATCTCACTCGATCACCAGAGTCGTGGATCAGCTCCGTGTTCCTGTCTCGACTAGGCCACGTGGCCAAGCCATCCAGGTATTTGCTTCTAGGTCTTCCTCTTGGTCTGTTCCCTTCGATCTTACCAGTTGTCACCAAGTTCTCCAATCCATCTCTTCTCATAACATGCCCAAAAAATTTTGACTGTCTGCGTCTAATGTCTCTAATCAGTTTACGATCTTCGTTTGTTTCTTGAAGGACCTGTTCATTGGTCTTTCTGGCTGTCCATGGTATTCTTTGCATTTTCCTCAGAAACCACATTTCTACAGCCATCAGATGTTTTTCAGCTTGACTGCTTATTGTCCAAGCTTCACATCCATATAAAAGTACAGGTTCTATGTAGCACCTCAACACTCTTTTTCTCGTTTTAATTGACATCTTTTTATTGGTCAGTATGATTTTCATCTTGCTAAAGGCTACCTTAGACATGGCGATTCTTGTTCTAATCTCTTCAAGGCATCTCCCATCAGATGTTATTACTGTTCCGAGATAATTGTACCTATTCACTTGTTGAAGAATATTCCCATTTACTTGTATATTACATTGTGGTATTTCGTTCTTCCTAGTGACGACCATAACCTGTGTCTTTTTACAATTTAATTCTAACCCTCGTTGTTCACTGCGTGTAACAACTGCATCTACTAAATGTTGCAGGTCCTGTTCATTGTCTGCAATCAAGACTGTAACGTCTGCATATCTAATGTTATTGATGCATCGTCCCCCAATGTTGATTCCTTCCATATCTTCAATATTTCTGAAAATACTTTCACTGTACAGGGAAGACAGATCCGGAGACATTACACATTCCTGGCTCACACCTCTCTTAATAGGCTGATATTGGCCTACTTCATTATCAACTCTTATGGCAGCTTGTTGTTTCCAATATATGTTCTTTACAAGTCTAAGGTCTTTTCCATCAATTTGTAGATCTTCAAGCATCCTTATCATGTCGAAATGTCTCACTTTATCGAAAGCCTTTGTGTAGTCAATAAAAGCAAAGGTGTAGATCTTTGTTTACTTCTATAGATCGTTTAATTACGGTTCTCAGTAAATACACGGCATTTACTGTACCCTTTCCTTCTACAAACCCACATTGTTCTTCTCCTCTTTCAGGTTGTATTTTCCTCCTAATTCTTTGCATGATAATTCTTAGCAAAATCTTCGTGATGTGACTCATTATACTAATTGTTCGATGTTGATCACATTCCAAGGCTCCTGATTTCTTAGGGATTGCAATAAATACAGAATTACATAATTCATGAGGTATATTTCCAGTATCATATATTGTATTAAGCAGACTGGTAACTTTATCTATTCCATATTCTTCTAAAGCATTAATCATTTCTGTTGTGACGCTGTCTGAACCGGGGTCTTGCCAGATTTCATATGGTTAAGAGCATTTTGAACCTCCATCTTCAAAATTGCTGGTCCTTCATTATTATTTTGAACATCGTAGTGTTCGTCTCTGTTATCGTCATAAAGGTTTTTCACGTAATCTGACCATGCAAGTAAGATGTGATATTTTTCTATTATGACTCTTCCATCTTTTGTCTTTAGGCAGCCTGCTGATGTACGTGTTCTTTGATTAGTAAGCTCCTGGATTCTTTTGTGCATTAGTTTCGCATTCTTACTGTTGTGTTGTTTTTCAATTTCTTCGCAGTTTTTCTCAAGCAATGTTTCTTTTGCCTCCCTACATAAGGCGCTTACCAAACCCGACACCCCACATTGTGCCAACGGCTTCGGGCGGAAGAGCGCAATTGGGAGGGTACTAGCCTTACCCTGGTGCGAGGAAATGCAAGCTAAAGACAAAATTGTCATGGCAGGGCAGACCAGGCCCTAAGCCTTGGTTGGCGACTGGTCTAGGATCGAAGCTCCGACAGGCGGACAGTTAGAGCATTGCTTTGCTGATCCGGCAGCTTCTGCAGCTTGTCTTGTTCCAGATGTAGGGGTGTTACCTTTCCTCTGGAGTGAACTAGGCAGGCCGAGAGAGGGATCATGCTGCATGGGCAACACATGATCTCTATATTTTAGCCCAGGCTTTGTGCTATGGAGAGGCAATAACTCCATCCCTGGTCTTAACTGGTCTCGGAATCAAAGCGAGAGGCAACTGTTACGGGTTATAAGTCCTTGTCAGTTGGCGTAGACATGGGGCGCCACGCGTTGCCTCTGACGGTGGGAGACACCTATAGGTGTCACTGATCAGCTACCGCCCGCCTCAAGCTGGGCAGCCCCCAGCCAATTGGGTGCTGATCCGCCACAGCCTGCCTGCTTCAATGGGTGCTTGGGGCTAGGACAAAATCTGAATCGCAAGCTGTAAAACCAATGCACCAGGTAAAAAAAAAAAAAAAAAAAAATAAGGTTCTGAACTTTCTGTGAATTTCTTCATATTTGGCAGGATTATTTTGTTTCTATCTTCTTGTTTCCATTAGTTGTAAAATTTCTTCAGTCATCCATGTCTTACGGCCCACTTTCTTTAATTTTGGAATAGTTTTTTCTGCTGCACAACTGATTGAATTCTTCAGCATTTCCCATTGATCATCTACATCTAGAAATAGGATCTCTAGATCAGACAATAAATCAAATTTGTTCTTTACTTCTATGTTAAAATTATCTTGTATTTCTTTGTCAGTTTTCAATTTGCACAAGTCATATTTAGGGTTTCCTGCTATATACTTGACTTTCTTTAACTTTACCCTCAATATGCCTGTAATTAATCTGTGATCACTGGAACAGTCTGCATTTGGAACTGTTTTTACGACTTTTAACGCATTTCGAAACCTTCTATTAATCAGGATGTAATCTATCTGGTTTTTAATCCTGCTGTCTGGACTCCTCCATGTCCATAATCGTCTAGGATGCTGTTTAAACCAGGTGTTTCCTGCAACCATTTCTTGTTCTTTTGCCTATTCTACGAGTCTGTATCCTCTTTCATTTCTTTCTCCTAAACCATGGTTGCCTACACTGCATCCATCGCCTTGCTTTCCTATTTTTGCGTTGAAATCACCCATTATGATACACATATCAACGGGTTGCCTAAAAACCAAAGATGGCAAAATCATAATAGAAAATGATAAGATTTCACATGCGTGGTCAGATTATGTGAAAGACTGTTATGATGATACAAGAGAAGAACAATATGATCATTGGAATAATAATGAAGGACCATCAATTTTGAAGACTGGCAAGACCCCGGGTATAGATAACACCACAATAGAAATTATCAATGCCTTAGAAGTATATGGAATAGACCAAGTCACCAAACTGCTGAACGCAATATACGATACTGGAGATAAACCTCCTGAATTATGTAATTCTATATTTATTGCAATCCCGAAGAAATCAGGAGCCTTGGAATGCGATCAACATCGAACAATTAGTGTAATGAGCCACATCACGAAGATTCTACTGGGAATTATCATGCAAAGAGTTAGGAAGAAAATACAACCCGAAATAGGAGAAGAACAATGTGGGTTTGTAGAAGGCAAGGGCACAGTAAATGCTGTGTACATACTGAGAACAGTAATTGAACGTTCTATAGAAGTAAACAAAGATATATATTTCTTTGCTTTATTGACTACACTAAGGCTTTCGATAAAGCGAGACATGTCGACATGGTAAGGATGTTTGAAGATCTACAAATTGATGGAAAAGATCTTAGACTTGTAAAAGACATATATTGAAAACAACAAGCTGCCATAAGAATTGATAATATCAATGTAAGTCTATTAAAAGAGGTGTGAGACAGGGATGTGTAATGTCTCCTGATCTTTTTTCCCTGTAAATTGAAAATATTTTCAGAAATATAGAAGATATGGAAGGAATCAACATTGGGGGACGATGCATCAATAACATTAGATATGCAGATGATACAATTTTGATTGCAGACAAAGAACAGGACCTGCAACATTCAGTAGATGCGGTTGTTGCACACAGTGAGCAACTAGTGTTAGAACCGAATAGTGAGAAGACACAGATTATGGTCGTCACCGGGAAGAAGGAAATACCACAATGTGATATACGAGTAGATAAGCAAACATCAAATTCTGTCAAAGGATACCGGGCTGTGTCAGCGAGAGTTCTATTAGTAAAATTTAACGGAAGACCTTTTAAAATAAATGTCATTCAAGTATATGCCCCAACAAGTGAATGCAGTGAAGAAAGTATAGAGGAATTTTATAATGACATGGTGTCTGCTCTGAAGAACTGTCATAAAATCAGAAATAAATATCATAATGGGTGATTTCAACGCAAAAATAGGAAAGCAAGGCGATGGATGCAGTGTAGGCAACCATTGTTTGGGAGAGATAAATAAAAGAGGATACAGACTTGTGGGCAAAAGAACAAGAAATGGTTGTAGGAAACACCTGGTTTAAGCAGAATCCTAGAAGATTATGGACATGGAGGAGTCCAGACAGCAGGATTAAAAACCAGATGGATTACATCCTGATTAGCAGAAGGTTTCGTTAACAGTCGTAAAAACAGTTCCAAATGCAGACTGTTTCAGTGATCACAGATTAATTACAGGCATATTGAGGGGAAAGTTAAAGAAAGTCAAGTATACAGCAGGAAACCCTACATATGACTTGTGCAAATTGAAAACTGACAAAGAAATACAATTGGTTATTTGGTTGTTTCGGGATTTGAAATTTAAATATTGAGCACAACCCTCTACTGGCAACGCTGATCGTAGTCTGGTATGAACCTAAGGCCCATCCACGTCAATATGGAAGCCCTATACTCGAGTTTCGCTCTCGTTTGAGCTCGTCAGTAGTGCATATCCTTGACCGGATCCGGAAACAAGCCCGGGATCACTGGCGTGTGAAGCGGGTGTGTAACCACGCGGCACACACTGGACACGGCCAAATTATCATAACAGAATATTACAACGTCACCCCTCGTAGGCTATAGCTCAAGATTGCCCGATCGCCGCGACTGACGTCCGTCAATCGATGTGGACCCGAACGATCAAGACTTCTCACTGGCAAGGCACACCAGGCCGCCTAAATCCAGTGAGCAATAATCAAATTGATTATTTGGTTGTTTCAGGATTTGAAATTTAAATATTGAGCACAACCCACTACTGGCAACGCTGGTCGTATTCTGGTATGAACCTAAGGCCCATCCACGTCAATATGGAAGCACTATACTCGAGTTTCGCTCTCGTTTGAGCTCGTCAGTAGTGCATATCCTTGACCGGATCCGGAAACAAGCCCCGGATCACTGGCGTGTGAAGCGGGTGTGTAACCTCGCGGCACACACTGGACACGGCCAAATTATCATAACAGAATATTACAACGTCATCCCTCGTAGGCTATAGCTCAAGATTGCCCTATCGCCGCGACTGACGTCCGTCAATCGACGTGGACCCGAACGATCAGGACTTCTCACTGGCAAGGCACACCAGGCCGCCTAAATCCAGTGAGCAATAATCAAATTGATTATTTGGTTGTTTCGGGATTTGAAATTTAAATATTGAGCACAACCCACTACTGGCAACGCTGGTCGTATTCTTGTATGAACCTAAGGCCCATCCACGTCAATATGGAAGCACTATACTCAAGTTTTATACAACAAGCTGCCATAAGAGTTGATAATGAAGTAGGCCAATATCAGCCTATTAAGAGAGGTGTGAGACAGGGATGTGTAATGTCTCCAGATCTGTTTTCCCTGTAGAATGAAAGTATTTTCAGAAATATTGAAGATATGGAAGGAATCAACATTGGGGGACGATGTATCAATAACATTAGATATGCAGATGATACAGTCTTGATTGCAGACAATGGATAGGACCTGCAAAATTTAGTAAATGCGGTTGTTACACACAGTGAACAACTGAGGTTTGAATTAAATTGTAAAAAGACACAGATTATGGTTGTCACTAGGAAGAACGAAATACCACAATGTAATATACATGTACATGGGAATATTCTTCATCAATTGAATAGGTACAATTATCTCGGAACAGTAATAACATCTGATGGGAGATGCCTTGAAGAGATTAGAACAAGAATCGCCATGGCAAAAGTAGCCTTTAGCAAAATGAAAAACATACTGACCGATAAAAAGATGTCAATTGAAACGAGGAAAAGAGTGTTGAGGTGCTACATAGAACCTGTACTTTTATATGGATGTGAAGCTTGGACAATGAGCAGTCAAGCTGAAAAACATCTGATGGCTGTAGAAATGTGGTTTCTGGGGAAAATGCAAAGAGTACCATGGACAGCCAGAAAGACGAATGAACAAGTCCTTCAAGAAACAAACGAAGATCGTAAACTGATTAGAGATATTAAACGTAGACAGTCTAAATTTTTTTGGGCATGTTATGAGAAGAAATGAATAGGAGAACTTAGTGACGACTGGCAAGATAGAAGGGAAGAGACCAAGGGGAAGACCGAGAAGTAAATACCTGGATGGTTAGGCCACGTGAAATGGTCGAGACAGGAACACAGAGCTGATCCACGACTGTGGTGATCAAATGAGATGGCAGAACATGACCGCATGATGGATGGATGGATGGCCAAACATTCGGCGCTAACAGAAAGCAGGTAGTACTATCTGCTGTCATAAGGTAGCTCAGTCGTATCTGACTAAGACCTGGCATCTTGGTTAGTATTCCGACTTGAAAAGACCGAGACGTGTATGTAATCGGATATTAGGCATGGTTTTTTTTTTAATTTTCACCCGCTCGCATTGTACTACATTCACGTTTCACTACCTCTTGTGCATTGGACAGATTTTTGCGTGTGACTTAAAATATGTTTGCATATCCTTTACAGGACATCGCTGTCAACATCAGCATCTTTCAGCTGATTGTTGATTTCTTGTCAAGATTACGCTCAGTAGTTTGCCATTGCTTTCTGAGCGGCACGCTCACATACCCCGTAAGTTACCGACGCAATTCGAACCACTGCTGATTCTCACCGTCGTCACGTTACTTACGAGAGTATACGAGATTACGGAGAAAAGTCGCTAACCTCTAGGCCAGGAAGCCGGCATGCGCGTGACTTAGTTTTCTCTAATACCAGTGCCACTTGCCATCAGGCGAACAACCCACTCCGATTTTTGAGGTACTTGTAATCTACGTCCCCAAGTCATGGACGAAAAGTCAAAATTTTTAACCAAGTGACGGGATTGGGAACCACTACCTCGGCATAAGAGTGTGAGCTCTTATCCCTTCGATCATTAAGCATTCTGGGCCTTTTACAGACCTGACAAAAATTTTTTCGTTTACTATTGTTGTGAGTAATCAGTGAAAGATTAAAAAGATGAAATGTAATACCGAGGAGAAATAGGAAAATGAGTTGTAAAATTCTCAATCATGTAAAATAAAGCCACTACTTTCACAAAGACTTTAAAGATGACTATCAATTATTATAAAATCGTTTACTTTACACATTGCTGTCGATAATATATAAATAAAATGTTATAGAACATTAAGAGAAATACTACATTATATAAATCACATACTACATTTACGATTCTATTAGTAATGTCCCTTGAAATATGTGTTATGATGTTGGGTCCCTTCAATCAATCAATCATGTGCCATGCCGGAAAGCGTGGGCGGTCATACTCTCCATTTAACTCGATCACCAGAGTCGAGGATCAGCTCAGTGTTCCTGTCTCGACCATGCCATGTGGTCAAACCATCCAGGTATTTACTTCTCGGTCTTCCGCTTAGTCTGTTCCCTTCGATCTTGTCAGTTGTCACCAAGTTCTCCAACCCATTTCTTCTCATAATATGTCCAAAAAATTTTGTCTGCCAACGTCTAATTTCTCTAATCAATTTACGATTTTCATTTGTCTCCTGTAGTACTTGGTCATTGGTTTTTCTGTCTGTCCATGGTACTCTTTGCATCTTCCTCAGAAACCACATTTCTGCAGCCATCAGATGTTTTTCAGCTTGACTGCTCATTGTCCAAGTTTCACATCCATATAAAAGAACAGGCTTTATGTATCCCCTCAACACTCTTTTTCTCGTTTCAAGTTGACATCTTTTTATTGGTCAGAATGTTTTTCATCTTGCTAATAGTTACTTTTGCCATGGCGATTCTTGTTCTAATCTCTACAACGCAATTCCCATCAGATGTTATGACTGTTCCGAGATAATTGTACCGATTCACTTGTTGAAGAATATTCCCATTTACTTGTATATTACATTGTGGTATTTCGTTCTTCCTAGTGACGACCATAATCTGCGTCTTTTTTATAATTTAACTAGCTGACCCGGCCCGGCTTCGCCCATTCCCTGGTGGGGAGCATCTCATTTAATTCATATAAGTAGTCATATAAGTTCCCGTTCCCGTTACCGACTATCTGTCTGTCTGTCTGTCTGTCTGTCTGTCTGTCTGTCTGTCTGTCTGTCTGTCTGTCTGTCTGTCTGTCTGTCTGTCTGTCTGTCTGTCTGTCTGTCTGTCTGTCTGTCTGTCTGTCTGTCTGTCTGTCTGTCTGACCCGGCCCGGCATCGCCCAGCTCCTGGTGTGGAGCATCTCATTTAATTCATATAAGTAGTCATATAAGTTCCCGTTCTCGACTGTCTATCTGTCTGTCTGTCTGTCTATCTGTCTGTCTATCTGTCTGCCTGACCCTGCCCGGCTTCGCCCAGCCCCTGATGGGGAGCATCTCATTTAATTCATATAAGTAGTCATATAAGTTCCCGTTCCCGTCTGTCTGTCTGTCTGTCTGTCTGTCTGTCTGTCTGTCTGTCTGTCTGTCTGTCTGTCTCTCCCTCTCTGTCTGTCTGTCTGTCTGCCTGTCTGTCTAATCATTTATTGGTTGCAGTTAGAACAACCTTAGATAAACGAAGACCAACTTACAAAAAGCATTAGAAAGAGCACTTGAAAGATCTTTACATCTTCCCCAACAATTAACTTGGGTAAATGGAGCGGCGGCAGCAGCAGCAGCAGAAGAAGAAAAAGGAGGAGTAGGAGCTGGGAGGAGGAAGAGGGAGGAGGAGGGAGGAAGAGATAGGCGGAGAGAGGAGGAGGAGGGAAGAGGAGGGAAGAGTAGGAGTAGGGAGGAATAGGAGGGAGGAGGAGGGATTAAGAGGAGGAGAGAGGAGGAGGGAGGAGGAGGGAGGAGGAGGAAGGAGGAGGGAGGAGGAGGGAGGAGGTAGAGGGAGGAGGAGGAGGAGAGAGGAGGAGGAGAGAAGAAGAGGAGGGAGGGGAAGGAGGGAGGAGGAGGAGGGAGGAGGAGGAGGGATGAGGTGGAGAAGGGAGGAGGAGGAGGGAGGAAGAGGGAGGAGGAGGTGGGAAGGATGGAGGAGGGAGGAGGAGGAAGAAGAGAGGAGTAGAAGTGAGGAGGAGGGAGGAGGAGGGAGGAAGGAGGAGGGAGGAGGGGAGAAGGAGTAGGGAGTAGGAGGAAGAGGGATGAAGAGGGAGGAGGAGGGAGGAGAAGGAATGAGGAAGAGGGAGGAGGAAGGAGAAGGAGGAGGGAGCATGAGGGAGGAGAAGAATGCAGGATGAGGGGGAGGAGGAGGAGGGAGGAGGAGAGGGAGAAGGAGGGAGATAGAGGAGGAGGGAGGAGGAGGAGGAGAGAGGAGGAGGAGGGAGGAGGCGGAGGTAGGAAGAGGAGGGAGGAGGAGGGAGGAGGTAGAGGGAGGAGGAGGAGGGAGGAGGGAGGAGAAGGAGGGGGAGGAGGAGGGAGGATGAGGAGGGAGGAGGAGGAGGGAGGAGGAGGAAGAGGGAGGAGGAGGGATGTGGAGGGAGGAGGAGGAGGGAGGAGGAGGGAGGAGGTAGAGGGAGGAGGAGGGTGGAGGAGAGAGGATGAGGAGGGAGGAGGAGAAGGGAGGAGGAGGGATGAGGAGGGAGGAGGAGAGGGATAAGGAGGGAGGAGGAGATGGAGGAGGAGGGAGGAGTAAGAGGAGGAGGAGGTAGGTGGAGGAGGGAGACAAAGGGAGGAGGAGGAGGAGGGAGGAGGAGGGAGGAGGAGGGAGGAGGAGGGATGAGGGGGAGGACGTAGGAGGAGGAGGAGGGAGGAGGAGGAGAAGGGAGGAGGAAGTAAGCGGAGTGATTAGGAGGAGGGAGAAGGGCGAAGAGGTAGGAGGAGGAAGGAGGAGGAAGGAGAAGGAGGAGAAGGAGGGAGGAGAAGAACGCAGGAGGAGGAGGGGGAGGAGGAGGAGGGAGGAGGAGGAAGAGGGAGGAGGAGGAGGGATGTGGAGGGAGGAGGAGGGAGGAGGTAGAGGGAGGAGGAGGGAGGAGGAGAGAGGATGAGGAGGGAGGAGGAGAAGGGAGGAGGAGGGATGAGGAGGAGGGAGGAGGAGGGGGAGGAGGGAGGAGGAGGAGGGAGGAAGGGGAGGAGGGAGGAAGGGGAGGAGGGAGGAGGCGGGATGAGGGGGAGGACGTAGAATTAGAAGGAGGGAGGAGGAGGGAGTGGGAGGAGAGAGGAGGAGAAGGGAGGAGGAAGGAAGAGGAGTGATTAGGAGGAGGGCGAGGAGGTGGGAGGAAGAGGGAGGAGGAGGGAGGAGGAGGAGGAGGAAGGAGGAGGAGGAGAAAGAGGGAGGAGGAGAAGGGAGAGGGAGGAGGGGGAGGGGAAGAGGAAGAGGGTAGAAGGAGGAGGAGGGGAGAGGAGGAGGAGGATTTTAACGCATATGCCTGTACATAACTGCAGCGAAAAGGTGGGTCTGTCTATCTATCTGACCCGGCGTGGCTTCGCCCAGTTCCAGGCGGGTAGCGTCTCATTAAATTCATACAACAAAAAAAGTAACTTAAAAGAATGTCCTTCCACACACCATCCATTATTTTTAATGAAAACTCTTTCTAATCACCTGCATGACTACAGTAACTTCTTAAGCATAAAAATATGAGTTACAATGTTATGCATTGTGCATTATTTTTATGAAAACTTTGAAAATGCCTTAAAGATTGTATCATTATTTATTATAACTCATATGCCGGTACATAACTATGGACAAAGAGTTTATAAATCTTTGAAAACGATGCAACAATATGACTATAAGTTATACAGAAAAGTTATTAAAAGTTATGCCCCTTGAAATAACTTTTACAGAGTTAGGTCCCCTCGCTGTATATAAATTATAATGAAAAATGGAAAATTAAATAATATTCAGTAAGCAGCCTATTTCACACTAAAAAAATATGACAGTTGGCTGCGCTGGGATGAAAGGAAGACGTGTAGAAAATTTCATCTCAATCGGATGGGCCGTTCGCGAGCGCATAAAGGACATACGGACATACAGACGGAGATTCTATTTTATATATAAGATTATAATCCCAGTTGTTCACTGCGTGCAACAACCGCGACTACTAATTGTCATCATCATCAGATGTTGCATTTTGTTGCAGAAGACAAGAGGGAGGATTGACAGACTTTCTGGTGTGTGTATATTATAATGTCTCTAAAAGGATGTGTGTGTGGTTTTGTATATTCCTGTGTTGTACACCACAGTGCTAGTTTGGGTGTATTAGTGTTGGCAGAAATTGTCTGATTTTGTGGTGCGAGTAATTTGGCCAGAATTTTGTAATCTGTGTTATGAAGTGAAATGGGTCTGTAATGTTTCAGTTATGTCTTGTCTGTCTTTGCTTTGTGTATAATTTAGTTTAGTTTAGTTTAGTTTAGTCGACGGATCAACATAACGGCACACGGGTGCAACCCATAAGTGCTCCGTTCTCCTCCTAACTCAAACCTGAGTCTGGAGAACCTCAGCTCAGTGCACGAACTCTGTAGCACCGGCGAGGATCCTGAAATACTTTTATATAATTTTTATATAAGACATGTTGCAACTACAAGTGAGTTCTTGTTTGTCAAAGGCTTTTTGATAGAATTTTAGAAGAAGGTTACCAATGATAGGAAATAATTGTTGATAGAATTCTACTGTTAATCCATCTGGTCCTGGTGTCTTGTCTGTGTTCATTTTAATGAGTGTATGTGTTATATCATCTGATGTCAATTCTATGTCCAGTATGTCTTAGTCTGTGTCTGATAGCTTCATTGTGTATGGCAAGAAGCTATCTTGTATCTGTGTGTTTACTGTCTCTGCTTTGAATCAATGTATATAGTATTGCTGCAATGCCTCTGTTATGTGTGTGGTTTCTGTTTGTGTGATTCCTTCCATGTCTATTATTGTGTTTATTTGTCTGCTACGCTGTATGTTTTCTTCTACTGCCATGTATTGTTTGCTAGGTTTCTCTTGTGTGATGGTGTTGAGTTTTGCCCTAATTAGTGCACCAAAGTTTCTTTGCTGTTGGTGTTGTTCTAGTTGCATTTCTAACTCATGCAAGTATGGTGAGTTTCTGTTGGTTTGCTTTGTTAAATGTATTGCTGTTTGTATGATCTGTTCTGGTTGTAGTCTATGCTTGTGTATGGTGGATGCTAGTTGTTGGGTCCTGCTCCGTATTGTGTTTTTCAGTAAGTCCCAGTAACGTAGTGCTGCCTGTTGGTATACTATCAGGCCGGACTATTTTTTTTAGAGTTTATACTTTTATCTATATATATAAAAGAGACTGTATGTGTGTGGTTGGGGATGTATTGGATGCGTTTGATAACGGTACATCCGATTGAGATGAAATTTTCTACACGTCTTCCTTTCATTCCTGGGCAACCGACTGTAATAGATTCTTAGTGTAAAATTGGCTACTTACTTACTAAAATTTCATTTTGTAATTACATGACTTAACATAAGAAATATTCTATAAAGGGACATAACTTTTAGTAGCATATATATACTAATAACCTTTAGTAGGGGTAGCCGCTCCCCTGCATACTGCATAAGAGTGTGAGTTCTTGTCCCTTCGATCACTAAAAAGTCTGGGCCTTTACAGACCTGACAAAAATTATGACATTAATAGACGATATCGTGAGAAGTAAAGTATTGAAACAATAACAGATGAAATGACGTTACGAGGATAAATAAAAGAATGAGTTCTAAAATTTCACGCATTTAAATAAAGCCAAGATTTTCACAAAAAGTTTAAAGATCTATAATAATTATTGTAAAATAATGTATACCACATATAATTGCAGGTAAAAATTATATAGTTTTATAAATCATATAAAATATTTAACCTGCTTTTAGTAATGTCCTTTGAAATATGTGTTATGATGTTATGTCCCTTGCCTCTAATATTATTCCACGTGTTCATTTCAATGTGGTTTTATTGATATACCGGGTGTTTGTAAAGTCTCACTACACTTTGTATGTAGAACACATTTGAAGAACGAAGTATATAATGGCATCAAAAAATGTGCAAAAAAAATTCATTAAATTAGTTACAATAGACAATGCAATGGCCTAATGCTCTTTTGGGGAAGCTGGCATTATACTGATCATGGTTTTTAATTTGAGTATTTACCAATGAGACCACCACAAATAGACAGGCATTGAAAAACCAAGTCCAACGGTACTTAAATGGTGCCCGTATGTCAATTGTAAGCGGATATATTCACTAAGACTTTGCTGTCAGGGTTTTTATACAATATCTGTATCCACTTTCTGTAGTGCTGGCTTATATTGCAGTGGTTTTGGGTTTTGTGCAAACAAGAGTGTGCGATTCTGTCAAAGGCCTTCTCTTGGTCCAAAGACAAGAGGAATGATTGACAGACGTTCTGGTATGTGTATGTTATAATGTCTCTAATGAGATGTGTGTGGTTTTGTATATTCCTGTGTTGTACACTACATTGCAAGTTTGGGTGTATTAGTGTTGGCAGAAATTGTCTGATTTTGTGTGCGAGTGATTTAGCCAGAATTTTGTAATATGTGTTAAGAAGTGAAATGGGTCTGTAATGTTTCAGTTGTGTCTTGTCTGTCTTTGCTTTGTGTATAAGTGTTATTTAAATCATGTTGTAGCTATCAAGTAGTTCTTGTTTGTCGAAAGCTTCCTGATATAATTTTAGAAGAAGGTTACTTATGATAGAAAATAATTGTTGATAGAATTCTACTGTTAATCCGTCTGGTCCTGGTGTCTTGTCTGTGTTCATTTTACTAAGTGTATGTGTTATATCATCTGGTGTCAATTCTATGTCCAGTATGTCTTACTTTGTGTCTGATAGCTTCATTGTGTATGACAAGAAGCTATCTTGTATCTGTGTGTTTACTGTCTCTGCTTTGAATCAATGTATATAGTATTGCTGGAATGCCTCTGTTATGTGTGTGATTTCTGTTTGTGTGATTCCTTCCATTATTATTGTGTTTATTTGTCTGCTATGCTGTATGTTTTCTTCTACTGCCATGTATTGTTTGCTAGGTGTCTCTTGTGTGATGGTGTTGAGTTTTGCTCTAATTAGTGCACCCAAGTTTCTGTGCTGTTGGTGTTGTTCTAGTTGCATTTCTAACGCATGCAAGTATGGTGAGTTTCTGTTGGTTTGCTTTGTTAAATGTATTGCTGTTTGTATGATCTGTTCTTGTTATAGTCTATGCTTTTGTATGATGGATGCTAGTTGTTGGGTCCTGCTCCGTATTGTATTTTTCAGTAAGTCCCAGTATTGTAGTGCTGTCTGTTGGTATACTTTCAGGCCGGACTATTTTTTAGAGTTTATACTTTTATTCTTTTACAAAACAGTGTGTATTTACTAGGTGTAATGTGTGTTTCTTTTGATTGTGTATATCACAGAGATATGCCATTTGTTTGTATTAAGTGACACATGTGCAAATAGAACAATCACATTCATATACACAAATGCTATTATAACATTTATGGCATGGTGTGTGTACAAGTTCATTCCTTGCATACGCTTCCTTTCCACCTTCAACAGTTTACTCGGAATGAATGTTTTACCTGTCCATATGTTCGTCTATCTGTCTCTCTCCGTTCGTCCGTCCATCGGTCGGTCGGTCAGTGTGTGTGTGTGTGTGTGTGTGTGTGTGTGTGTGTGTGTGTGTGTGTGTGTGTGTCTCTCTCTCTCTCTCTCTCTCTCTCTCTCATTTTCTCTTTATATATCACCCGCTATGTTAAGATAGCATCATTTAATTGAATGTTGTGAGCTTAGTCAATAACTAATAAATCTTCATTCCTTTAAAATGTGGCTTTTCTGTAATTACTGAGTCTCTTTCAGAAGTAAAGGATGACATATTTGTTGTTGTTCATTTACTTGGAGACGCTGTGGTGTATTCTTCGAGACCTTTTTTTTTTTTTTTTTTGGAATGTTTACAAGCAATTTATTTGTCCCATAATAAATTCAATTATTTAGCCTTCTTGGACTTCAGTTTACTAGAAGCGAACTCCAACTATTTGCTTTCGAGGATGTAACCGTCTACTCTCCCAATCTGCCCTGGTTGAGAGGCGATCTTGGCAAGGTATTTCTCAGTGGCAAGCTGTTCTTCCAATGCTTGTTCCACTTTGGCTTACTTCTTCCTCTCATCGTATTTCTTCTGAGTCTTTTTTGGGCGCACCTTGTTCAGCACTGCCTCATCTTTCTCAGACAGTTTGACACCTTTCATGTGGCCTAGAGGTGTTGCCGCCTTGACAGACGATAGTTTGTAAAATGGAGCTTTACCTCTCCATCACACAAAGCTTGAGCTGAATTTAGAGACCATGCGTTGCCCGTGCAGCATGATACCTCTTTCGGCCTGTCTAATTTACTCCAGAGGAAAGGTAACACCAATACATATGGAACCAGACAAGCTGCAGAAGCTGCTGGATCAACAAAGCAATGCTTTAATTGTCCGCCTGGCGGAGCTTTCATCCTGGACCATTTGCCGACCAAGACTTATGGCGTGGCCTTCCCTGCCATGACATTTAGTCCCCAGGTTACATTTCCTCGAATTATGGTAAGGCTTGTAAACGCGCGCGCGCGCGCACACACACACACACACACACACACACAAAACCCTTCCCCGCTTTCCCAACTTGCACTCCTCTACCCGAAGTCGTTGGCACAATGTGGGGTGTCGGGTTTGGTTAGCGCCGCCCAACATTCGGCGCTAACAGAAACAGGTAGTATCAACTACTGTCATACGGTAGCTCAGTCGTATCTGACTAAGATCTGGCATCTTGGTTAGTATTCCGAGTGGCGGAGTAGGGATATTCCCTATCAAAGGAGAGGTAAGGTGCCTCCTTCCCTCCGCTAGCCTACGGGACACCCTTGGGCAAGGTGGAGTACCCGTTTAGATCCCCGATTAGGGTTACGTGAAGCCATGGGTACAGGTGGTGAATGAAGTTGAAGAGCAGCCAACAGATAGTTGTAGGTTATGGTCTCCAGCTTCACGACGGTAGGCAGAGGATCTCTTTTTTGGCAGACAATGGCTACGGTCATCGACCAGTATGGTCACTGCTAGGAAGAAAATCAATGGCAAACTACCTTCTTTACAGATGCCAAGAATATCATGTACTGCAGTCTTATCGATAATCAGAGAAACGGCTCCATAGGAGCAGCCTCGCCCGGTAGGGGTAGTCATGTGCACCAGGAGACTCCATACCGTCATCAGGCGACTGAGTGCAAAAGAATATCAACATTGAAAGTAGGAACTTTGAATGTAAGAACCATGAGTGGGGATGGACAATTTTATAACATTAAGAATGAAATGAGAAGATTAAGTATTTACCTGTTAGGTATATGTGAGACCAGATGGACAGGAATGGGCATTATAACATCTAAGGAATATAGAATAATCTATTCTGGTGGAGAGAAACAACAGCGAGGAGTAGCAATTATAATGGATAAAGAAAGAGAAAAATTGATCAAAGGATATTGGCCTGTATCAGACAGAGTGTTACTTGTGAATTTGAGTGGAAGACCTTTTGATGTCAACATCATACAAGTTTATGCACCAACAGCAGACAGTAGTCATGACAGCATTGATGCATTTTATAATGATTTAGAGAAAGCATTCAAGAAATGCAAGCATTCTGAAGTAAATATCATAATGGGTGACTTGAATGCCAAAGTTGGAAATCAACAGGATGGATGCATGGTAGGCAAATATGGTCTAAGGAGACAGAATGAAAGAGGTTCCAGACTTGTACAGTGGGCAAAAGAGCACGATTTGATTATAGGAAACACCTGGTATCAACAGCACCTAAGGAGATTATGGACATGGAGGAGCCCTAATCATAAGATCAGAAATCAGATTGATTACATTCTCATCAACAGAAGATTTCGAAATGTCGTTAAAGTCGCAAAAACTATACCAAGCTCAGACTGCTACAGCGACCATAGATTAATCTTAAGCAATTTACACATAAAATTACAGAAAGTCAAATATTCACCACCAAGAAACACAAAATTTGATCTACAGGCACTGAAGAGTGAGGAAATAAAAGATAAATTCAACACAGAGGTAAAGAACCGATTGGAGCATTGTCCGATATGGAAATATTATTTCAAGACATCAGTGACCAATGGAAATATTAAAGAAATCAGTCAACCAAGCTGCAGAAACAACCATCCCAAAAAATAAAGATAATAGGACGCAAGAAATGGATGACGGAAGACATCTTAAAACTCATGGAAGTAAGAAGAAATAACAAAAACAAGGAAAAATATGAAGAGATTCACGGGAAAAGTAGGAAGCTATGCAAAGTGGCAAAAGAAACATGGCTTGAGAAAAATTGCAAGGAAATTGAAAACCAACACAACACCCGGAATACCAAATTAACGCACAAAAGAATTAATGACATCACTAACAAATAGTCTCAAACCTGGACTTCATCAAAATCACACCTACGTAAAATCAACACCTGCGAAATGAGATGCCTGAGGAGAGCTGCCAACCTAACAATCCGAGACCGAGTAAGAAATGCTGTTATCAGACAGACTGTGGGACCAACATCATGTTCCCATTTATAGAAGATCAAGTGGTTTGGCCATGTCGTTAGAATGCAACACCAACAACTACCAACACTGGCCTTACATCTAAGATCATCTGCGACAAGACCAAGAGGACGTCCAAGAAGACAATGGATTGACGACATCAAAGACATTGTGCAACTACACGGAATAACACAATCCAGTGCCACCCACCGGGCGCTGGAATGCAAATTATTCCTCCCCACGACGCTTGACGGCAGAAGTGGAAGATGATGATGATGATTGTCATGGCTTGAATGACAGCCAGATAGAGTTAAAAGAGTAAGCAAGTGCACCAGAATAGGGAATTAGACGAAGCAAGGAAAGAAGCACAAGTGAACACTTGGACAGAACAAAGCAGACGTCACAAGTGCGTAGATATTGACAACCAAACGGTTGTCGTCAGTTAGTGAGTGTTTAGCCGGCCAAGACACAAGACATGTTTTAGGCTCCTGCCTTCGTGGACGCAAGACACCAGTTCAGGGTGGTTGCCAGCTTACGGTTTGAGAGATCTGAGTGATGCTTCTTAACAGGTAATACCAAACGATTCGTTATTAGAGCACGCGAGGAGGTTGGGGTCATGTTGCTTACACCTAGACACATCGACACTACCCACACGGGCGAGTTCACACTCCGCTGCCCAATAGTCCACCCAATTGTGTAAGGTTGATTCGTAAGAGAGTAGCATGTGACGGACTGAAGCCTTGATCATCCTCTGCATTCTGTAACGTTTCATGATGCTTACCGACAATAAAGAAGTTGTCGTTCTCCTCATATGGTGTGATGGACTTGTTGATGGACTGACGTCAGTTGTGCTGTCATGTTTGAGTAGATAGTCAGCAGCCAAACCCAAGACACAACAGCCCCTAACATCCAGAATCGTGACAATGATGATGACTAACAAAAGAACACACATATCAACCATCCATCCATCCATCATGTACCATGCCGGTAAGCGTGGGCGGTCATGTTTTGCCATCTCACTCGATCACCAGAGTCGTGCATCAGCTCCGTGTTCCTGTCTCGACCATGCCATGTGGCCAAGCCATCCAGGTATTTGCTTCTAGGTCTTCTTCTTGGTCTGTTCCCTTCGATCTTACCAGTTGTCACCAAGTTCTCCAATCCATTTCTTCTCATAACATGCCCAAAAAATTTTGACTGTCTGCGTCTAATGTCTCTAATCAGTTTACGATCTTCGTTTGTTTCTTGAAGGACCTGTTCATTGGTCTTTCTGGCTGTCCATGGTATTCTTTACATTTTCCTCAGAAACCACATTTCTACAGCCATCAGATGTTTTTCAGCTTGACTGCTCATTGTCCAAGCTTCACATCCATATAAAAGTACAGGTTCTATGTAGCACCTCAACACTCTTTTTCTCGTTTCAATTGACATCTTTTTATTAGTCAGTATGTTTTTCATCTTGCTAAAGGCTACCTTAGACATGGCGATTCTTGTTCTAATCTCTTCAAGGCATCTCCCATCAGATGTTATTACTGTTCCGAGATAATTGTACCTATTCACGTGTTGAAGAATATTCCCATTTACTTGTATATTACATTGTGGTATTTCGTTCTTCCTAGTGACGACCATAACCTGTGTCTTTTTACAATTTAATTCTAACCCTCGTTGTTCACTGTGTGTAACAACTGCATCTACTAAATGTTGCAGGTCCTGTTCATTGTCTGCAATCAAGACTGTATCGTCTGCATATCTAATGTTATTGATCCATCGTTCCCCAATGTTGATTCCTTCCATATCTTCAATATTTCTGAAAATACTTTCACTGTACAGGGAAGACAGATCCGGAGACATTACACATCCCTGTCTCACACCTCTCTTAATAGGCTGATATTGGCCTACTTCATTATTAACTCTTATGGCAGCTTGTTGTTTCCAATATATGTTCTTTACAAGTCTAAGGTCTTTTCCATCAATTTGTAGATCTTCAAGCATCCTTATCATGTCGACATGTCTCACTTTATCGAAAGCCTGTGTGTAGTCAATAAAGCAAAGGTGTAGATCTTTGTTTACTTCTATAGATCGTTCAATTACGGTTCTCAGTAAATACACAGCATTTACTGTACCCTTTCCTTCTACAAACCCACATTGTTCTTCTCCTATTTCAGGTTGTATTTCCTCCTAATTCTTTGCATGATAATTCTTAGCAAAATCTTCGTGATGTGACTCATTATACTAATTGTTCGATGTTGATCACATTCCAAGGCTCCTGATTTCTTTAGGATTGCAATAAATACAGAATTACATAATTCATGAGGTATATTTCCAGTATCATATATTGTATTAAGCAGACTGGTAACTTTATCTATTCCATATTCTTCTAAAGCATTAATCATTTCTGTTGTGACGCTGTCTGAACCGGGGGTCTTGCCAGATTTCATATGGTTAAGAGCATTCTGAACCTCCATCTTCAAAATTGCTGGTCCTTCATTATTATTTTGAACATCGTAGTGTTCGTCTTTGTTGTCGTCATAAAGGTTTTTCTATTATTCTTTCTATGATTTCAACGCAAAAATAGGAAAGCAAGGCGATGGATGCAGTGTAGGCAACCATGGTTTGGGAGAGATAAATAAAAGAGGATACAGACTTGTAGAATGGGCAAAAGAACAAGAAATGTATCACAGGGTGAACATGGCCTGGCTGTGTATAGTTAATGGCTGACATCAATATAGTTGACAAACTCCGCGTTGTAATATGTAAAAGGTTTATTGAGTCATAAAATACAATTTCTTGCTGCCGATGTAAATACAGACATCTTTCTTCTCGTTCTAATGGCCGAACCCCTCTCTTGTTGTTATTGTGACGCGTGAGCAACCCTGGATACCTAAACCCAATCGTGCTCACGCGTTCACTAACTTTATTTCCCCATTAGTTAATGAATGCGCAGCATTCATTAACTCTCTAACTACTAACCTGAATCCCTTACTTTTATATACCTCCCCTTCTTCAAGAAGACTTTTTCTCTGGAAAAGTCTCAACTCCAACCCTTAAACACTTAACTCAATACTGAAATATTTCTTCTTCTATACCAAATCTGCCCAACAATCCCTCAACATATATTTCATAATTCAAATCTCAACCTTCTATCTCATCATAGCCAAACACTATCCAGAGACATAATTTATACAATGTCAGTAATACAAAACCCTACTATAAACTCTCTACAAAACTCTCTACAAAATTCTCCACAAAACTCTCTATAAGCGAACCGCTTTTAAAATGTCCATCTAAATTATGATTGACAAAAATTGAAGATATTTCCCTTATCTTTTCTCACTTAATCACATTCTCGCTACTCCAGGATAGACAGAAAAAAGTTTAGTTTAGATTGGGTTGGTGCGCACCGAAGAAAATTAGAAAGTAAGAAAATAGTAAGAAGTAATCACATTTCTCTTCTCATGCATTCTCAAAACTTTATAAAATAAAGTTTTCAAAATTTATCTTCATTCCCGTCAATAATAATTTTTGTTATCAAAAAATTTTAGAACAATTCCAGCGTCTCACAGAGTATGGTTGTTGTCCAATCGAAAAAAATGAAGGAGTATGACGCCCAATCGACAATTATTTGACGGTTGTTGTCCAATCGAAAAAAATGAAGGAGTATGGCGCCCAATCGACAATTATTTGACGGTTGTTGTCCAATCGAAAAAAGAATGAAGGAGTATGACGCCCAATCGACAATTTTCTGACGGTTGTTGTCCAATCGAAAAAAGAATGAAGGAGTATGACGCCCAATCGACAATTATCTGACGGTTGTTGTCCAATCGAAAAAAGAATGAAGGAGTATGACGCCCAATCGACAATTATCTGACGGTTGTTGTCCAATCGAAAAAAGAATGAAGGAGTATGACGCCCAATCGACAATTATCTGACGGTTGTTGTCCAATCGAAAAAAGAATGAAGGAGTATGACGCCCAATCGACAATTATTTGACGGTTGTTTTCTTCTATCGCAGGAAAAGAAAAGGAAGAGCCTCTGGATTCCTCACTTCAATCGGTGTTCTTCGTGCCGCTGATTGTAGAAAAACGCAAAAACGAGCGTATTTGCTAGATTCCTCGCTTCACCCGTAGTCGATTATATCAGACTTCTGACTTCTTTTCAGCGAAAAATGGCCCTTCTAGTCGTCTTCACCATAATTGGGCCCGTCTGGATTTGAAATGGCAAAGTTCAAAAGCGATATCGCCCCGCTTGAGTGATCTTTTGATACGCCAGAATTCAGGGATTGCAGTTATGACCAATCGCGAATGGAGTAAATTTTCATAAATAGTAGACTTTCCTCAATCAGAGACAACGATCGAGAACAATGATCAATTGAGCCGGCTCAATATAAACGTTGACCAACAACTCCGGACTTTATCTTCAGACAACTAAGGTCACCTTCAATGAACTTCAGACGCTAACGGTCAAATCGACCAGCAAGACCAGATTTCTCGGCAGCATATCTGGAACATCAATATGTTTCGAAAAGAACGGCCAGGTCAACACAGGGTTCAGCAATGATGATGGCTGCTCTGTTCCACCACTCAGGCTATTATGTGTTGTGTGGCGTTTTTAACAACCATCAGCCCCATCATAAAGACTTGAAGATACGACACAAGTTGTTCCTCAAGAGTGTAGGACTTCAACACAACCTTCCATGACTTCTGTTGACTTCTATACTTCCATTTGGTTTACTTTACGATGACCTCTGTGATCGGTAGTGGCCGCGACAGCACGATTCAGAAATCCTGGTATCTTCAGCGCCAAATCAGGTCATATCACAGGGTGAACATGGGCTGGCTGTGTATAGTTAATGGCTGACATCAATATAGTTGACAAACTCCGCGTTGTAATATATAAAAGGTTTATTGAGTCATCAAATACAATTTCTTGCTGCCGATGTAAATACAGACATCTTTCTTCTCGTTCTAATGGCCGAACCCCTCTCTTGTTGTTATTGTGACGCGTGAGCAACCCTGGATACCTAAACCCAATCGTGCTCACGCGTTCACTAACTTTATTTCCCCATTAGTTAATTAATGCGCAGCATTCATTAACTCTCTAACTACTAACCTGAATCCCTTACTGTTATAAATGGTTGTAGGAAACATCTGGTTTAAGCAGAATCCTAGAAGATTATGGACATGGAGGAGTCCAGACAGCAGTATTAAAAACCAGATGGATTACATCCTGATTAGCAGAAGGTTTCGTTAGCAGTCGTAAAAACAGTTCCAAATGCAGACTGTTTTAGTGATCACAGATTAATTACAGGCACATTGAGGGTAAAGTTAAAGAAAGTCAAGTATACAGCAGGAAACCCTAAATATGACTTGTGCAAATTGAAAATTGACAAAGAAATACAATTGGTTATTTAGTTGTTTCGGGATTTGAAATGTAAATATTGAGCACAACCCACTACTGACAACGCTGGTCGTATTCTGGTATGAACCTAAGGCCCATCCACGTCAATATGGAAGCACTATACTCGAGTTTCGCTCTCGTTTTAGCTCATCAGTAGTGCATATCCTTGACCGGATCCGGAAACAAGCCCCGGATCACTGGCGTGTGAAGCGGGTGTGTAACCACGCGGCACACACTGGACACGGCCAAATTATCATAACGGAATATTACAACGTCACCCATCGTAGGCTATAACTCAAGATTGCCCGATCGCCGCGACTGACGTCCGTCAATCGATGTGGACCCGAACGATCAGGACTTCTCACTGTCAAGGCACACCAGGCCGCCTAAATCCAGTGAGCAGTAATCAAATTGATTAGTTGGTTATTTCGGGATTTGAAATGTAAATATTGAGCACAACCCACTACAGGCAACGCTGGTCGTATTCTGGTATGAACCTAAGGCCCATCCACGTCAATATTGAAGCACTATACTCGAGTTTTATACAACAAGCTGCCATAAGAGTTGACAATGAAGTAGGCCAATATCAGCCTATTAAGAGAGGTGTGAGACAGGGATGTGTAATGTCTCCAGATCTGTTTTCCCTGTAGAATGAAAGTATTTTCAGAAATATTGAAGATATGGAAGGAATCAACATTGGGGGACAATGCATCAATAACATTAGATATGCAGATGGTACAGTCTTGATTGCAGACAATGGATAGGACCTGCAAAATTTAGTAAATGCGGTTGTTACACACAGTGAACAACTGGGGTTAGAATTAAATTGTAAAAAGACAGATTATGGTTGTCACTAGGAAGAACGAAATACCACAATGTAATATTGTCAAAGTCTCACATGGAGTCAGTATGGACATAAAGATAGAAGGGATTTAGAGAAGGGAGATAACCCCAATACAAGGGAACTAAAGAGACCCACTCGAATGCTCGAACAATCTAGAGCCTTCGAGAAGGATAGGTCAGTTCGCCTACAGCTCCGTGGACACAGGTGGAACCCGCCTACCGCGTGCCAGGACCTGTTCCACGAGAAGCTCGAGGAGAGTTACAGCCCGTGTCCGATCGAGACACGTTAGAGGGCAGACGGCGACTGGACATCGAAGAAGCAACAGGGCTTAACTTAAGGGGGACTTGATAGATTGAACCCAAGTGCATCTAGGAGCGTTACTCATAAGATAGATGATAGAGTTTGTTGTCATGATTATGTGTATGATTGCTTTGTTATGAACTCCTGTGATATTGTACTCAAGTGTAGGTGGCTGCGAAAACCATTCTTCGCCAGCTTACTGTGAATAAATTATATCAGATAGTATCAGAACGGAGTTTGTTGCCTGTATGAACCCGAGTTTCATTTCCCTAGGTCTCTAGGACGTTGACAGGCTATTTGAGGGCCAAGCCGGTTTTGGCAAGCTCAAGCTTCACTTTCCCGACAGTTCTTAGTTTTGCCAAGTAAAATATATCAACATTCATACATGACAAAGTCTGAACTTTGCAGCTACTATCGTATCATCTGTTCATAAGCTATCGTAGTCCCTCTCTAGAAAGTTACTTAGAAACTATGTTCATAAAATTTAACATTGACATGACTGGACAATTACTGTGACAAAATACTAATCTTTTTAATTTCAAAGACAGATTGTTCCGCGAAGAGTTGTGTGCATTTAAACTATTCTCCAGCAGTGGTAAAGAACCGGAAAACCAAACAACTCTACAGCAAAGATCCCAGTAAACAAGATAAGTCCCATTTCATGCTTATTGACTCCCTAAACGATACTCACATATTTCATTGATGTAAATTTTTTTTTTATGTATTGCTATTTATGACATATACATGCAAATTTCATGACCATTTGAATTTATTCTATAGAAAGTTTGAATGTAAACATTAAGGGACATAACCAATTTTTGTACACCCAAACTATTTCCAAAGGGATTTAATTTCTATAAATTTAACATTAGCTAAAGTTACAAGATGTCAACACTAGAACAGTGCATTGAATTAGGGATTAAATTAGGTTATACTGCCGATAAACTTTCAGAATGGGCGCAAAAGACGCATTCAGACAACATAGCAAGGGAAGATAGGGCAGCGGACAGAGAACAAAAACGACTGCAAATGGAAGCGGAAGAGAAAAAGATGCAAATAGAGACTGAAGAGAAAAAGATGCAAATAGAGGCAGAGGACAAAAAGATGCAAAGAAAGACGGAAAAGATGCAAATGGAGCTCGAAGCTGCTAGCAAACAAGCTCAATTAAACGCAGAAACAAAAAAGTTAGAATTAGAAACACAATTAAAATTGAAACAAATGGAAATTGATTCCAACTTGGAAATTTCGGTAAATAAATTAAGGAGTAAGGAAGAGGAACAAAAATACAACAAATGTAAAGGCTTAGTCAAACCTTTTTGTTCCGGAGATTCAATAAGTGCACATTTAGAGAACTTCGAGTGTTTAATGGCGTATCATAGCATCTCAAAAGTCGATTGGGCATTTATTCTTATGAGAAACTTAGCATTAGAGCCCTTAAAGGTGATCGAAACAATTCCACAAGACATGAGGAAAGATTACGACTATTTAAAACAAAGGATATTACAACATTTTTCACTAGATACAGCAGGTTATCAATTGCAGTTTTCAAAATTAGCACCATCACCTAACCAAATGTTCATAGACTACGTGTCTACAGTCCAAGATATTTGTACAAAATGGATAACCTCAGCGAAAACAAATAACAGCTATGACAAACTAAAAGAGCTAATAGTAATTGACAAGATTATGAATACAATACCCACTCCTTTCTCTAAATTTCTGAGGCAAAGTGATTGTAAGACTATTCAAGAAGTCGAAAGTAAAGGTAGTGCGTATTTCACAGCGAATCGTGATATTTTTCAGTTAAATATGAGTCAGAATAAAACAGCAGCTGTCACAAACACCAAATATTCAAAACCAGGTGAGAATAGGTTCAAACAACGCTTTAAATTTACCAAACCAGTCCTCTGTCAATATTGCCATTTGACCCACGAACAGTACGCAATTTGTAATAAATCACCCACATACCCACATCACCTTCAAATGATGGTGGACAAACAAAGAAACAAAAGAAACGCGTATAAGAGAGCGGTCAAATGTTACTTTTGTTTAGCGTACGGGCATTTTAGTGGACGTTGTGACGGGCGTAAGATGATGAAGCAGGCTAATGCAGCATTAATAGACACTTCTACGGATGAAGAAATCGAAGAACTGAATGAATGTGACATCCAGAATGAAAGTGAGCATGAATCAGGGAATGCGATAGAAATCATTAATTCCATCAATAATAACACCTGTAACACATGTAAGAAGTTTCAGCTGGATACCACCTTAGGATGTGGCCATACAATCCCTATATCCAAAGAAATGGCCAACGCAGCCTTAGCGTCAAAAGGCAAGTTAAAATTTCTGAAAGGGTTTGTGAATAACAAACCATGTACAATCATGCGCCATAGCGGAGCGACTCTGGTTGGAATTAAAAGGACTTTAATTAATGACAAAGACTACACACACAACTATGTGACATGTCGCACATTCGCAGGTACCATCGAAAGATACCCCTTGGCACTGGCCGAAATTCACACACCTTTTGTGTCAGGACAAGTGCTGCGCGCGGTATTAGAAAGTCCGTGCGCAGATATTATTCTTGGAAATCTTCCCAACATAAAATACTGTTCCGGAGAAGATATCAAAGAATGGGAACGGAAAAACTGCATTCAAACATCAAGCAGTGACCCCAGAACTAAAGAACACAATTTTATGTCTCCAACTGCCAAAAGCACAAGGGAGACCACCGATGACGGAATTCCAAACGAATTCACAGAGGTGCACAATACAGGGGCGATGGAATCTTTCAATGACACCATCAGCATAAAACCTCGAATTGAGGATGCCATCAAAGAACAAAATTGTGAACCTGTAAATGTGCAACAGCAGACAGAAGACGCCAACATAGTGACCAGACAAATGACGCAGAAAACCCACATAAACAACCAAACAGAGATGACAAGGAACACTAATCGGACTAACAGAAACGACATTGACAAGAACAACAATGACAATTATACTTTAGCGACACATTCTCTTGACAACGAAAACGACGAAGTCAACGACACAATAACAACTACTATTCTTAATCATGACAAACAGCTTGACGAGTCATTACAAACCGACTCGACTTCTTTAAATTACTCCAAACCGAAACCATATTACGTCAGGAACAACAATAACAGAAGCACAGCAACAACAGTACTTCTTAACGACACTACTACACAAGACAATGAAGACAACTTCACATTACGGACAGTTTCTCGTGAAGACAAAACCTCAGTTACCAAACCAACAACTGAGAGAACTCATAATTTCCAACTTTATGAGTCGAAACAATTTGTTTCTCTGAGAACAATAAACAATTACGGCATTAATTCCAAGAAACATAACCAAGGAATACAAAGATATCCAAGGGACACTACTAGTAACAAAGAAATATTATTAACAAACAAGTGTCATCATATGTTTTCATCGCAAATTTATCATCGATCAAGGACACATAAATCTAAAACAGACACAACACATACAGCTGCAGAAAGTTATGCAGATACAGAAATAACATCATCAAGCAACATTCATGCAAGCAAACAGTATGCAAATAAACAAACACAAACATTTGACTTCACATAAAATCAAAGTCAGAAACGATTGCATACAAACAAACTGCTTTATTGCATGAACAAAAACACGAAACGATGCGGGTCTAAATCCATCAGCACAAAGACTACCATTTTCAACTCACCATCTACCACTTTAGCAGACAAATACAGCAAGTTCTTTGAAACACACATCTCAACCAACAAGAGTAAACAATCATTTTCACCAAACATTAAAATGAACAAAGACAAAATACTGACACTCTTGCTACTTTTGCTGTTAACGCAACTTGCAACAGCACTACCTACCTTTCAAAATATACCTTTCACCACTATCAGGATATTAAACAAATTTTCCATCATAATTACCATCTCATTCATATATCAGTTAACATTACGCCATATTGAAAGAGGAAAAACCATTGCACAATTCATTAACTCCTATTGGTGCAAAATTTTTCATATAACTCTGATATAGGCTTATTGTAAATTCATTTTCACTCTTACAGTGTTTAGACTTATTATTACATCAACACCCTTACAATTATGTAGTATTTGGAATTGTAAGAGTATCAGTTTAGAGGATGCAATGTGCAAATTGAAATCCATTTTTTCCAATCCACCCATACTCAGATTACCAAACACAGATTTACCATTTATATTAACCACAGATTCAAGTGCTATCGCGATCGGAGGATGTCTGATGCAAGAATATGAAGGCGTGAAACATCCAATCCTGTATGTCAGCCGTAAATTGAAAGCGGCGGAAATCAGGTATTCCACAGCTGAGTTGGAAACCTTAAATTTGGTTTTCTGTGTTCTTCAATTATCTAAGTTCCTTCTTAGCACCCACTTCGTTGTCTTCGCATATAATTCGCCACTACTGGTCACTAGATAAGGCAAGCCAAAGAACCAGCAGATTGAGACTAGTAACGTTAATTAGTTGCCATATGATAAGCTGTGATATTTTAGTCTGTTGCATAAAAGAGTGTACCTCTACACTCACTGTAGAACTTTACTTTAGAAGTGTCGACAACTGATTTAATACTCTACTTATAGCTATCACAGACATGAAACTTTGAGAACCATAAACTGTATTACGCCACATTGGCAATTGGCAGTACATCAAAAACAATCCGAACGGTGTGTATTAACATTTGTGAAGTTATTTCATCAATCACAGAACTTAAATTTATCATGCGAATATTAAGAACTTTGCATACGAGTGAATTCAATGGACTTCGCAAACTAACGGAACAGAACATCGCACATAAACGCAGCGATATACTATGACTATTACGACATAGGAATGTGACACCAAAACGTTACCTACGAACTGTAACATTATTTGAAAAACACACGGACAAAAGAACGACAACACACGGATCGTCGTTGGAGTTAATTAATTTAATGTTATTAGTTATTATATATATACATAAAATATGTGAACATGTAAATTGTACATTTTCTATCATAATATGTCACAAACATTTTCATTCATAGTTAAAATTTTCTCCCAACACAATTGTTGCAATTTAACTTATAAACCATTTCTTATCACCAGTACAGATATTACTCGGCGCTGTGAATATAGCATATCGCGTTTCTTTTTTCTAAGGGAGACAACATTTACCTCAACTCAATTTGTATATTTTAACAAATTATTATATTGAATGAAAGGTGTGCGAATCAGAGAGTGAATGAATTAAATAAGAGAGCGATATACGGAGCGGACAAATTGTACGCACAAAGTATTCATTTTAATTTGTCTGCGTTTTTGGATGTAAAATGTAACATTTGTCTAAAATTGTGTATACATGTTTAGTGTTAAAGAAAATAGGTTCATTCTAAGAATCACTGTTTGAATACCCTGTGCATGCGTTACACAGATGGCGTAATTCATGACAAGGGATATTCCAGCTCGTGACACTTAGAAATGTACTACACACCACATACACACATGTAGCACACACTTTATACATTAGGTAGGACATACTCATAAAACTAAACACTAACAATTAAATCACACACATTTTATTAGAGCGAGTAACAAGGCAGTAAACACACTAACAGGCAAACAGGAACATAAGTAGTTACTTGGGAGAAACCAAGAGTGCATATATATATATATATATATATATATATATATATATATATATATATATATATATTGAGCACTATAAAACATACGGAAGTAAAAGTGTATCAAAATACACATTCAGGACAAGAATTGCAGGTGTTCTTAAATAAGCCAAGACAATTTGTCTTGTTAAAACTCTCTAACACAGAGTTTAATATCCTGGTATCATATGGATACTTGAGAAGGGTGCGGTTGCAAATACAACTGGAAGCGTCAGGGAACTTCAGTCGGATAAGCATGTTTAAGAATATGGAAGAGATAGGAGCTCTTCAGCAATCATCCTGAATTGTTGTACTGGGAAATACATGAGTTAATAGTGCAAGTATATAGATGGCCAAGTTCCCATCCACGAAACTACCAACACCAACTTCATGTGATCCTATGACAGAATTAGTACAGACTAATTACCATATGCTAACCCATAAAAGCGGGGAGGGGGAACCTTTCAAAGTCTCACATGGAGTCGGTATGGACATAAAGATAGAAGGGATTTAGAGAAGGGAGATAACCCCAATATAAGGGAACTAAAGAGACCCACTCGAATGCTCGAACAATCTAGAGCCTTCGAGAAGGATAGGTCAGTTCGCCTACAGCTCCGTGGACACAGGTGGAACCCGCCTACCGCGTGCCAGAACCTGTTCCACGAGAAGCTCGAGGAGAGTTACAGCCCGTGTCCGATCGAGACACGTTAGAGGGCAGACGGCGACTGGACATCGAAGAAGCAACAGGGCTTAACTTAAGGGGGACTTGATAGATTGAACCCAAGTGCATTTAGGAGTGTTACTCATAAGATAGATGATAGAGTTTGTTGTAATGATTATGTGTATGATTGCTTTGTTATGAACTCCTGTGATATTGTACTCAAGTGTAGCTGGCTGCGAAAACCATTCTTCGCCAGCTTACTGTAAATAAATTATATCAGATAGTATCAGAACGGAGTTTGTTGCCTGTATGAACCCGAGTTTCATTTCCCTAGGTCTCTAGGACTTTGACAAATATACATGTACATGGGAATATTCTTCAACAAGTGAATCGGTACAATTATCTCGGAACAGTCATAACATCTGATGGGAGATGCCTTGAAAAGATTAGAACAAGAATCGCCATGGCAAAAGTAGCCTTTAGCAAGATGAAAAACATACTGACCAATAAAAAGATGTCAATTGAAACGAGGAAAAGAGTGTTGAAGTGCTACATAGAACCTATACTTTTATATGGATGTGAAGCTTGGACAATGAGCAGTCAAGCTGAAAAACATCTGATGGCTGTAGAAATGTGGTTTCTGGGGAAAATGCAAAATATACCATGGACAGACAGAAAAATCAACGAACAAGTCCTTCAAGAAACAAATGAAGATCGTAAACCGATTAGAGACATTAGACGTAGACAGTCAACATTTTTTGGACATGTTATGAGAAGAAATGAATTGGAGAACTTAGTGACGACTGGCAAGATCGAAGGGAAGAGACCAAGGGGAAGACCGAGAAGTAAATACCCGGATGGTTAGGCCACGTGACATGGTCGAGACAGGAACACAGAGCTGATCCACGACTGTGGTGATCGAGTGAGATGGCAGAACATGACCGCATGATGGATGGATGGATGGCCCAATATTCGGCGCTAACAGAAAGCAGGTAGTACCATCTGCTGTCATAAGGTAGCTCAGTTGTATCTGACTAAGACCTGGCATCTTGGTTAGTATTCCCACTTGAAAAGACCGAGACGTGTATGTAATCGGATATTAGGCATGGTTTTTTTTTTATTTTCACCCTCTCGCATTGAACTACATTCACTACCTCTTGTGCATTGGACTGATTTTTGCGTGTGACTTAAAATATGTTTGCATATCCTTTACAGGACATTGCTGTCAACATCAGCATCTTTCAGCTGATTGTTGATTTCATGGCAAGATTACGCTCAATAGTTTGCCATTGCTTTCTGAGCGGCAGGCTCACATACCCCGTAAGTTACTGACGCAATTCGAACCACTGCTGATTCTCACCGTCGTCACGTTACTTAAGAGAGTATACGAGATTACGGAGAAAAGTCGCTAACCTCTAGGACAGGAAGCCGGCATGCGTGTGACTTAGCTTTCTCTAATACCAGTGCCACTTGCCATCAGGCGACCCACCCACTCCGACTTTTGAGGTATTTGTAATCTACGTCCCCTAGCCATGGACGAAAAGTCAACATTTTTAACCAAGTGACGAGATTGGGTACCACTACCTCGGCATAAGAGTGTGAGCTCTTATCCCTTCGATCATTAATCATTCTGGGCCTTGTACAGGCCTGACAAATATTCTTTCGACATTATTGGTGTCCGTAATCAGTGAAAGATTAAAAAGATGAAATGTAATACCGAGGAGAAATAAGAAAATGAGTTGTAAAATTCTCAATCATGTAAAATAAAGCCACTACTTTCACAAAGACTTTAAAGATGACTAACAATTATTACAAAATCGTTTACTTTACACATTGCTGTCGTTAATATATAAATAAAATGTTATAAAACATTAAGAGAAATACTACATTATATAAATCACACACTACATTTACGATTCTATTAGTAATGTCCCTTGAAATATGTGTTATGATGTTGGGTCCCTTCAATCAATCAATCATGTGCCATGTCGGAAAGCGTGGGCGGTTATACTCTCCATTTCACTCGATCACCAGAGTCGTGGATCAGCTCAGTGTTCCTGTCTCGACCATGCCATGTGGTCAAACCATCCAGGTATTTACTTCTCGGTCTTCCGCTTAGTCTGTTCCCTTCGATCTTGTCAGTTGTCACCAAGTTCTCCAATCCATTTCTTCTCATAATATGTCAAAAAAATTGTAACTGCCTACGTCTAATTTCTCTAATCAATTTATGATTTTCATTTGTCTCCTGTAGTACTTGGTCATTGGTTTTTCTGTCTGTCCATGGTACTCTTTGCATTTTCCTCAGAAACCACATTTCTGCAGCCATCAGATGTTTTTCAGCTTGACTGCTCATTGTCCAAGTTTCACATCCATACAAAAGGACAGGCTCTATGTAGCACCCAAACACTCTTTTTCTCGTTTCAAGTTGACATCTTTTTATTGGTCAGAATGTTTTTCATATTGCTAATAGTTACTTTTGCCATGGCGATTCTTGTTCTAATCTCTACAACGCATCTCCCATCAGATGTTATGACTGTTCCGAAATAATTGTACCGATTCATTTGTTGAAGAATATTCCCATTTACTTGTATATTACATTGTGGTA
This sequence comes from Cepaea hortensis, assembly GCA_963921405.1. Lineage (NCBI taxonomy): Eukaryota > Metazoa > Mollusca > Gastropoda > Stylommatophora > Helicidae > Cepaea > Cepaea hortensis. The sequence goes on along the minus strand of OY992884.1, from coordinate 76,220,769 downwards.
TTTCGTTCTTCCTAGTGATGACCATAATCTGCGTCTTTTTTTACAATTTAATTATAATCCCAGTTGTTCACTGCGTGCAACAACCGCGTCTACTAATTGTCATCATCATCATCAGATGTTGCATTTTGTTGCAGAAGACAAGAGGGAGGATTGACAGACTTTCTGGTGTGTGTATATTATAATGTCTCTAAAAGGATGTGTGTGGTTGTGTATATTCCTGTGTTGTACACCACATTGCTAGTTTGGGTGTATTAGTGGTGACAGAAATTGTCTGATTTTGTGTGCGAGTGATTTTGCCAGGATTTTGTAATCTGTGTTAAGAAGTGAAATGGGTCTGTAATGTTTCAGTTATGTCTTGTCTGTCTTTGCTTTGTGTATAATGTAGTTTAGTTTAGTTTAGTTTAGTTTAGTCGACGGATCAACATCACGGCACACGGGTGCAACTCATAAGTGCTCCATTCTCATCCTAACTCAAACCTGAGTCTGGAGAACCTCAGCTCAGTGCACGAACTCTGTAGCACCGGCGAGGATCCTGAAATACTTGTGTATAATTGTTATATAAGACATGTTGCAACTACAAGGGAGTTCTCGTTTGTCAAAGGCATTTTGATAGAATTTCAGAAGAAGGTTACCTATGATAGAAAATAATTGTTGATAGAATTCTACTGTTAATCCGTCTGGCCCTGGTGTTTTGTCTGTGTTTATTTTACTGAGTGTATGTGTTATATCATCTGGTGTCAATTCTACGTCCAGTATGTCTTAGTCTGTGTCTGATAGCTTCATTGTGTATGGCAAGAGGCTATCTTGTATCTGTGCGTATACTGTCTCTGCTTTGAATCAATGTATATAGTAGAGCTGGAATGCCTCTGTTATGTGTGTGGTTTCTGTTTGTGTGATTCCTTCCATGTCTATTATTGTGTTTATTTGTCTGCTACGCTGTATGTTTTCTTCTACTGCCATGTATTGTTTGCTAGGTGTCTCTTGTGTGATGGTGTTGAGTTTTGCCTTAATTAGTGCACCCAAGTTTCTTTGCTGTTGGTTTTGTTCTAGCTGCATTTCTAACACACGCAAGTATGGTGAGTTTCTGTTGATTTGCTGTGTTAAATGCATTGCTGTTTGTATGATCTGTTCTTGTTGTAGTCTATGCTTGTTTATGATGGATGCTAGTTGTTGGGTCCTGCTCCGTATTGTGTTTTTCAGTAAGTTCCAGTATTATAGTGCTGTCTCTTGGTATACTATCAGGCCGCACTATTTCTTAGAGTTTATACTTTTATTCTTTTACAAAACAGTGTGTATTTACAAGGTGTAATGTGTGTTTCTTTTGACTGTGTATATCACAGAGTGTTGCCGTTTGTTTGTATTAAGTGACACAAGTGCAAATATAACAATTACATTCATATACACAAATGCTCATATAACATTTATGGCATGGCGTGTGTACAAGTACATTCCTTGCATACGCTTCCTTTCCACCTCCAACAGTTTACTCGGAAGGAATGTTTTACCTGTCCATCTGTTCGTCTATCTGTCTCTCTCCGTTCGTCGGTCGGTATGTCTCTCTGTGTGTGTGTGTGTGTGTGTGTGTCTGTCTGTCTGTCTGTCTGTCTGTCTCTGTCTCTGTCTCTGTCTCTGTCTCTCTCTCTCTCTCTCTCTCTCTCTCTCTCTCTCTCTCTCTCTCTCTCTCTCTCTCTCTCTCTCTCTCTCTCTCTCTCTCTCTTGTTTCCAAATTGAATGTTTCATGTAGAAATTTAATTGTCAATTTTTGTACAATTTTATTGTTGAAATTTTATTTTTTCCTTCAACTATAGTGACTTATTACATAAGATACTTTTAATTTTCTGAAATACAGATGTTGCTTGCATAGGGGACAGAGGATTATCGCTAGTAGGTTGGAAATTTGCCCAGTCACCAGAAAGCCGGTTGAGGTGTGATCAAAGAGAATGTTATCGTTAAGTGGTATGAAGCGTGGAAAGTCGGTTAGACGATGAGGTAGATGGTATTCGTGGGTTAATAAGGCAAACGTGGTTTAAAAAAAAGGTTGACCTTATAACAGACAGTGCTAGTTGGATGGAGACCTGACGCTATTGCGGATGTGAAATGACAACGTGAGATATTTTCCCCATTTGTTTAAGAAATGTTCCTACTATTTATAAGTTTGGGTGAAATTTGGTCAAAATTTTTCATCATTGGTTAACAAATTTTCCTACTTTTTATAGGTTTGGCTGAAATTTGGTCAAAATTTTTCATCTTTGGTTAACAAATTTGCCTACTTTTCATAAATTTGGATGAAATATTTCTTTACTTGGTCAATATGTGTTGCTTTTGGTTAACAAAAGTTTCCTACTTTTTTAAAATAAATTTAGGCACAATATTTCTTTATTTGACGACTATTTTTCACATTTGGTTAACAAAGTTTCCTAATTTTCATAAGTTTGATGCGATATTTCCTATTGTGGTCAACCCTTTTTTCATCTTTGGTAACAAAGTTTCCTATTTTTCATAAGTGTGGACGAGGTATTTCGTTACGTATACCATATTTTCCCCATTTGGTTAACAAACATTCTTACTTGGCCAAGATTTTTCCTATTTGGCTAACAAATATTCCTACTTTTCATAAGTTATGTCGAGATATTTCGTTTCTTGGTCAATTTTCCCCTTCTTTTTATAAATTTGGTTGAGTTATTTCTGTGTTTGGACGAACTTTTTCCCATTTGGCTGACAAATTTTTCTATTTTTAATAAGTTTAGTTGAAATATTTCTCTTTGGTCGATATTTTTCACCATTGGTTAACAAAGTTTCTGAATTTTCATACATTTGGCCTGTGCGTTTCGTTACTTGGTCAATATGTTTCCCATTCGGCTAACCAATTTTCTTACTCGGCCAAGATTTTTTCCCATTTCGATAACAAATATTCCTACTTTTTATAAGTTTGAATGAGCTATTTCTGTATTTGAGCGACGATTTCCCCTTTGAATAACAAATTTTCCTACTTTTTATAAGTGTGGACGCGTTATTTCTTTACTTGGCTAACATTTTTCCCATTTGGATAACACATTTTCCTAATTTTTATAAGTTTAGTTTATATATTTCTCTCTTTGGCTGATATTTTTTCACATATGGTTATCAAATTTTCCTACTTGGCCAATATTTTTCCTCTTTGACCCGCAAATTTTCCTAGTATTCATAAGTGTAGACGAGATATTTCTGTATTTGGCCGACATTTTTCACATTTGGCTAACATATTTTCCAACTTGACCTAAGTTTTTTTCCCCTTTGGCTAACAAAGTTTCCTACTTTTCATAAGTTTGGGTGAGATATTTCTGTATTTGGTCGACATTGTTTTCCCATTTGGCTGACAATTCTCCTACTTTTTATAAGTTTGGACGAGATATTCCTCTTTTTGGCTGATATTTTTTCACATTTGGTTAACAAAGTTTGCTACTTTTCATAAGATTGAACGATGTATTTCGTTACTTGTTCAATATGTTTCCTCTTTGACTAACACATTTTTCCTACTTTGTCAATATCTTTCACATTTTGGTTTGCAAAGTTTCCAACTTTTCATAAGTTTAGTTGAGATATTTATGTATTTGGCCGACATTTTCACCTTTGGTTGACATATTTGCCCCCTTTTTTATAAGTCTGGACGAGATATTTATCTCTTTGGCTGATATTTTATCACATTTGGTTATCAAGTTTTCCTACCTGGCCAATACTTTTCCTGTTTGGCTAACACATTTTCCTAGTTTTCATAAGTGTGGATGAGATGTTTCTGTATTTGGCCGACATTTTTCATATTTTACTAACAGATTTTCCTACGTGACTTAGATTTTCCCCCTCTGGCTAACACATTTTCCTTCTTGGTCAATATCTTTCCCATTTGGTTAACAATGTTTCCTAGTTTTTATATGTTTTGTTGAGATATTTCTGTATTTGGCCGACCTTTTTGTACCATTTGGTTGACACATTTTCCTATCTTTTATAAGTGTGGACGAGATATTTTCCCTTTGAATGAAAAATTTTCCTACTTGGCCAATATTTTTTTCCTATTTGGCTAACAATTTTTCCTAGTTTTCATAAGTGTAAACGTGCTATTTCTGTATTTGGCCGACATTTTTCATATTTGGTTAACAGATTTTCCTACTTGAACTAGGTTTTTCCTCTCTGGCTAACAAAGTTTCCACCTTTTCATCAGTTTAGGTGAGATATTTCTGTAATTGGCCTAACTTTTTTCCCCATTTGGCTGACACTTTTCCTACTTTTCATAACTTTGGCTGATCTATTTATAAGTGTAGTTGAAATATTTCTCTCTTTGGATGATATTTTTTTCCCACATTTGGTTAACAAATTTTCCTACTGTTCATAAAATTGAACGATTTATTTCGTTACTTCTTCAACATTTTTCCTCTTTGACTAACACATTTTCTTTCTTGGTCAATATATTTCCCGTTTGGTTAACAATTTTCCTACTTGTTATACGTTTGGTTAAGATATTTCTATATTTGGCCAACATTTTCCCATTTGGTTGACACATTTTCCTGGTTTTTATAAGTCTGGACGAGATATTTCTCTCTTTGGCTGATATTTTTTCAAATTAGGCTAACAAATTTTCCAACTTGGCCAATATTTTTCTTATTTGGCTAACAAATTTTACTAGTTTTCATAAGTTAGGACGAGCTATTTCTCTATTTGGCCGACCTTTTTCACATTTGGGTAACAGATTTTCCTACTTGACTTGGGTTTTTCCCCTTTGGCTAACAAAGTTTCCACCTTTTCATCAGTGAGATATTTCTGTATTTGGCCTAACTTTTTTCCCCATTTGGCTGACAATGTTCCTAGTTTTCATAAGTTTGGTGATCAATTTATAAGTTTAGTTGAACTATTTCTCTCTTTGGCCGATATTTTCTTCACATTTGGTTAACAATGTTTCCTACTTTTCATATGTATGGCCGAGCTATTTATAAGTTTGACTGCTATATTTTTCTATTTTGGTTAACATATTTTCTTATTTGAAAGTTGAAGTGGTGCATAGAAGCTGTAGTTTTGTCCAGCTGTGAAGTGTGGGACTGAGCAGACAAGTTGTAAAACATATATTAGCGTTTGTAATGTGTTTCTGGGGAACGTTGTAGAGTTCCGTAGTTCCGTACAGACACACAGAGATGTAGTGAACGTGTACATGTCTAATTTGGTACGTGATAACGCTGCTTGTTATGATAGTGGACACTGACATGCCATGTTAGAATTCATTACCTACGGGTGAGTCGGGGCAGTGTGTTGTGTTCGTTTGTAATATTTTAATCTGATAACATGCGCTAGCCACTCGTCGCTGTATAGGTATGTTACCCGATAGCTGTTACGTACAGATACTTCTTCCTCGACTGGCATCGGTGATCACATCTCACATTTTTACCATTTGGTTGACACATTTTTCTACTTTTTGTAAGGCTGGACTAGATATTTCTCTATTTGGCTGATAATTTTACCATTTGGTTGACAAATTTCCTGCTGTTTATAAGTCTGGACGCTATATTTCTTTCTTTGGGTGATATTTTTCCCCATTTGGCTAACATATTTTCCTACATGGTCAATATTTTTTTCTCCTATTTGGCTAACAAATATTCCCGGTTTTCATAAGTGTGGACGTGATATTTCTGTATTTGGCTGACGTTTTTCACATTTGGGTAACACATTTTCCTACTTGGCCTTGGTTTTCCCCCTTTGGTTAACAAAGTTTTCTACTTTTCATATGTTTGGGTGAGACATTTCTGTATTTGGCCTAACTTTTTCCCATTTGGCCGACAATTTTCCTACTTTTTATACGTTGGGGCGAGATATTTCTCTCTTGGGTGATATTTTTCACATTTGGTTAACAAAGCTTCCTACTTTTCCTAAGTTTGAACGATATATTTCGTTACTTGTTCAATATTATTCCTCTTTGACTAATACATTTTTCCTAGTTGGTCAATATCTTTCCCGTTTGGGTAACAATTTTCCTACGTTTTATACATTTGATTGAGCTATTTCTGTATTTAGCCGACACTTTTCACATTTGGATAACATAATTTTCTTACTTGACCTAGGTTTTTTTCACTTTGGCTAACAAAGTTTCCTACTTTTCATAAGTTTGGGTGAGATATTTCTGTATTTGGCCTAACTTTTTCCCATTTGGCCGACAATTTTCCTACTTTTTATACGTTGGGGCGAGATATTTCTCTCTTTGGATGATATTTTTCACATTTGGTTAACAAAGCTTCCTACTTTTCTTAAGTTTGATCGATATATTTTGTTACTTGTTCAATATTATTCCTCTTTGACTAATACATTTTCCTATTTGGTCAATATCTTTCCCGTTTGGTTAACAATTTTCCTACTTTTTATACGTTTGGATGAGGTATTTCTGTATTTGGCCGACATTTTTCACATTTGGCTAACAGAATTTTCCTACTTGTTGTGGGTTTTTCCACTTTGGTTAACAAAGTTATCCTACTTTTCATAAGTTTGGGTGAGATGTTTCTGTATTTGGCCTAACTTTTGCCAATTTGGTTGACAATTTTCCTACTAATCATAAGTTTGGCTGATCTATTTTAAGTTTAGTTGAAATATTTCTCTCTCTGGACGATATTTTTTCACATTTGGTTAACAATGTTTCCTACTTTTCATAAGTTTGGCCAAGATATTTATAAGTTTGACCGCTATTTTTTCCCCTTTTGGTTAACATATTTTCTTATTTGAATGTTGAAGTGGTACATAGAAGCTGTAGTTTTTGTCTGGCTGTGAAGTGTGGCACTGAGCAGACATGTTTGAGAACAAATATTGGTCTTGAAAATGGGTTTCTGGGGAACAAAACAAAGACCCGTATAGGCACAAGTGGGGGGGGGGGGGGAGAGAGAGAGAGAGAGAGAGAGAGAGAGAGAGAGAGAGATATTAGATTTTGATTTACCGATCTGAAATCGTATGATGTTAGTGTTCGAGCACTTATCTAGCTACGCATCCACTCACCCACCCCTTAACAGCTAATTACACTAAGCCATACCACTACAACCAATAATACAGGACATCTGTACTTTTAAAAGGTTTTCATTTGTACCCGTATGCTAATAGTGTATATACCACTCACCCTCTACATATCACTAATAACCACTATCCACCCCATGACAACGAATAACACTATCCCGTACCCACTACAACCACTAATACCAACCATCTTTACTTTTTAAGATTTTCATTTATAACCCGTATGATAATACTGTATATACCACTACGACCCTCTAACTAGCACTAATAACCTCTACCCACTCTTTATCAACGAATGACACCAAGCCATACCCACAGCAACCAATATTACCGGCCATCTTTACATTTTAATGTTTTCATTTGTAACCTATGATGATAGTGTATAGGCCATTAAATCCCTCAATAGATCACTAATAACTGGTATCCACCGCTTATCACCGAGTTTCACTAAGCCATACCCACAGCAATCGAGTTTCACTAAGCCATACCCATTACAACCAATAATACCGGCCATCATTACATTTTAAGGTTTCAATTTGTAACCGTATGATTATAGTGTATAGGCCATTACATCCCTCTATATATCACTAATAACTGGTATCCATCCCTTATCACCGAGTTTCACTAAGCCATACCCACAGCAATCGAGTTTCACTAAGCCATACCCACAGCAACTGATAATACCGACCATCATTACATTTTAAGGTTTTTCATTTGTAACCGTATGATGATAGTTTATAGGCCAATACATCCCTACACAGATCACTAATAGTCGTTACCCACCCCTTACCAACGAATTTCACCAAGCCATACCCGAGACAATCAATAATATGGACCATCTTTACTTTTTAATGTTTTCATTTGTAACCCGTATGTTGACAGTGTATTGGTCACTACGACCCCCTACGGATCACTACTAGCCGCTACCCACCCCTTAACAATAAATTTTACTAAGCTATACACGCTAAAATCATTAATATCGGCCATCTTTACTTTTTAAGGTTTTCATTTGTAACCCGTATGGTGATAGTAAAAACGCCACGGTGACCCTCTACAGACCACTAATAACCACTACCCACCCCTTACCAACGAATTTCACTAAGCTATATCCGCTGCAATCAATATTATCGGCCATTTTTACTTTTTAAGGTTTTCATTTGTAACCTGTGTGATGAAAGTGTATAGGCCACTACGACACTCTATAAATCACTAATAGCCGCTACCCACACCTCACCAACGAATTTCACTGAGCTATACCCGCTAAAATCAATAATATCGACCATCTTTACATTTTAAGGTTTTCATTTGTAACCCTGTGATGATAGTGTTTAAACCCGAACCGCCTAGCCTCGCCCCACGCGCCCACCCCCTCGCCACCACCGCGCACCCCGTCGTTATTTATTTTTATTTTTATTTATTTTATTTTATTTTTTAATAATTAATTAAAATTTTTATACACCCACTCAATAGTTATCTGCCCTTAGAAACATAAAATCTTAGAATTATCGCCCTTAGATATGACCTAGATATCACCCCTTACCCCACCCAACTTCATGACCGAGGGGGAGTGAAAATCTGCCGAGGTCAAGGTCAATTGCCGGAGGCTCCGGCAAATAAGATCCGAATTGCGCCCGCCTAACTACTCAACGCATATGAAAGCTGTTTAAACGTTTCTCTTGGCGTGAGTAAGTTGTCCAGGTTTCACTGCCATAAAGAAGAGTACTAAGGACACAGGCTTGGTAGACGAGGACTTTTGTTTTGGCAGTAAGCTTCCTGTTCTCCCAGACTCTTTTTGCCAACATGTTCATTGTTGTTGCTGCCTTGCCAATCCTGATGTTGATTTCCTGATCGAGGGATAATTTGCTATTTACCTCTGATCCTAGATATGTACAATAGTCTTCTATCTCCAGTTCGGCGTCGTCAATAAAGATTGATGGTACTCCATGTGCACCTTGTGACATAATCTGTGTCTTCTTTTTGTTAATTGTTAAACCAAATTCAGAACAAGCATTGGAGAATGCAGATATAAGATGTTGTAATTCTTCCTCAGAGTGGGTCGTAAGCGAAGCATCATCCGCAAAAAGCAACTCTCTGATTAGTACCCTGCTAATTTTGGTCTTGGCCTTCAATCTCTGAGCATTATAGAGGCCACCATCTGAGCGTGAGTGAATGTATATACCGTCATCCTGATCACGAAAGGCATATTTCAGTAGCAGTGAAAAGTATATCCCAAAGAGGGTGGGGGATAGTACACAACCTTGCTTAACTCCACTTTTGATTTCAAACTATTCTGAAGTTGAGCCATCAAACTTGATTATACCCTTCAAGCCTGTGTGGAACGATTCCACAATGGACAGAAGAGTTGGTGGGCAGCCAATCTTCTTTAGTGCTTTGAACAGACCCTCACGACTGACCAAATTGAATGCTTTTGTGAGGTCGATGAAGGCAATAAACAGTGGCTGATTTTGTTCCCGGCATTTTTCTTGCATCTGTCGCAATGAGAATATCATATCAATGGTAGACCGGTTCTGACGGAAGCCGCACTGTGATTCGGGGTAGACTTGATCTCCCAGGACTTGAAGTCTGTGCAGGACAATTCTGGCAAATACTTTCCCAACAATACACAGAAGTGAGATACCCCTATAGTTGTTACAGTCGCTCCGATCTCCCTTGTTCTTGTACAGCGTTATGATGTTTGAATCTTTGAAATCCTGTGGGACTTGTCCTTCTCGCCAGCATAGCTCTATTAGCTGGTGGATCTGTAGAGCGAGTGTGTCTTGCCCACTCCTGATTACCTCTATTGGAATCCCATCCTTACCTGGAGCCTTGCCAGATGCAAGCTCATTTATAGCACACTTAACTTCTGTTATAGTGGGAAGTGTGTCCAGGTGGTCAAGAGTTGGCAGGACCTCTATGGCGTTGAGGGCATCATCCGCTAGCTTGGTCTCACTTGAGTAAAGCTCTAAATAGTGCTCGACCCATCTATCGAACTGCTGTTTCTTATCAGTGATGATTTCTCCAGTCAAGGTTTTCAGCGGTGCACTTCTTTTGATCATTGGACCACAGTCTTTCGTTATCCCTTCATACATGCTTCTGATGTTTCCCTTATCACTTGCGATTTGAATGGACTCACATAACTTGATCCAATAGTCATTCGCACACTGCCTGGCAGCCTTTTGTACATCCTTCCTCGCTTGCTTCAGTTCACTCAGAGTGTTACGCGTTGGTCTTTCCTTGTTTCTTAAGAGAGCTATCTTCTTTTTATCAATCAAGGGCTGCAATATCTGGCTGTTTGCCGCAAACCAGTCCTGCCTCTTATGATCCACAGTGCCGTAAACCCCTACCGCTGTTTTATAAATAGTTTCCTTAAGTTTACTCCATTTATCATTTACTATACAATTCTCTGATGTATCATTGAAAGCGTCTTCAAGTTGCTTTTGAAATTCAAAGCACTTTCCAGGATCGTGAGTGTTAGTAATATTAATCCTGGGGCTAGACTTGTGTTTAGCTGTGTAGATTCTCTTTGGTCTCAGTCTAACCCTTGCAACAACCAAAGAATGATCTGTATCACAGTCAACACTGTGGTAACTTCGAGTTAATGATGTATGGTTCAGATGTTGTCTCCGTGTGATAATGAAGTCCAGCTGATGCCAATGGCTGGATCTTGGATGTTTCCATGTGACCTTATGCAGCTCTTTTGTTTTAAAAAAGGACTTTGTAATACATAGGTCGTTACTGGTGCAATGCTCCAGCAGCCTTTGCCCATTATCATTCATGCGACCGATGTTGTATTTTTCAAGGCACACTGGCCATGAACTCGAGTCCTTGCCCACACGAGCATATAAATGTAGTCGGATTTTGGAACTGCCTTGATCGCAGAGTCTAGCTGCTCATAGAACGTATCCTTCACATCATCAGAGGAAGCGAGTGTCGGTGCATATGCAGTGAGAATGGTGGCAAATCCAAAAGAGGTTGCCAAGCGCAGTGATAATAATCTTTCATTACCTCCAGCTGGGATATCAATCATTCCCAGTAGCGAATTCTTCACTGCAAAGCCCACACCACGTTGCCCTTTTTCTGCCTGCCCTCTTCCCTTCCAAAAAAAGGTGTAATTGTTTTTCCTGAGTGACCCTTCCTCAGCGTGGTGAGTCTCCTGCAGGCCAGCAATATCAATGTTAAGACGATTGAGTTCAGCATCAATCACATCCGTTTTGCTCACATCGTCAATATTTGTCAGGTCAGTGGAAAATCCTGGACACATGGTTCTCACGTTCCAGGTTGCAAGCCGTAGCTTGAGGTTTCTATTCTTTTTATTAGTACTTGGTGCATTGGTTTTACAGCCTGCGATTCAGATTTTGTCCTAGCCCCAAGCACCCATTGAAGCAGGCAGGCTGTGGCGGATCAGCACCCAATTGGCTGGGCTGCCCAGCTTGAGGCGGGCGGTAGCTGATCAGTGACACCTGTAGGTGTCTCCGACCGTCAGAGGCAACGCGTGGCGCCCCATGTCTACGCCAACTGACAAGGACTTATAACCCGTAACAGTTGCCTCTCGCTTTGATTCCGAGACCGGTTAAGACCAGGGATGGAGTTATTGCCTCTCCATAGCACAAAGCCTGGGCTAAAATAAAGAAACCATGTGTTGCCCATGCAGCATGATCCCTCTCTCGGCCTGCCTAGTTCACTCCAGAGGAAAGTTGACACCTATAATCTGGAATAAGACAAGCTGCAGAAGCTGCTGGATCAGCAAAGCAATGCTCTAACTGTCCGCCTGTCGGAGCTTCGCTCCTAGACCAGCTGCCGACCAAGGCTTAGGGCCTGGTCTGCCCTGCCATGACTTATTTTGTCTTTGGGTTGCATTTCCTCGCACCAGGATAAGGCTAGTACCCTCCCAATTGTGCTCTTCCGCCCGAAGCCGTTGGCACAATGTGGGGTGTCGGGTTTGGTAAGCGCCGCCCAACATTCGGCGCTGACAGAAAGCAGGTAGTACCGTCTACTGTCATACGGTAGCTCAGTCATATCTGACTAAGGCCTGACTCAATTACCCTCAATATGCCTGTAATTATTCTGTGATCACTGTAACAGTCTGCATTTGGAACTGTTTTTACGACTTTTAACGCATTTCGAAACCTTCTATTAATCAGGATGTAATCTATCTGGTTTTTAATCCTGCTGTCTGGGCTCCTCCATGTCCATAATCTTCTAGGATGCTGTTTAAACCAGGTGTTTCCTGATATTTTCACTTTACAGGGAAACAAGATCAGGAGACATTACACATCCATGTCTCACACTTCTTTTAATAGGCTGATATTGGCCTACATTGATATCAATTCTGATGGCAGCTTGTTTTCAATATATGTTTTTTACAAGTCTAAGATCTTTTCCATCAATTTGTAGATCTTCAAGCATCCTTACCATGTCGACATGTCTCGCTTTATCGAAAGCCTTAGTGTAGTCAATAAAGCAAAGATGTAGATCTTTGTTTACTTCTATAGAACGTTCAATTACTGTTCTCAGTATGTACACAGCATTTACTGTGCCCTTGCCTTCTACAAACCCACATTGTTCTTCTCCTATTTCGGGTTGTATTTTCTTCCTAACTCTTTGCATGATAATTCTTAGTAGAATCTTCGTGATGTGGCGCATTATACTAATTGTTCGATGTTGATCGCATTCCAAGGCTCCTGATTTCTTCGGGATTGCAATAAATATAGAATTACATAATTCAGGAGGTTTATCTCCAGTATCGTATATTGCGTTTAGCAGTCTGGTGACTTAGTCTATTCCATATACTTCTAAGGCATTGATAATTTCTATTGTGATGTTATCTGTACCCGGGGTCTTGCCAGTTTTCATAAGGTTAAGAGCATTCTGAACTTCCATCTTCAAAACTGATGGTCCTTCATTATTATTTCAATGATCATATTCTTCTTTTCTTGTATCATCATAACAGTCTTTCACATAATCTGACCACGCATGTGAAATCTTATCTTTTTCTATTATGATTTTGCCATCTTTGGTTTTTAGGCAACCCATTGATATGTGTATCATAATGGGTGATTTTAACGCAAAAATAGGAAAGCAAGGCGATGGATGCAGTGTGGGCAACCATGGTTTGGGAGAGAAATAAAAGAGGATACAGACTTGTAGAATAGGCAAAAGAACAAGAAATGGTTGTAGGAAACACCTGGTTTAAGCAGAATCCTAGAAGATTATGGACATGGAGGAATCCAGACAGCAGGATTAAAAACCAGATGGATTACATCCTGATTAGCAGAAGGTTTCGTTAACAGTCGTAAAAACAGTTCCAAATGCAGACTGTTTCAGTGATCACAGATTAATTACAGGCACATTGAGGGTAAAGTTAAAGAAAGTCAAGTATACAGCAGGAAACCCTACATATGACTTGTGCAAATTGAAAACTGACAAAGAAATACAATTGGTTATTTGGTTGTTTCGGGATTTGAAATTTAAATATTGAGCACAACCCACTACTGGCAACGCTGGTCGTATTCTGGTATGAACCTAAGGCCCATCCACGTCAATATGGAAGCACTATACTCGAGTTTCGCTCTCGTTTGAGCTCGTCAGTAGTGCATATCCTTGACCGGATCCGGAAACAAGCCCCGGATCACTTTCGTGTGAAGCGGGTGTGTAACCACGCGGCACACACTGGACACGGCCAAATTATCATAACGGAATATTACAACGTCACCCATCGTAGGATATAACTCAAGATTGCCCGATCGCCGCGACTGACGTCCGTCAATCGATGTGGACCCGAACGATCAGGACTTCTCACTGGCAAGGCACACCAGGCCGCCTAAATCCAGTGAGCAATAATCAAATTGATTAGTTGGTTGTTTCGGGATGTGAAATTTAAATATTGAGCACAACCCACTACAGGCAACGCTGGTCGTATTCTGGTATGAACCTAAGGCCCATCCACGTCAATATGGAAGCACTATACTCGAGTTTTATACAACAAGCTGCAATAAGTGTTGACAATGAAGTAGGCCAATATCAGTGTAGCATAACGCAACCAACATTATTCATTTACCAACACCTGCCGCAAAAAGAGGAAACAACATTAAAAAAAATTGACTTCACAACCGCAAATGGAGACTAGGACTTAAAACTTAACATCGAAATTGGAACTGCATAAGTGACAGATGACGTGGATTCTTAGAAAAATTGCATCAGACAAAGCTCGGAAGACCATTGGACGAAAATGGACATGTGACCCGCTTTCGCGCCAAAGCATAATTAGCATATGTTACTATTTCATCAGAAATGTTAATAATCCCGCACTCTTTTCTGAAACCCGCCTCATGAACAGATGTGAGAAGATTGTGTGACCAAAATTTTCAATAGGGAAAGCAAAATGTCTGGATCCTAGGTGAGCTTGTTAGGCCTTAGATTAAACTGATAACCCGATGTATCAAGTGTCAAAAGAACGGTATCCAGTGTTTGTGATGTCAATTGAAATGTATTATTATTAATTAAAACCTCTGAAATGTAAAAATGCTCGACTGTAGATTCTAACGACGCAGAGCCATTCCCGGGCAAAATGACTATCTAATATTCTCATAGATGAAACTGCAATCTCTGATATTCTTAGAGATAATTATTAACTTTAAGAAGTGCATTATACTACTACATTCTATTCTAAACAACTGTGAGGAGTGATGATTCTAAAGCAATCTTGTGCATTTCACCAGAAACACTGATAAAAGATGCTATCACTACCTAAAGCTGAAATGACAGTTCGTGTACTAGAATAAGTGCCTTGTTCTAAAACAGACTTGTCTATGCCTATTTACAATCTAGAAAGCTGAAAGAGAAATCAATCTTTCCTTTCTCCTTCATCTATTGAATCAATAGGGTTTGACGGAATAAATATTTATATTTATGTCAAATTTTAATTAGATAAGAGCACTTATGAACTGCAATACATGAGAAAGTTGTGCTTCGCGGAACACCATCATGCGCAGTGAACTTAACTCATTACTCAACATAACTTAAAACTCAACACCACTCATCACCACACAACCCAACACTCAACATCACAACAACAGATAATGGGAGAGAGTTATTAGACACAAGAAGAAGAAGAAGTTAATTGGGAAAACACAGAGAATTATTTATACACGCGATAAACACCATTTAGTGGAAGAAATGTTATAAATGTATGTCATTTATTTACATGCATCTTGACATATTCTCACTCTTGTCAATGTCTTACTGTACACGTTCACTGACCCCAGGTCAAATGAGAACTTACATACAGCAGGAACAAGTTGATACAAGGCGTACACAGTGTGATAAACTCTGACCACCCCCAACTTAACCCAACACTAGCTTAGAGAGAAAAGGAGGGGAGGGGAACTAGTTCCTACTTCAGGAATTTAGATTCTTCCGACCTACTTCTTATTATTGTATTGGTAGGAATGTATATATTTATGCGAATATTCATCAGTGATCTTGGTGGCTATATACCAACAACCACCCAACACATCAGCAAACTAACCACCTAAATCAGACCTGAGAGAGGGAAGCCGAGAGAAAGAGATGAACCACAAGTGAGATGGAGGATGACTTGGCTATGAGCAGAGTATGGGGAGGCCTTCAGAGGAGCTATACGGGCAGACCTGAAGTGGATCCATCAGTCAATGGACCCTGGCTTGCCTAATCTTCCAGTCACCAGGTTACCTTTCTAAATTGGTACACACCACACCCAAGTTCAGGAAAACTGATATTTAATTGTTGAGTCATCACCATCACACTTAATATGTACAACATCAAAATGTTTACTATGTTTCACACTTGTTGACATCTCATATATTGATGCTTGATTGATTGTCTGGGACAATGGTCCAATGTGCAACTTTTCTATTATCTTGTGTAAATCACAATAGAGATGTATGTACTGGCCAGAAGGCTCAGGCCCAGTCAATAAATGATTAACATGAATTGACCTTCTGTTAATTTATCAGTTCAAACCTATCTGTGAGTCAACAACTTCTTTGTACATCATGTTGTCAGAATCTGATGTGATTGATTATGTGTTTGATTGTTTAAAAATACATTAACTCATAATGACTTAATAAAATGGGGATAGAAGACTCTAGATCTATCAACTGCTCAACATCCATGTTTTCTTCATCTAAATCAGGCTGAGAAAATTCTCCAGACTTTCCTCAGATTTGATAACCAATAAGGGGGCTCCAGAGCTATCAGAATCATTGGAGAAGGGGCAGATTCCCAGTTAGTAATTACCATTCTCACCAGGGCCATAATCTATATCTCCTAGACATACTTAATAGAACGAGGCCTGCAGATAACTCAAGGTTCATATTCTGGGGTTATTGAAGATAGAAGAGGATGGGGCTCTACTTCTTTTGTTAGAGATGGGGCATGCACTACAGTGATCTCCCACTCCCTTCAAAAATATATGACAATCAGCCTATTAAGAGAGGTGTGAGACAGGGATGTGTAATGTCTCCAGATCTGTTTTCCCTGTAGAATGAAAGTATTTTCAGAAATATTGAAGATATGGAAGGAATCAACATTGGGGGACGATGCATCAATAACATTAGATATGCAGATGATACAGTCTTGATTGCAGACAATGGATAGGACCTGCAAAATTTAGTAAATGCGGTTGTTACACACAGTGAACAACTGGGGTTAGAATTAAATTGTAAAAAGACACAGATTATGGTTGTCACTAGGAAGAACGAAATACCACAATGTAATATACATGTACATGGGAATATTCTTCAACAAGTGAATCGGTACAATTATCTCGGAACAGTCATAACATCTGATGGGAGATGCCTTGAAGAGATTAGAACAAGAATCGCCATGGCAAAAGTAGCCTTTAGCAAGATGAAAAACATACTGACCAATAAAAAGATGTCAATTGAAACGAGGAAAAGAGTGTTGAAGTGCTACATAGAACCTATACTTTTGTATAGATGTGAAGCGTGGACAATAAGCAGTCAGGTTGAAAAACATCTGATGGCTGTAGAAATATCGTTTCTGAGGAAAATGCAAAGAATACCATGGACAGCCAGAAAGACCAATGAACAAGTCCTTCAAGAAACAAATGAAGATAGTAAACTGATTAGAGACATTAGACGTAGACAGACACAATTTTTTGGGCATGTTATGAGAAGAAATGATTTGGAGAACTAGGTGACAACTGGCAAGATCGAAGGGAAGAGACCAAGGGGAAGACCGAGAAGTAAATACCCGGATGGTTAGACCACGTGACATGGTCGAGACAGGAACACAGAGCTGATCCACGACTGTGGTGATCGAGTGAGATGGTAGAACAAGACCGCATGATGGATGGATGGATGGTCCAACATTCGGCGCTAACAGAAAGCAGGTAGTACCATCTGCTGTCATAAGGTAGCTCAGTCGTATCTGTCTAAGACCTGGCATCTTGGTTAGTATTCCGTCTTGAAAAGACCGAGACGTGTATGTAATCGGATATTAGGGATGTTTTTTTTTATTTTCACCCGCTCGCATTGTACTACATTCACCTTTCACTACCTCTTCTGCATTGGACTGATTTTTGCGTGTGACTTAAAATATGTTTGCATATCCTTTACAGGACATCGCTGTCAACATCAGCATCTTTCAGCTGATTGTTGATTTCTTGGCAAGATTACGCTCAGTAGTTTGCCATTGCTTTCTGAGCGGCCGGCTCACATACCCCGTAAGTTACCGACGCGATTCGAACCACTGCTGATTCTCACCGTCGTCACGTTACTTAAGAGAGTATACGATATTACGGAGAAAAGTCGCTAACCTCTAGGCCAGGAAGCCGGCATGCGTGTGACTTAGCTTTCTCTAATACCAGTGCCACTTGCCATCAGACGAACAACCCACTCCGACTTTTGAGGTACTTGTAATCTACGCCATGGACGAAAAGTCAACATTTTTAACCAAGTGACGGTATTGGGCACCACTACCTCGGCATAAGAGTGTGAGCTCTTATCCCTTCGATCATTAATCATTCTGGGCCTTTTACAGACCTGACAAAAATTCTTTTGACATTATTGGTGTGAGTAATAAGTCAGTGAAAGATTAAAAAGATGAAATGTAATACCGAGGAGAAATAAGAAAATGAGTTGTAAAATTCTCAATCATGTAAAATAAAGCCACTACTTTCACAAAGACTTTAAAGATGACAATCAATTATTATAAAATCATTTACTTTACACATTGCTGTCGCTAATATATAAATAAAATGTTATAAAACATTAAGAGAAATACTACATTATATAAATCGCATACTACATTTACGATTCTATTAGTAATATCCCTTGAAATATGTGTTTTGATGTTGGGTCCCTTTAATCAATCAATCATGTGGCAAGCCGGAAAGCGTGGACGGTCATACTCTTCATTTCACTCGATCACCAGAGTCGTGGATCAGCTAGTGTTCCTGTCTCGATCATGCCATGTGGTCAAACCATCCAGGTATTTACTTCTCGGTCTTCTGCTTAGTCTGTTCCCTTCGATCTTGTCAGTTGTCACCAAGTTCTACAATCCATTTCTTCTCATAATATGTCCAAAAAAATTTGACTGTCTACGTCTAATTTCTCTAATCAATTTACGATTTTCATTTCTCTCCTGTAGTACTTGGTCATTGGTTTTTCTGTCTGTCCATGGTATTCTTTGCATCTTCCTCAGAAACCACATATCTGCAGCCATCAGATGTTTTTCAGCTTGACTGCTCATTGTCCAAGTTTCACATCCATATAAAAGGACAGGTACCTATACACTCTTTTTCTCGTTTCAAGTTGACATCTTTTTATTGGTCAGAATGTTTTTCATCTTGCTAATAGTTACTTTTGCCATGGCGATTCTTGTTATAATCTCTACAACGCAATTCCCATCAAATGTTATGACTGTTCCGAGATAATTGTACCGATTCACGTGTTGAAGAATATTCCCATTTACTTGTATATTACATTGTGGTATTTCGTTCTTCCTAGTGACGACTATAATCTGCGTCCTTTTTACAATTTAATTATAATCCCAGTTGTTCACTGCGTGCAACAACCGCGTCTACTAATTGTCATCATCATCAGATGTTGCATTTTGTTGCAGAAGACAAGAGGGAGGATTGACAGACTTTCTGGTGTGTGTATATTATAATGTCTCTAAAAGGATGTGTGTGTGGTTTTGTATATTCCTGTGTTGTACACCACATTGCTAGTTTGGGTGTATTAGTGTTGGCAGAAATTGTCTGATTTTGTGGTGCGAGTAATTTGGCCAGAATTTTGTAATCTGTGTTAAGAAGTGAAATGGGTCTGTAATGTTTCAGTTATGTCTTGTCTGTCTTTGCTTTGTGTATAATTTAGTTTAGTTTAGTTTAGTTTAGTCGACGGATCAACATAACGGCACACGGGTGCAACTCATAAGTGCTCTGTTCTCCTCCTAACTCAAACCTGAGGATCCTGAAATACTTGTGTATAATTGTTCTATAAGACATGTTGCAACTACAAGGGAGTTCTTGTTTGTCAAAGGCTTTTTGATAGAATTTTAGAAGAAGGTTACCTATGATAGAAAATAATTGTTGATAGAATTCTACTGTTAATCCGTCTGGTCCTGGTGTCTTGTCTGTGTTCATTTTACTGAGTGTATGTGTTATATCATCTGGTGTCAATTCTATGTCCAGTATGTCTTAGTCTGTGTCTGATAGCTTCATTGTGTATGGCAAGAAGCTATCTTGTATCTGTGTTTTTACTGTCTCTGCTTTGAATCAATGTATATAGTATTGCTGGAATGCCTCTGTTATGTGTGTGGTTTCTGTTTGTGTGATTCCTTCCATGTCTATTATTGTGTTTATTTGTCTGCTACGCTGTATGTTTTCTTCTACTGTCATGCATTGTTTGCTAGGTGTCTCTTGTGTGATGGTGTTGAGTTTTGCCCTAATTAGTGCACCCAAGTTTCTGTGCTGTTGGTGTTGTTCAAGTTGCATTTCTAACGCATGCAATTATGGTGAGTTTCTGTTGGTTTGCTTTGTTAAATGTATTGCTGTTTGTATGATCTGTTCTTGTTATAGTCTATGCTTGTGTATGATGGATGCTAGTTGTTGGGTCCTGCTCCGTATTGTGTTTTTCAGTAAGTCCCAGTATTGTAGTGCTGTCTGTTGGTATACTTTCAGGCCGGACTATTTTTTAGAGTTTATACTTTTATTCTTTTACAAAACAGTGTGTATTTACAAGGTGTAATGTGTGTTTCTTTTGATTGTGTATATCACAGAGTGATGCCATTTGTTTGTATTAAGTGACACATGTGCAAATAGAACAATCACATTCATATACACAAATGCTGTTATAACATTTATGGCATGGTGTGTGTACAAGTGCATTCCTTGCGTGCTTCCTTTCCACCTTCAACAGTTTACTCGGAATGAATGTTTTACCTGTCCATATGTTCGTCTATCTGTTTCTCTCCGTTCGTCCGTCCATCGGTCGGTCGGTCAGTGTGTGTGTGTGTGTGTGTCTGTTTGTCTCTCTCTCTCTCTCTCTCTCTCTCTCTCTCTCTCTCTCTCTCCCTCTCTCTCTCTCTCTCTCTCATTTTCTCTTTATATATCACCCGCTATGTTAAGATAACATAATTTAATTGAATGTTGTGAGCTTAGTCAATAACCAATAAATCTTCATTCCTTTAAAATGTGGATTTTCTGTAATTACTGAGCCACATAGTTTCAGAAGTAAAGGATGACATATTTGTTGTTGTTCATTTACTTGGAGACGCTGTGGTGTATTCTTCGAGACATTTTGTGTGTGTGTGTTGTTGTTGGAATGTTTATATGAAATTTATTTGTCCCATAATAAATTCAATTATTTAGCCTTCTTGGACTTCAGTTTACTAGAAGCGAACTCCAACTATTTGCTTTCGAGGATGTAACCGTCTACTCTCCCAATCTGCCCTGGTCGAGAGGCGATCTTGGCAAGGTATTTCTCAGTGGCAAGCTGTTCTTCCAATGCTTGTTCCACTTTGGCTTACTTCTTCCTCTCATCGTATTTCTTCTGAGTCTTTTTTGGGCGCACCTTGTTCAGCACTGCCTCATCTTTCTCAGACAGTTTGACACCTTTCATGTGGCCTAGAGGTGTTGCCGCCTTGACAGACGATAGTTTGTAAAATGGAACTATACCTCTCCATCACACAAAGCTTGAGCTGAATTTAGAGACCATGTGTTGCCCGTGCAGCATGATACCTCTTTCGGCCTGTCTAATTTACTCCAGAAGAAAGGTAACACCAATACATATGGAACCATACAAACTGCAGAAGCTGCTGGATCAACAAAGCAATGCTTTAATTGTCCGCATGGCGGAGCTTCCATCCTGGACCATTTTCCGACGGTAGCTCAGTCGTATCTGACTAAGATCTGGCATCTTGGTTAGTATTCCGAGTGGCGAAGTAGGGATATTCCCTATCAAGAGGTAAGGTGCCTCCTTCCCTCCGCTAGCCTACGGGACACCCTTGGGTAAGGTGGAGTACCCATTTAGCCCCCCGATCAGGGTTACGTGAAGCCATGCGTGCAGGTGGTGGATGAAGTTGAAGAGCAGCCAACGGATAGTTGTAGGTTATGGTCTCCAGCTTCACGACGGTAGGCAGAGGATCTCTTTTTTGGGAGACAATGGCTACGGTCATCGACCAGTATGGTCACTGCTTGGAAGAAAAGCAATGGCAAGCTACCTTCTTTACAGATGCCAAGAATATCATGTACCGCATTATTATCGATAATCAGAGAAACAGCTCCATAGGAGCAGCCTCGCCCGGTAGGGGTAGTCATGTGCACCAGGAGACTCCAGACCGTCATCAGGCGACTGAGTGCAAAAGAATATCAACATTGAAAGTAGGAACTTTGAATGTAAGAACCATGAGTGGTGATGGACAATTTTATAACATTAAGAATGAAATGAGAAGATTAAATATTTACCTGTTAGGTATATGTGAGACCAGAGGGACAGGAATGGGAATTAAAACATCTGAGGAATATAGAATAATCTATTCTGGTGGAGAGAAACAACAGCGAGGAGTAGCAATTATAATGGATAAAGAAAGAGAAAAATTGATCAAAGGATATTGGCCTGTATCAGACAGAGTGTTACTTGTGAATTTGAGTGGAAGACCTTTTGATGTCAACGTCATACAAGTTTATGCACCAACAGCAGACAGTAGTCATGACAGCATTGATGAATTTTATAATGATTTAGAGAAAGCCTTCAAGAAATACAAGCATTCTGAAGTACATATCATAATGGGTAACTTGAATGCCAAAGTTGGAAATAAACAGGACGGATGCATGGTAGGCAAATATGGTCTAAGGAAACAGAATGAAAGAGGTTCCAGACTTGTACAGTGGGGAAAAGAGCACGATTTGATTATAGGAAACACATGGTATCAACAGCACCTAAGGAGATTATGGACATGGAGGAGTCCTGATCATAAGATCAGAAATCAGATTGATTACATTCTCATCAACAGAAGATTTCGAAATGCCTTAAAAGTCGCAAAAACTATACCAAGCCATCCCAAAAATAAAGATAATAGGACGCAAGAAATGGATGACGGAAGACATCTTAAAACTCATGGAAGTAAGAAGAAATAACAAAAACAAGGAAAAATATGAACAGATTCACGGGAAGATTAGGAAGCTATGCAAAGTGGCAAAAGAAACATGGCTTGAGGAAAATTGCAAGGAAATTGAAAACCAACTCAACACCTGGAATAGCAAATTAACGCACAAAAGAATTAATGACATCACTAACAAACAATCTCAAACCTGGACTTTATCAAAATCACACCTACGTAAAATCAACACCTGCGAGATGAGATGCCTGAGGAGAGCTGCCAACCTAACAATCCGAGACCGAGTAAGAAATTCTGTTATCAGACAGACTGTGGGACCAACACCATGTGCCCATTTATTGAAAGACAGAAGATCAAGTGGTTTGGCCATGTCGTTAGAATGCAACACCAACAACTACCATCACTGGCCTTACATCTAAGATCATCTGCGACAAGACCAAGAGGACGTCCAAGAAGACAATGGATTGACGACATAAAAGACATTGTACAATCACACGGAATAACACTATCCAGTGCCACCCACCGGGCGCTGGAACGCAAATTATTCCTCCCCACGATGCTTGACGGCAGAAGTGGAAGATGATAATGATGATGATGACCAACAAAAGAACACACATATCAACCATCCATCCATCTATCATGTGCCATGCCAGTAAGCGTGGGCAGTCATGTTTTGCCATCTCACTCGATCACCAGAGTCGTGGATCAGCTCCGTGTTCCTGTCTCGACTAGGCCACGTGGCCAAGCCATCCAGGTATTTGCTTCTAGGTCTTCCTCTTGGTCTGTTCCCTTCGATCTTACCAGTTGTCACCAAGTTCTCCAATCCATCTCTTCTCATAACATGCCCAAAAAATTTTGACTGTCTGCGTCTAATGTCTCTAATCAGTTTACGATCTTCGTTTGTTTCTTGAAGGACCTGTTCATTGGTCTTTCTGGCTGTCCATGGTATTCTTTGCATTTTCCTCAGAAACCACATTTCTACAGCCATCAGATGTTTTTCAGCTTGACTGCTTATTGTCCAAGCTTCACATCCATATAAAAGTACAGGTTCTATGTAGCACCTCAACACTCTTTTTCTCGTTTTAATTGACATCTTTTTATTGGTCAGTATGATTTTCATCTTGCTAAAGGCTACCTTAGACATGGCGATTCTTGTTCTAATCTCTTCAAGGCATCTCCCATCAGATGTTATTACTGTTCCGAGATAATTGTACCTATTCACTTGTTGAAGAATATTCCCATTTACTTGTATATTACATTGTGGTATTTCGTTCTTCCTAGTGACGACCATAACCTGTGTCTTTTTACAATTTAATTCTAACCCTCGTTGTTCACTGCGTGTAACAACTGCATCTACTAAATGTTGCAGGTCCTGTTCATTGTCTGCAATCAAGACTGTAACGTCTGCATATCTAATGTTATTGATGCATCGTCCCCCAATGTTGATTCCTTCCATATCTTCAATATTTCTGAAAATACTTTCACTGTACAGGGAAGACAGATCCGGAGACATTACACATTCCTGGCTCACACCTCTCTTAATAGGCTGATATTGGCCTACTTCATTATCAACTCTTATGGCAGCTTGTTGTTTCCAATATATGTTCTTTACAAGTCTAAGGTCTTTTCCATCAATTTGTAGATCTTCAAGCATCCTTATCATGTCGAAATGTCTCACTTTATCGAAAGCCTTTGTGTAGTCAATAAAAGCAAAGGTGTAGATCTTTGTTTACTTCTATAGATCGTTTAATTACGGTTCTCAGTAAATACACGGCATTTACTGTACCCTTTCCTTCTACAAACCCACATTGTTCTTCTCCTCTTTCAGGTTGTATTTTCCTCCTAATTCTTTGCATGATAATTCTTAGCAAAATCTTCGTGATGTGACTCATTATACTAATTGTTCGATGTTGATCACATTCCAAGGCTCCTGATTTCTTAGGGATTGCAATAAATACAGAATTACATAATTCATGAGGTATATTTCCAGTATCATATATTGTATTAAGCAGACTGGTAACTTTATCTATTCCATATTCTTCTAAAGCATTAATCATTTCTGTTGTGACGCTGTCTGAACCGGGGTCTTGCCAGATTTCATATGGTTAAGAGCATTTTGAACCTCCATCTTCAAAATTGCTGGTCCTTCATTATTATTTTGAACATCGTAGTGTTCGTCTCTGTTATCGTCATAAAGGTTTTTCACGTAATCTGACCATGCAAGTAAGATGTGATATTTTTCTATTATGACTCTTCCATCTTTTGTCTTTAGGCAGCCTGCTGATGTACGTGTTCTTTGATTAGTAAGCTCCTGGATTCTTTTGTGCATTAGTTTCGCATTCTTAATGTTGTGTTGTTTTTCAATTTCTTCGCAGTTTTTCTCAAGCAATGTTTCTTTTGCCTCCCTACATAAGGCGCTTACCAAACCCGACACCCCACATTGTGCCAACGGCTTCGGGCGGAAGAGCGCAATTGGGAGGGTACTAGCCTTACCCTGGTGCGAGGAAATGCAAGCTAAAGACAAAATTGTCATGGCAGGGCAGACCAGGCCCTAAGCCTTGGTTGGCGACTGGTCTAGGATCGAAGCTCCGACAGGCGGACAGTTAGAGCATTGCTTTGCTGATCCGGCAGCTTCTGCAGCTTGTCTTGTTCCAGATGTAGGGGTGTTACCTTTCCTCTGGAGTGAACTAGGCAGGCCGAGAGAGGGATCATGCTGCATGGGCAACACATGATCTCTATATTTTAGCCCAGGCTTTGTGCTATGGAGAGGCAATAACTCCATCCCTGGTCTTAACTGGTCTCGGAATCAAAGCGAGAGGCAACTGTTACGGGTTATAAGTCCTTGTCAGTTGGCGTAGACATGGGGCGCCACGCGTTGCCTCTGACGGTGGGAGACACCTATAGGTGTCACTGATCAGCTACCGCCCGCCTCAAGCTGGGCAGCCCCCAGCCAATTGGGTGCTGATCCGCCACAGCCTGCCTGCTTCAATGGGTGCTTGGGGCTAGGACAAAATCTGAATCGCAAGCTGTAAAACCAATGCACCAGGTAAAAAAAAAAAAAAAAAAAATAAGGTTCTGAACTTTCTGTGAATTTCTTCATATTTGGCAGGATTATTTTGTTTCTATCTTCTTGTTTCCATTAGTTGTAAAATTTCTTCAGTCATCCATGTCTTACGGCCCACTTTCTTTAATTTTGGAATAGTTTTTTCTGCTGCACAACTGATTGAATTCTTCAGCATTTCCCATTGATCATCTACATCTAGAAATAGGATCTCTAGATCAGACAATAAATCAAATTTGTTCTTTACTTCTATGTTAAAATTATCTTGTATTTCTTTGTCAGTTTTCAATTTGCACAAGTCATATTTAGGGTTTCCTGCTATATACTTGACTTTCTTTAACTTTACCCTCAATATGCCTGTAATTAATCTGTGATCACTGGAACAGTCTGCATTTGGAACTGTTTTTACGACTTTTAACGCATTTCGAAACCTTCTATTAATCAGGATGTAATCTATCTGGTTTTTAATCCTGCTGTCTGGACTCCTCCATGTCCATAATCGTCTAGGATGCTGTTTAAACCAGGTGTTTCCTGCAACCATTTCTTGTTCTTTTGCCTATTCTACGAGTCTGTATCCTCTTTCATTTCTTTCTCCTAAACCATGGTTGCCTACACTGCATCCATCGCCTTGCTTTCCTATTTTTGCGTTGAAATCACCCATTATGATACACATATCAACGGGTTGCCTAAAAACCAAAGATGGCAAAATCATAATAGAAAATGATAAGATTTCACATGCGTGGTCAGATTATGTGAAAGACTGTTATGATGATACAAGAGAAGAACAATATGATCATTGGAATAATAATGAAGGACCATCAATTTTGAAGACTGGCAAGACCCCGGGTATAGATAACACCACAATAGAAATTATCAATGCCTTAGAAGTATATGGAATAGACCAAGTCACCAAACTGCTGAACGCAATATACGATACTGGAGATAAACCTCCTGAATTATGTAATTCTATATTTATTGCAATCCCGAAGAAATCAGGAGCCTTGGAATGCGATCAACATCGAACAATTAGTGTAATGAGCCACATCACGAAGATTCTACTGGGAATTATCATGCAAAGAGTTAGGAAGAAAATACAACCCGAAATAGGAGAAGAACAATGTGGGTTTGTAGAAGGCAAGGGCACAGTAAATGCTGTGTACATACTGAGAACAGTAATTGAACGTTCTATAGAAGTAAACAAAGATATATATTTCTTTGCTTTATTGACTACACTAAGGCTTTCGATAAAGCGAGACATGTCGACATGGTAAGGATGTTTGAAGATCTACAAATTGATGGAAAAGATCTTAGACTTGTAAAAGACATATATTGAAAACAACAAGCTGCCATAAGAATTGATAATATCAATGTAAGTCTATTAAAAGAGGTGTGAGACAGGGATGTGTAATGTCTCCTGATCTTTTTTCCCTGTAAATTGAAAATATTTTCAGAAATATAGAAGATATGGAAGGAATCAACATTGGGGGACGATGCATCAATAACATTAGATATGCAGATGATACAATTTTGATTGCAGACAAAGAACAGGACCTGCAACATTCAGTAGATGCGGTTGTTGCACACAGTGAGCAACTAGTGTTAGAACCGAATAGTGAGAAGACACAGATTATGGTCGTCACCGGGAAGAAGGAAATACCACAATGTGATATACGAGTAGATAAGCAAACATCAAATTCTGTCAAAGGATACCGGGCTGTGTCAGCGAGAGTTCTATTAGTAAAATTTAACGGAAGACCTTTTAAAATAAATGTCATTCAAGTATATGCCCCAACAAGTGAATGCAGTGAAGAAAGTATAGAGGAATTTTATAATGACATGGTGTCTGCTCTGAAGAACTGTCATAAAATCAGAAATAAATATCATAATGGGTGATTTCAACGCAAAAATAGGAAAGCAAGGCGATGGATGCAGTGTAGGCAACCATTGTTTGGGAGAGATAAATAAAAGAGGATACAGACTTGTGGGCAAAAGAACAAGAAATGGTTGTAGGAAACACCTGGTTTAAGCAGAATCCTAGAAGATTATGGACATGGAGGAGTCCAGACAGCAGGATTAAAAACCAGATGGATTACATCCTGATTAGCAGAAGGTTTCGTTAACAGTCGTAAAAACAGTTCCAAATGCAGACTGTTTCAGTGATCACAGATTAATTACAGGCATATTGAGGGGAAAGTTAAAGAAAGTCAAGTATACAGCAGGAAACCCTACATATGACTTGTGCAAATTGAAAACTGACAAAGAAATACAATTGGTTATTTGGTTGTTTCGGGATTTGAAATTTAAATATTGAGCACAACCCTCTACTGGCAACGCTGATCGTAGTCTGGTATGAACCTAAGGCCCATCCACGTCAATATGGAAGCCCTATACTCGAGTTTCGCTCTCGTTTGAGCTCGTCAGTAGTGCATATCCTTGACCGGATCCGGAAACAAGCCCGGGATCACTGGCGTGTGAAGCGGGTGTGTAACCACGCGGCACACACTGGACACGGCCAAATTATCATAACAGAATATTACAACGTCACCCCTCGTAGGCTATAGCTCAAGATTGCCCGATCGCCGCGACTGACGTCCGTCAATCGATGTGGACCCGAACGATCAAGACTTCTCACTGGCAAGGCACACCAGGCCGCCTAAATCCAGTGAGCAATAATCAAATTGATTATTTGGTTGTTTCAGGATTTGAAATTTAAATATTGAGCACAACCCACTACTGGCAACGCTGGTCGTATTCTGGTATGAACCTAAGGCCCATCCACGTCAATATGGAAGCACTATACTCGAGTTTCGCTCTCGTTTGAGCTCGTCAGTAGTGCATATCCTTGACCGGATCCGGAAACAAGCCCCGGATCACTGGCGTGTGAAGCGGGTGTGTAACCTCGCGGCACACACTGGACACGGCCAAATTATCATAACAGAATATTACAACGTCATCCCTCGTAGGCTATAGCTCAAGATTGCCCTATCGCCGCGACTGACGTCCGTCAATCGACGTGGACCCGAACGATCAGGACTTCTCACTGGCAAGGCACACCAGGCCGCCTAAATCCAGTGAGCAATAATCAAATTGATTATTTGGTTGTTTCGGGATTTGAAATTTAAATATTGAGCACAACCCACTACTGGCAACGCTGGTCGTATTCTTGTATGAACCTAAGGCCCATCCACGTCAATATGGAAGCACTATACTCAAGTTTTATACAACAAGCTGCCATAAGAGTTGATAATGAAGTAGGCCAATATCAGCCTATTAAGAGAGGTGTGAGACAGGGATGTGTAATGTCTCCAGATCTGTTTTCCCTGTAGAATGAAAGTATTTTCAGAAATATTGAAGATATGGAAGGAATCAACATTGGGGGACGATGTATCAATAACATTAGATATGCAGATGATACAGTCTTGATTGCAGACAATGGATAGGACCTGCAAAATTTAGTAAATGCGGTTGTTACACACAGTGAACAACTGAGGTTTGAATTAAATTGTAAAAAGACACAGATTATGGTTGTCACTAGGAAGAACGAAATACCACAATGTAATATACATGTACATGGGAATATTCTTCATCAATTGAATAGGTACAATTATCTCGGAACAGTAATAACATCTGATGGGAGATGCCTTGAAGAGATTAGAACAAGAATCGCCATGGCAAAAGTAGCCTTTAGCAAAATGAAAAACATACTGACCGATAAAAAGATGTCAATTGAAACGAGGAAAAGAGTGTTGAGGTGCTACATAGAACCTGTACTTTTATATGGATGTGAAGCTTGGACAATGAGCAGTCAAGCTGAAAAACATCTGATGGCTGTAGAAATGTGGTTTCTGGGGAAAATGCAAAGAGTACCATGGACAGCCAGAAAGACGAATGAACAAGTCCTTCAAGAAACAAACGAAGATCGTAAACTGATTAGAGATATTAAACGTAGACAGTCTAAATTTTTTTGGGCATGTTATGAGAAGAAATGAATAGGAGAACTTAGTGACGACTGGCAAGATAGAAGGGAAGAGACCAAGGGGAAGACCGAGAAGTAAATACCTGGATGGTTAGGCCACGTGAAATGGTCGAGACAGGAACACAGAGCTGATCCACGACTGTGGTGATCAAATGAGATGGCAGAACATGACCGCATGATGGATGGATGGATGGCCAAACATTCGGCGCTAACAGAAAGCAGGTAGTACTATCTGCTGTCATAAG
Organism: Cepaea hortensis; assembly: GCA_963921405.1. Classification (NCBI taxonomy): domain Eukaryota; kingdom Metazoa; phylum Mollusca; class Gastropoda; order Stylommatophora; family Helicidae; genus Cepaea; species Cepaea hortensis. Next base: position 76,190,849 of record OY992884.1, on the reverse strand, counting down.
GTAGCTCAGTCGTATCTGACTAAGACCTGGCATCTTGGTTAGTATTCCGACTTGAAAAGACCGAGACGTGTATGTAATCGGATATTAGGCATGGTTTTTTTTTTAATTTTCACCCGCTCGCATTGTACTACATTCACGTTTCACTACCTCTTGTGCATTGGACAGATTTTTGCGTGTGACTTAAAATATGTTTGCATATCCTTTACAGGACATCGCTGTCAACATCAGCATCTTTCAGCTGATTGTTGATTTCTTGTCAAGATTACGCTCAGTAGTTTGCCATTGCTTTCTGAGCGGCACGCTCACATACCCCGTAAGTTACCGACGCAATTCGAACCACTGCTGATTCTCACCGTCGTCACGTTACTTACGAGAGTATACGAGATTACGGAGAAAAGTCGCTAACCTCTAGGCCAGGAAGCCGGCATGCGCGTGACTTAGTTTTCTCTAATACCAGTGCCACTTGCCATCAGGCGAACAACCCACTCCGATTTTTGAGGTACTTGTAATCTACGTCCCCAAGTCATGGACGAAAAGTCAAAATTTTTAACCAAGTGACGGGATTGGGAACCACTACCTCGGCATAAGAGTGTGAGCTCTTATCCCTTCGATCATTAAGCATTCTGGGCCTTTTACAGACCTGACAAAAATTTTTTCGTTTACTATTGTTGTGAGTAATCAGTGAAAGATTAAAAAGATGAAATGTAATACCGAGGAGAAATAGGAAAATGAGTTGTAAAATTCTCAATCATGTAAAATAAAGCCACTACTTTCACAAAGACTTTAAAGATGACTATCAATTATTATAAAATCGTTTACTTTACACATTGCTGTCGATAATATATAAATAAAATGTTATAGAACATTAAGAGAAATACTACATTATATAAATCACATACTACATTTACGATTCTATTAGTAATGTCCCTTGAAATATGTGTTATGATGTTGGGTCCCTTCAATCAATCAATCATGTGCCATGCCGGAAAGCGTGGGCGGTCATACTCTCCATTTAACTCGATCACCAGAGTCGAGGATCAGCTCAGTGTTCCTGTCTCGACCATGCCATGTGGTCAAACCATCCAGGTATTTACTTCTCGGTCTTCCGCTTAGTCTGTTCCCTTCGATCTTGTCAGTTGTCACCAAGTTCTCCAACCCATTTCTTCTCATAATATGTCCAAAAAATTTTGTCTGCCAACGTCTAATTTCTCTAATCAATTTACGATTTTCATTTGTCTCCTGTAGTACTTGGTCATTGGTTTTTCTGTCTGTCCATGGTACTCTTTGCATCTTCCTCAGAAACCACATTTCTGCAGCCATCAGATGTTTTTCAGCTTGACTGCTCATTGTCCAAGTTTCACATCCATATAAAAGAACAGGCTTTATGTATCCCCTCAACACTCTTTTTCTCGTTTCAAGTTGACATCTTTTTATTGGTCAGAATGTTTTTCATCTTGCTAATAGTTACTTTTGCCATGGCGATTCTTGTTCTAATCTCTACAACGCAATTCCCATCAGATGTTATGACTGTTCCGAGATAATTGTACCGATTCACTTGTTGAAGAATATTCCCATTTACTTGTATATTACATTGTGGTATTTCGTTCTTCCTAGTGACGACCATAATCTGCGTCTTTTTTATAATTTAACTAGCTGACCCGGCCCGGCTTCGCCCATTCCCTGGTGGGGAGCATCTCATTTAATTCATATAAGTAGTCATATAAGTTCCCGTTCCCGTTACCGACTGTCTGTCTGTCTGTCTGTCTGTCTGTCTGTCTGTCTGTCTGTCTGTCTGTCTGTCTGTCTGTCTGTCTGTCTGTCTGTCTGTCTGTCTGTCTGTCTGTCTGTCTGTCTGTCTGTCTGACCCGGCCCGGCATCGCCCAGCTCCTGGTGTGGAGCATCTCATTTAATTCATATAAGTAGTCATATAAGTTCCCGTTCTCGACTGTCTATCTGTCTGTCTGTCTGTCTATCTGTCTGTCTATCTGTCTGCCTGACCCTGCCCGGCTTCGCCCAGCCCCTGATGGGGAGCATCTCATTTAATTCATATAAGTAGTCATATAAGTTCCCGTTCCCGTCTGTCTGTCTGTCTGTCTGTCTGTCTGTCTGTCTGTCTGTCTGTCTGTCTGTCTCTCCCTCTCTGTCTGTCTGTCTGTCTGCCTGTCTGTCTAATCATTTATTGGTTGCAGTTAGAACAACCTTAGATAAACGAAGACCAACTTACAAAAAGCATTAGAAAGAGCACTTGAAAGATCTTTACATCTTCCCCAACAATTAACTTGGGTAAATGGAGCGGCGGCAGCAGCAGCAGCAGAAGAAGAAAAAGGAGGAGTAGGAGCTGGGAGGAGGAAGAGGGAGGAGGAGGGAGGAAGAGATAGGCGGAGAGAGGAGGAGGAGGGAAGAGGAGGGAAGAGTAGGAGTAGGGAGGAATAGGAGGGAGGAGGAGGGATTAAGAGGAGGAGAGAGGAGGAGGGAGGAGGAGGGAGGAGGAGGAAGGAGGAGGGAGGAGGAGGGAGGAGGTAGAGGGAGGAGGAGGAGGAGAGAGGAGGAGGAGAGAAGAAGAGGAGGGAGGGGAAGGAGGGAGGAGGAGGAGGGAGGAGGAGGAGGGATGAGGTGGAGAAGGGAGGAGGAGGAGGGAGGAAGAGGGAGGAGGAGGTGGGAAGGATGGAGGAGGGAGGAGGAGGAAGAAGAGAGGAGTAGAAGTGAGGAGGAGGGAGGAGGAGGGAGGAAGGAGGAGGGAGGAGGGGAGAAGGAGTAGGGAGTAGGAGGAAGAGGGATGAAGAGGGAGGAGGAGGGAGGAGAAGGAATGAGGAAGAGGGAGGAGGAAGGAGAAGGAGGAGGGAGCATGAGGGAGGAGAAGAATGCAGGATGAGGGGGAGGAGGAGGAGGGAGGAGGAGAGGGAGAAGGAGGGAGATAGAGGAGGAGGGAGGAGGAGGAGGAGAGAGGAGGAGGAGGGAGGAGGCGGAGGTAGGAAGAGGAGGGAGGAGGAGGGAGGAGGTAGAGGGAGGAGGAGGAGGGAGGAGGGAGGAGAAGGAGGGGGAGGAGGAGGGAGGATGAGGAGGGAGGAGGAGGAGGGAGGAGGAGGAAGAGGGAGGAGGAGGGATGTGGAGGGAGGAGGAGGAGGGAGGAGGAGGGAGGAGGTAGAGGGAGGAGGAGGGTGGAGGAGAGAGGATGAGGAGGGAGGAGGAGAAGGGAGGAGGAGGGATGAGGAGGGAGGAGGAGAGGGATAAGGAGGGAGGAGGAGATGGAGGAGGAGGGAGGAGTAAGAGGAGGAGGAGGTAGGTGGAGGAGGGAGACAAAGGGAGGAGGAGGAGGAGGGAGGAGGAGGGAGGAGGAGGGAGGAGGAGGGATGAGGGGGAGGACGTAGGAGGAGGAGGAGGGAGGAGGAGGAGAAGGGAGGAGGAAGTAAGCGGAGTGATTAGGAGGAGGGAGAAGGGCGAAGAGGTAGGAGGAGGAAGGAGGAGGAAGGAGAAGGAGGAGAAGGAGGGAGGAGAAGAACGCAGGAGGAGGAGGGGGAGGAGGAGGAGGGAGGAGGAGGAAGAGGGAGGAGGAGGAGGGATGTGGAGGGAGGAGGAGGGAGGAGGTAGAGGGAGGAGGAGGGAGGAGGAGAGAGGATGAGGAGGGAGGAGGAGAAGGGAGGAGGAGGGATGAGGAGGAGGGAGGAGGAGGGGGAGGAGGGAGGAGGAGGAGGGAGGAAGGGGAGGAGGGAGGAAGGGGAGGAGGGAGGAGGCGGGATGAGGGGGAGGACGTAGAATTAGAAGGAGGGAGGAGGAGGGAGTGGGAGGAGAGAGGAGGAGAAGGGAGGAGGAAGGAAGAGGAGTGATTAGGAGGAGGGCGAGGAGGTGGGAGGAAGAGGGAGGAGGAGGGAGGAGGAGGAGGAGGAAGGAGGAGGAGGAGAAAGAGGGAGGAGGAGAAGGGAGAGGGAGGAGGGGGAGGGGAAGAGGAAGAGGGTAGAAGGAGGAGGAGGGGAGAGGAGGAGGAGGATTTTAACGCATATGCCTGTACATAACTGCAGCGAAAAGGTGGGTCTGTCTATCTATCTGACCCGGCGTGGCTTCGCCCAGTTCCAGGCGGGTAGCGTCTCATTAAATTCATACAACAAAAAAAGTAACTTAAAAGAATGTCCTTCCACACACCATCCATTATTTTTAATGAAAACTCTTTCTAATCACCTGCATGACTACAGTAACTTCTTAAGCATAAAAATATGAGTTACAATGTTATGCATTGTGCATTATTTTTATGAAAACTTTGAAAATGCCTTAAAGATTGTATCATTATTTATTATAACTCATATGCCGGTACATAACTATGGACAAAGAGTTTATAAATCTTTGAAAACGATGCAACAATATGACTATAAGTTATACAGAAAAGTTATTAAAAGTTATGCCCCTTGAAATAACTTTTACAGAGTTAGGTCCCCTCGCTGTATATAAATTATAATGAAAAATGGAAAATTAAATAATATTCAGTAAGCAGCCTATTTCACACTAAAAAAATATGACAGTTGGCTGCGCTGGGATGAAAGGAAGACGTGTAGAAAATTTCATCTCAATCGGATGGGCCGTTCGCGAGCGCATAAAGGACATACGGACATACAGACGGAGATTCTATTTTATATATAAGATTATAATCCCAGTTGTTCACTGCGTGCAACAACCGCGACTACTAATTGTCATCATCATCAGATGTTGCATTTTGTTGCAGAAGACAAGAGGGAGGATTGACAGACTTTCTGGTGTGTGTATATTATAATGTCTCTAAAAGGATGTGTGTGTGGTTTTGTATATTCCTGTGTTGTACACCACAGTGCTAGTTTGGGTGTATTAGTGTTGGCAGAAATTGTCTGATTTTGTGGTGCGAGTAATTTGGCCAGAATTTTGTAATCTGTGTTATGAAGTGAAATGGGTCTGTAATGTTTCAGTTATGTCTTGTCTGTCTTTGCTTTGTGTATAATTTAGTTTAGTTTAGTTTAGTTTAGTCGACGGATCAACATAACGGCACACGGGTGCAACCCATAAGTGCTCCGTTCTCCTCCTAACTCAAACCTGAGTCTGGAGAACCTCAGCTCAGTGCACGAACTCTGTAGCACCGGCGAGGATCCTGAAATACTTTTATATAATTTTTATATAAGACATGTTGCAACTACAAGTGAGTTCTTGTTTGTCAAAGGCTTTTTGATAGAATTTTAGAAGAAGGTTACCAATGATAGGAAATAATTGTTGATAGAATTCTACTGTTAATCCATCTGGTCCTGGTGTCTTGTCTGTGTTCATTTTAATGAGTGTATGTGTTATATCATCTGATGTCAATTCTATGTCCAGTATGTCTTAGTCTGTGTCTGATAGCTTCATTGTGTATGGCAAGAAGCTATCTTGTATCTGTGTGTTTACTGTCTCTGCTTTGAATCAATGTATATAGTATTGCTGCAATGCCTCTGTTATGTGTGTGGTTTCTGTTTGTGTGATTCCTTCCATGTCTATTATTGTGTTTATTTGTCTGCTACGCTGTATGTTTTCTTCTACTGCCATGTATTGTTTGCTAGGTTTCTCTTGTGTGATGGTGTTGAGTTTTGCCCTAATTAGTGCACCAAAGTTTCTTTGCTGTTGGTGTTGTTCTAGTTGCATTTCTAACTCATGCAAGTATGGTGAGTTTCTGTTGGTTTGCTTTGTTAAATGTATTGCTGTTTGTATGATCTGTTCTGGTTGTAGTCTATGCTTGTGTATGGTGGATGCTAGTTGTTGGGTCCTGCTCCGTATTGTGTTTTTCAGTAAGTCCCAGTAACGTAGTGCTGCCTGTTGGTATACTATCAGGCCGGACTATTTTTTTTAGAGTTTATACTTTTATCTATATATATAAAAGAGACTGTATGTGTGTGGTTGGGGATGTATTGGATGCGTTTGATAACGGTACATCCGATTGAGATGAAATTTTCTACACGTCTTCCTTTCATTCCTGGGCAACCGACTGTAATAGATTCTTAGTGTAAAATTGGCTACTTACTTACTAAAATTTCATTTTGTAATTACATGACTTAACATAAGAAATATTCTATAAAGGGACATAACTTTTAGTAGCATATATATACTAATAACCTTTAGTAGGGGTAGCCGCTCCCCTGCATACTGCATAAGAGTGTGAGTTCTTGTCCCTTCGATCACTAAAAAGTCTGGGCCTTTACAGACCTGACAAAAATTATGACATTAATAGACGATATCGTGAGAAGTAAAGTATTGAAACAATAACAGATGAAATGACGTTACGAGGATAAATAAAAGAATGAGTTCTAAAATTTCACGCATTTAAATAAAGCCAAGATTTTCACAAAAAGTTTAAAGATCTATAATAATTATTGTAAAATAATGTATACCACATATAATTGCAGGTAAAAATTATATAGTTTTATAAATCATATAAAATATTTAACCTGCTTTTAGTAATGTCCTTTGAAATATGTGTTATGATGTTATGTCCCTTGCCTCTAATATTATTCCACGTGTTCATTTCAATGTGGTTTTATTGATATACCGGGTGTTTGTAAAGTCTCACTACACTTTGTATGTAGAACACATTTGAAGAACGAAGTATATAATGGCATCAAAAAATGTGCAAAAAAAATTCATTAAATTAGTTACAATAGACAATGCAATGGCCTAATGCTCTTTTGGGGAAGCTGGCATTATACTGATCATGGTTTTTAATTTGAGTATTTACCAATGAGACCACCACAAATAGACAGGCATTGAAAAACCAAGTCCAACGGTACTTAAATGGTGCCCGTATGTCAATTGTAAGCGGATATATTCACTAAGACTTTGCTGTCAGGGTTTTTATACAATATCTGTATCCACTTTCTGTAGTGCTGGCTTATATTGCAGTGGTTTTGGGTTTTGTGCAAACAAGAGTGTGCGATTCTGTCAAAGGCCTTCTCTTGGTCCAAAGACAAGAGGAATGATTGACAGACGTTCTGGTATGTGTATGTTATAATGTCTCTAATGAGATGTGTGTGGTTTTGTATATTCCTGTGTTGTACACTACATTGCAAGTTTGGGTGTATTAGTGTTGGCAGAAATTGTCTGATTTTGTGTGCGAGTGATTTAGCCAGAATTTTGTAATATGTGTTAAGAAGTGAAATGGGTCTGTAATGTTTCAGTTGTGTCTTGTCTGTCTTTGCTTTGTGTATAAGTGTTATTTAAATCATGTTGTAGCTATCAAGTAGTTCTTGTTTGTCGAAAGCTTCCTGATATAATTTTAGAAGAAGGTTACTTATGATAGAAAATAATTGTTGATAGAATTCTACTGTTAATCCGTCTGGTCCTGGTGTCTTGTCTGTGTTCATTTTACTAAGTGTATGTGTTATATCATCTGGTGTCAATTCTATGTCCAGTATGTCTTACTTTGTGTCTGATAGCTTCATTGTGTATGACAAGAAGCTATCTTGTATCTGTGTGTTTACTGTCTCTGCTTTGAATCAATGTATATAGTATTGCTGGAATGCCTCTGTTATGTGTGTGATTTCTGTTTGTGTGATTCCTTCCATTATTATTGTGTTTATTTGTCTGCTATGCTGTATGTTTTCTTCTACTGCCATGTATTGTTTGCTAGGTGTCTCTTGTGTGATGGTGTTGAGTTTTGCTCTAATTAGTGCACCCAAGTTTCTGTGCTGTTGGTGTTGTTCTAGTTGCATTTCTAACGCATGCAAGTATGGTGAGTTTCTGTTGGTTTGCTTTGTTAAATGTATTGCTGTTTGTATGATCTGTTCTTGTTATAGTCTATGCTTTTGTATGATGGATGCTAGTTGTTGGGTCCTGCTCCGTATTGTATTTTTCAGTAAGTCCCAGTATTGTAGTGCTGTCTGTTGGTATACTTTCAGGCCGGACTATTTTTTAGAGTTTATACTTTTATTCTTTTACAAAACAGTGTGTATTTACTAGGTGTAATGTGTGTTTCTTTTGATTGTGTATATCACAGAGATATGCCATTTGTTTGTATTAAGTGACACATGTGCAAATAGAACAATCACATTCATATACACAAATGCTATTATAACATTTATGGCATGGTGTGTGTACAAGTTCATTCCTTGCATACGCTTCCTTTCCACCTTCAACAGTTTACTCGGAATGAATGTTTTACCTGTCCATATGTTCGTCTATCTGTCTCTCTCCGTTCGTCCGTCCATCGGTCGGTCGGTCAGTGTGTGTGTGTGTGTGTGTGTGTGTGTGTGTGTGTGTGTGTGTGTGTGTGTGTGTGTCTCTCTCTCTCTCTCTCTCTCTCTCTCTCATTTTCTCTTTATATATCACCCGCTATGTTAAGATAGCATCATTTAATTGAATGTTGTGAGCTTAGTCAATAACTAATAAATCTTCATTCCTTTAAAATGTGGCTTTTCTGTAATTACTGAGTCTCTTTCAGAAGTAAAGGATGACATATTTGTTGTTGTTCATTTACTTGGAGACGCTGTGGTGTATTCTTCGAGACCTTTTTTTTTTTTTTTTTTGGAATGTTTACAAGCAATTTATTTGTCCCATAATAAATTCAATTATTTAGCCTTCTTGGACTTCAGTTTACTAGAAGCGAACTCCAACTATTTGCTTTCGAGGATGTAACCGTCTACTCTCCCAATCTGCCCTGGTTGAGAGGCGATCTTGGCAAGGTATTTCTCAGTGGCAAGCTGTTCTTCCAATGCTTGTTCCACTTTGGCTTACTTCTTCCTCTCATCGTATTTCTTCTGAGTCTTTTTTGGGCGCACCTTGTTCAGCACTGCCTCATCTTTCTCAGACAGTTTGACACCTTTCATGTGGCCTAGAGGTGTTGCCGCCTTGACAGACGATAGTTTGTAAAATGGAGCTTTACCTCTCCATCACACAAAGCTTGAGCTGAATTTAGAGACCATGCGTTGCCCGTGCAGCATGATACCTCTTTCGGCCTGTCTAATTTACTCCAGAGGAAAGGTAACACCAATACATATGGAACCAGACAAGCTGCAGAAGCTGCTGGATCAACAAAGCAATGCTTTAATTGTCCGCCTGGCGGAGCTTTCATCCTGGACCATTTGCCGACCAAGACTTATGGCGTGGCCTTCCCTGCCATGACATTTAGTCCCCAGGTTACATTTCCTCGAATTATGGTAAGGCTTGTAAACGCGCGCGCGCGCGCACACACACACACACACACACACACACAAAACCCTTCCCCGCTTTCCCAACTTGCACTCCTCTACCCGAAGTCGTTGGCACAATGTGGGGTGTCGGGTTTGGTTAGCGCCGCCCAACATTCGGCGCTAACAGAAACAGGTAGTATCAACTACTGTCATACGGTAGCTCAGTCGTATCTGACTAAGATCTGGCATCTTGGTTAGTATTCCGAGTGGCGGAGTAGGGATATTCCCTATCAAAGGAGAGGTAAGGTGCCTCCTTCCCTCCGCTAGCCTACGGGACACCCTTGGGCAAGGTGGAGTACCCGTTTAGATCCCCGATTAGGGTTACGTGAAGCCATGGGTACAGGTGGTGAATGAAGTTGAAGAGCAGCCAACAGATAGTTGTAGGTTATGGTCTCCAGCTTCACGACGGTAGGCAGAGGATCTCTTTTTTGGCAGACAATGGCTACGGTCATCGACCAGTATGGTCACTGCTAGGAAGAAAATCAATGGCAAACTACCTTCTTTACAGATGCCAAGAATATCATGTACTGCAGTCTTATCGATAATCAGAGAAACGGCTCCATAGGAGCAGCCTCGCCCGGTAGGGGTAGTCATGTGCACCAGGAGACTCCATACCGTCATCAGGCGACTGAGTGCAAAAGAATATCAACATTGAAAGTAGGAACTTTGAATGTAAGAACCATGAGTGGGGATGGACAATTTTATAACATTAAGAATGAAATGAGAAGATTAAGTATTTACCTGTTAGGTATATGTGAGACCAGATGGACAGGAATGGGCATTATAACATCTAAGGAATATAGAATAATCTATTCTGGTGGAGAGAAACAACAGCGAGGAGTAGCAATTATAATGGATAAAGAAAGAGAAAAATTGATCAAAGGATATTGGCCTGTATCAGACAGAGTGTTACTTGTGAATTTGAGTGGAAGACCTTTTGATGTCAACATCATACAAGTTTATGCACCAACAGCAGACAGTAGTCATGACAGCATTGATGCATTTTATAATGATTTAGAGAAAGCATTCAAGAAATGCAAGCATTCTGAAGTAAATATCATAATGGGTGACTTGAATGCCAAAGTTGGAAATCAACAGGATGGATGCATGGTAGGCAAATATGGTCTAAGGAGACAGAATGAAAGAGGTTCCAGACTTGTACAGTGGGCAAAAGAGCACGATTTGATTATAGGAAACACCTGGTATCAACAGCACCTAAGGAGATTATGGACATGGAGGAGCCCTAATCATAAGATCAGAAATCAGATTGATTACATTCTCATCAACAGAAGATTTCGAAATGTCGTTAAAGTCGCAAAAACTATACCAAGCTCAGACTGCTACAGCGACCATAGATTAATCTTAAGCAATTTACACATAAAATTACAGAAAGTCAAATATTCACCACCAAGAAACACAAAATTTGATCTACAGGCACTGAAGAGTGAGGAAATAAAAGATAAATTCAACACAGAGGTAAAGAACCGATTGGAGCATTGTCCGATATGGAAATATTATTTCAAGACATCAGTGACCAATGGAAATATTAAAGAAATCAGTCAACCAAGCTGCAGAAACAACCATCCCAAAAAATAAAGATAATAGGACGCAAGAAATGGATGACGGAAGACATCTTAAAACTCATGGAAGTAAGAAGAAATAACAAAAACAAGGAAAAATATGAAGAGATTCACGGGAAAAGTAGGAAGCTATGCAAAGTGGCAAAAGAAACATGGCTTGAGAAAAATTGCAAGGAAATTGAAAACCAACACAACACCCGGAATACCAAATTAACGCACAAAAGAATTAATGACATCACTAACAAATAGTCTCAAACCTGGACTTCATCAAAATCACACCTACGTAAAATCAACACCTGCGAAATGAGATGCCTGAGGAGAGCTGCCAACCTAACAATCCGAGACCGAGTAAGAAATGCTGTTATCAGACAGACTGTGGGACCAACATCATGTTCCCATTTATAGAAGATCAAGTGGTTTGGCCATGTCGTTAGAATGCAACACCAACAACTACCAACACTGGCCTTACATCTAAGATCATCTGCGACAAGACCAAGAGGACGTCCAAGAAGACAATGGATTGACGACATCAAAGACATTGTGCAACTACACGGAATAACACAATCCAGTGCCACCCACCGGGCGCTGGAATGCAAATTATTCCTCCCCACGACGCTTGACGGCAGAAGTGGAAGATGATGATGATGATTGTCATGGCTTGAATGACAGCCAGATAGAGTTAAAAGAGTAAGCAAGTGCACCAGAATAGGGAATTAGACGAAGCAAGGAAAGAAGCACAAGTGAACACTTGGACAGAACAAAGCAGACGTCACAAGTGCGTAGATATTGACAACCAAACGGTTGTCGTCAGTTAGTGAGTGTTTAGCCGGCCAAGACACAAGACATGTTTTAGGCTCCTGCCTTCGTGGACGCAAGACACCAGTTCAGGGTGGTTGCCAGCTTACGGTTTGAGAGATCTGAGTGATGCTTCTTAACAGGTAATACCAAACGATTCGTTATTAGAGCACGCGAGGAGGTTGGGGTCATGTTGCTTACACCTAGACACATCGACACTACCCACACGGGCGAGTTCACACTCCGCTGCCCAATAGTCCACCCAATTGTGTAAGGTTGATTCGTAAGAGAGTAGCATGTGACGGACTGAAGCCTTGATCATCCTCTGCATTCTGTAACGTTTCATGATGCTTACCGACAATAAAGAAGTTGTCGTTCTCCTCATATGGTGTGATGGACTTGTTGATGGACTGACGTCAGTTGTGCTGTCATGTTTGAGTAGATAGTCAGCAGCCAAACCCAAGACACAACAGCCCCTAACATCCAGAATCGTGACAATGATGATGACTAACAAAAGAACACACATATCAACCATCCATCCATCCATCATGTACCATGCCGGTAAGCGTGGGCGGTCATGTTTTGCCATCTCACTCGATCACCAGAGTCGTGCATCAGCTCCGTGTTCCTGTCTCGACCATGCCATGTGGCCAAGCCATCCAGGTATTTGCTTCTAGGTCTTCTTCTTGGTCTGTTCCCTTCGATCTTACCAGTTGTCACCAAGTTCTCCAATCCATTTCTTCTCATAACATGCCCAAAAAATTTTGACTGTCTGCGTCTAATGTCTCTAATCAGTTTACGATCTTCGTTTGTTTCTTGAAGGACCTGTTCATTGGTCTTTCTGGCTGTCCATGGTATTCTTTACATTTTCCTCAGAAACCACATTTCTACAGCCATCAGATGTTTTTCAGCTTGACTGCTCATTGTCCAAGCTTCACATCCATATAAAAGTACAGGTTCTATGTAGCACCTCAACACTCTTTTTCTCGTTTCAATTGACATCTTTTTATTAGTCAGTATGTTTTTCATCTTGCTAAAGGCTACCTTAGACATGGCGATTCTTGTTCTAATCTCTTCAAGGCATCTCCCATCAGATGTTATTACTGTTCCGAGATAATTGTACCTATTCACGTGTTGAAGAATATTCCCATTTACTTGTATATTACATTGTGGTATTTCGTTCTTCCTAGTGACGACCATAACCTGTGTCTTTTTACAATTTAATTCTAACCCTCGTTGTTCACTGTGTGTAACAACTGCATCTACTAAATGTTGCAGGTCCTGTTCATTGTCTGCAATCAAGACTGTATCGTCTGCATATCTAATGTTATTGATCCATCGTTCCCCAATGTTGATTCCTTCCATATCTTCAATATTTCTGAAAATACTTTCACTGTACAGGGAAGACAGATCCGGAGACATTACACATCCCTGTCTCACACCTCTCTTAATAGGCTGATATTGGCCTACTTCATTATTAACTCTTATGGCAGCTTGTTGTTTCCAATATATGTTCTTTACAAGTCTAAGGTCTTTTCCATCAATTTGTAGATCTTCAAGCATCCTTATCATGTCGACATGTCTCACTTTATCGAAAGCCTGTGTGTAGTCAATAAAGCAAAGGTGTAGATCTTTGTTTACTTCTATAGATCGTTCAATTACGGTTCTCAGTAAATACACAGCATTTACTGTACCCTTTCCTTCTACAAACCCACATTGTTCTTCTCCTATTTCAGGTTGTATTTCCTCCTAATTCTTTGCATGATAATTCTTAGCAAAATCTTCGTGATGTGACTCATTATACTAATTGTTCGATGTTGATCACATTCCAAGGCTCCTGATTTCTTTAGGATTGCAATAAATACAGAATTACATAATTCATGAGGTATATTTCCAGTATCATATATTGTATTAAGCAGACTGGTAACTTTATCTATTCCATATTCTTCTAAAGCATTAATCATTTCTGTTGTGACGCTGTCTGAACCGGGGGTCTTGCCAGATTTCATATGGTTAAGAGCATTCTGAACCTCCATCTTCAAAATTGCTGGTCCTTCATTATTATTTTGAACATCGTAGTGTTCGTCTTTGTTGTCGTCATAAAGGTTTTTCTATTATTCTTTCTATGATTTCAACGCAAAAATAGGAAAGCAAGGCGATGGATGCAGTGTAGGCAACCATGGTTTGGGAGAGATAAATAAAAGAGGATACAGACTTGTAGAATGGGCAAAAGAACAAGAAATGTATCACAGGGTGAACATGGCCTGGCTGTGTATAGTTAATGGCTGACATCAATATAGTTGACAAACTCCGCGTTGTAATATGTAAAAGGTTTATTGAGTCATAAAATACAATTTCTTGCTGCCGATGTAAATACAGACATCTTTCTTCTCGTTCTAATGGCCGAACCCCTCTCTTGTTGTTATTGTGACGCGTGAGCAACCCTGGATACCTAAACCCAATCGTGCTCACGCGTTCACTAACTTTATTTCCCCATTAGTTAATGAATGCGCAGCATTCATTAACTCTCTAACTACTAACCTGAATCCCTTACTTTTATATACCTCCCCTTCTTCAAGAAGACTTTTTCTCTGGAAAAGTCTCAACTCCAACCCTTAAACACTTAACTCAATACTGAAATATTTCTTCTTCTATACCAAATCTGCCCAACAATCCCTCAACATATATTTCATAATTCAAATCTCAACCTTCTATCTCATCATAGCCAAACACTATCCAGAGACATAATTTATACAATGTCAGTAATACAAAACCCTACTATAAACTCTCTACAAAACTCTCTACAAAATTCTCCACAAAACTCTCTATAAGCGAACCGCTTTTAAAATGTCCATCTAAATTATGATTGACAAAAATTGAAGATATTTCCCTTATCTTTTCTCACTTAATCACATTCTCGCTACTCCAGGATAGACAGAAAAAAGTTTAGTTTAGATTGGGTTGGTGCGCACCGAAGAAAATTAGAAAGTAAGAAAATAGTAAGAAGTAATCACATTTCTCTTCTCATGCATTCTCAAAACTTTATAAAATAAAGTTTTCAAAATTTATCTTCATTCCCGTCAATAATAATTTTTGTTATCAAAAAATTTTAGAACAATTCCAGCGTCTCACAGAGTATGGTTGTTGTCCAATCGAAAAAAATGAAGGAGTATGACGCCCAATCGACAATTATTTGACGGTTGTTGTCCAATCGAAAAAAATGAAGGAGTATGGCGCCCAATCGACAATTATTTGACGGTTGTTGTCCAATCGAAAAAAGAATGAAGGAGTATGACGCCCAATCGACAATTTTCTGACGGTTGTTGTCCAATCGAAAAAAGAATGAAGGAGTATGACGCCCAATCGACAATTATCTGACGGTTGTTGTCCAATCGAAAAAAGAATGAAGGAGTATGACGCCCAATCGACAATTATCTGACGGTTGTTGTCCAATCGAAAAAAGAATGAAGGAGTATGACGCCCAATCGACAATTATCTGACGGTTGTTGTCCAATCGAAAAAAGAATGAAGGAGTATGACGCCCAATCGACAATTATTTGACGGTTGTTTTCTTCTATCGCAGGAAAAGAAAAGGAAGAGCCTCTGGATTCCTCACTTCAATCGGTGTTCTTCGTGCCGCTGATTGTAGAAAAACGCAAAAACGAGCGTATTTGCTAGATTCCTCGCTTCACCCGTAGTCGATTATATCAGACTTCTGACTTCTTTTCAGCGAAAAATGGCCCTTCTAGTCGTCTTCACCATAATTGGGCCCGTCTGGATTTGAAATGGCAAAGTTCAAAAGCGATATCGCCCCGCTTGAGTGATCTTTTGATACGCCAGAATTCAGGGATTGCAGTTATGACCAATCGCGAATGGAGTAAATTTTCATAAATAGTAGACTTTCCTCAATCAGAGACAACGATCGAGAACAATGATCAATTGAGCCGGCTCAATATAAACGTTGACCAACAACTCCGGACTTTATCTTCAGACAACTAAGGTCACCTTCAATGAACTTCAGACGCTAACGGTCAAATCGACCAGCAAGACCAGATTTCTCGGCAGCATATCTGGAACATCAATATGTTTCGAAAAGAACGGCCAGGTCAACACAGGGTTCAGCAATGATGATGGCTGCTCTGTTCCACCACTCAGGCTATTATGTGTTGTGTGGCGTTTTTAACAACCATCAGCCCCATCATAAAGACTTGAAGATACGACACAAGTTGTTCCTCAAGAGTGTAGGACTTCAACACAACCTTCCATGACTTCTGTTGACTTCTATACTTCCATTTGGTTTACTTTACGATGACCTCTGTGATCGGTAGTGGCCGCGACAGCACGATTCAGAAATCCTGGTATCTTCAGCGCCAAATCAGGTCATATCACAGGGTGAACATGGGCTGGCTGTGTATAGTTAATGGCTGACATCAATATAGTTGACAAACTCCGCGTTGTAATATATAAAAGGTTTATTGAGTCATCAAATACAATTTCTTGCTGCCGATGTAAATACAGACATCTTTCTTCTCGTTCTAATGGCCGAACCCCTCTCTTGTTGTTATTGTGACGCGTGAGCAACCCTGGATACCTAAACCCAATCGTGCTCACGCGTTCACTAACTTTATTTCCCCATTAGTTAATTAATGCGCAGCATTCATTAACTCTCTAACTACTAACCTGAATCCCTTACTGTTATAAATGGTTGTAGGAAACATCTGGTTTAAGCAGAATCCTAGAAGATTATGGACATGGAGGAGTCCAGACAGCAGTATTAAAAACCAGATGGATTACATCCTGATTAGCAGAAGGTTTCGTTAGCAGTCGTAAAAACAGTTCCAAATGCAGACTGTTTTAGTGATCACAGATTAATTACAGGCACATTGAGGGTAAAGTTAAAGAAAGTCAAGTATACAGCAGGAAACCCTAAATATGACTTGTGCAAATTGAAAATTGACAAAGAAATACAATTGGTTATTTAGTTGTTTCGGGATTTGAAATGTAAATATTGAGCACAACCCACTACTGACAACGCTGGTCGTATTCTGGTATGAACCTAAGGCCCATCCACGTCAATATGGAAGCACTATACTCGAGTTTCGCTCTCGTTTTAGCTCATCAGTAGTGCATATCCTTGACCGGATCCGGAAACAAGCCCCGGATCACTGGCGTGTGAAGCGGGTGTGTAACCACGCGGCACACACTGGACACGGCCAAATTATCATAACGGAATATTACAACGTCACCCATCGTAGGCTATAACTCAAGATTGCCCGATCGCCGCGACTGACGTCCGTCAATCGATGTGGACCCGAACGATCAGGACTTCTCACTGTCAAGGCACACCAGGCCGCCTAAATCCAGTGAGCAGTAATCAAATTGATTAGTTGGTTATTTCGGGATTTGAAATGTAAATATTGAGCACAACCCACTACAGGCAACGCTGGTCGTATTCTGGTATGAACCTAAGGCCCATCCACGTCAATATTGAAGCACTATACTCGAGTTTTATACAACAAGCTGCCATAAGAGTTGACAATGAAGTAGGCCAATATCAGCCTATTAAGAGAGGTGTGAGACAGGGATGTGTAATGTCTCCAGATCTGTTTTCCCTGTAGAATGAAAGTATTTTCAGAAATATTGAAGATATGGAAGGAATCAACATTGGGGGACAATGCATCAATAACATTAGATATGCAGATGGTACAGTCTTGATTGCAGACAATGGATAGGACCTGCAAAATTTAGTAAATGCGGTTGTTACACACAGTGAACAACTGGGGTTAGAATTAAATTGTAAAAAGACAGATTATGGTTGTCACTAGGAAGAACGAAATACCACAATGTAATATTGTCAAAGTCTCACATGGAGTCAGTATGGACATAAAGATAGAAGGGATTTAGAGAAGGGAGATAACCCCAATACAAGGGAACTAAAGAGACCCACTCGAATGCTCGAACAATCTAGAGCCTTCGAGAAGGATAGGTCAGTTCGCCTACAGCTCCGTGGACACAGGTGGAACCCGCCTACCGCGTGCCAGGACCTGTTCCACGAGAAGCTCGAGGAGAGTTACAGCCCGTGTCCGATCGAGACACGTTAGAGGGCAGACGGCGACTGGACATCGAAGAAGCAACAGGGCTTAACTTAAGGGGGACTTGATAGATTGAACCCAAGTGCATCTAGGAGCGTTACTCATAAGATAGATGATAGAGTTTGTTGTCATGATTATGTGTATGATTGCTTTGTTATGAACTCCTGTGATATTGTACTCAAGTGTAGGTGGCTGCGAAAACCATTCTTCGCCAGCTTACTGTGAATAAATTATATCAGATAGTATCAGAACGGAGTTTGTTGCCTGTATGAACCCGAGTTTCATTTCCCTAGGTCTCTAGGACGTTGACAGGCTATTTGAGGGCCAAGCCGGTTTTGGCAAGCTCAAGCTTCACTTTCCCGACAGTTCTTAGTTTTGCCAAGTAAAATATATCAACATTCATACATGACAAAGTCTGAACTTTGCAGCTACTATCGTATCATCTGTTCATAAGCTATCGTAGTCCCTCTCTAGAAAGTTACTTAGAAACTATGTTCATAAAATTTAACATTGACATGACTGGACAATTACTGTGACAAAATACTAATCTTTTTAATTTCAAAGACAGATTGTTCCGCGAAGAGTTGTGTGCATTTAAACTATTCTCCAGCAGTGGTAAAGAACCGGAAAACCAAACAACTCTACAGCAAAGATCCCAGTAAACAAGATAAGTCCCATTTCATGCTTATTGACTCCCTAAACGATACTCACATATTTCATTGATGTAAATTTTTTTTTTATGTATTGCTATTTATGACATATACATGCAAATTTCATGACCATTTGAATTTATTCTATAGAAAGTTTGAATGTAAACATTAAGGGACATAACCAATTTTTGTACACCCAAACTATTTCCAAAGGGATTTAATTTCTATAAATTTAACATTAGCTAAAGTTACAAGATGTCAACACTAGAACAGTGCATTGAATTAGGGATTAAATTAGGTTATACTGCCGATAAACTTTCAGAATGGGCGCAAAAGACGCATTCAGACAACATAGCAAGGGAAGATAGGGCAGCGGACAGAGAACAAAAACGACTGCAAATGGAAGCGGAAGAGAAAAAGATGCAAATAGAGACTGAAGAGAAAAAGATGCAAATAGAGGCAGAGGACAAAAAGATGCAAAGAAAGACGGAAAAGATGCAAATGGAGCTCGAAGCTGCTAGCAAACAAGCTCAATTAAACGCAGAAACAAAAAAGTTAGAATTAGAAACACAATTAAAATTGAAACAAATGGAAATTGATTCCAACTTGGAAATTTCGGTAAATAAATTAAGGAGTAAGGAAGAGGAACAAAAATACAACAAATGTAAAGGCTTAGTCAAACCTTTTTGTTCCGGAGATTCAATAAGTGCACATTTAGAGAACTTCGAGTGTTTAATGGCGTATCATAGCATCTCAAAAGTCGATTGGGCATTTATTCTTATGAGAAACTTAGCATTAGAGCCCTTAAAGGTGATCGAAACAATTCCACAAGACATGAGGAAAGATTACGACTATTTAAAACAAAGGATATTACAACATTTTTCACTAGATACAGCAGGTTATCAATTGCAGTTTTCAAAATTAGCACCATCACCTAACCAAATGTTCATAGACTACGTGTCTACAGTCCAAGATATTTGTACAAAATGGATAACCTCAGCGAAAACAAATAACAGCTATGACAAACTAAAAGAGCTAATAGTAATTGACAAGATTATGAATACAATACCCACTCCTTTCTCTAAATTTCTGAGGCAAAGTGATTGTAAGACTATTCAAGAAGTCGAAAGTAAAGGTAGTGCGTATTTCACAGCGAATCGTGATATTTTTCAGTTAAATATGAGTCAGAATAAAACAGCAGCTGTCACAAACACCAAATATTCAAAACCAGGTGAGAATAGGTTCAAACAACGCTTTAAATTTACCAAACCAGTCCTCTGTCAATATTGCCATTTGACCCACGAACAGTACGCAATTTGTAATAAATCACCCACATACCCACATCACCTTCAAATGATGGTGGACAAACAAAGAAACAAAAGAAACGCGTATAAGAGAGCGGTCAAATGTTACTTTTGTTTAGCGTACGGGCATTTTAGTGGACGTTGTGACGGGCGTAAGATGATGAAGCAGGCTAATGCAGCATTAATAGACACTTCTACGGATGAAGAAATCGAAGAACTGAATGAATGTGACATCCAGAATGAAAGTGAGCATGAATCAGGGAATGCGATAGAAATCATTAATTCCATCAATAATAACACCTGTAACACATGTAAGAAGTTTCAGCTGGATACCACCTTAGGATGTGGCCATACAATCCCTATATCCAAAGAAATGGCCAACGCAGCCTTAGCGTCAAAAGGCAAGTTAAAATTTCTGAAAGGGTTTGTGAATAACAAACCATGTACAATCATGCGCCATAGCGGAGCGACTCTGGTTGGAATTAAAAGGACTTTAATTAATGACAAAGACTACACACACAACTATGTGACATGTCGCACATTCGCAGGTACCATCGAAAGATACCCCTTGGCACTGGCCGAAATTCACACACCTTTTGTGTCAGGACAAGTGCTGCGCGCGGTATTAGAAAGTCCGTGCGCAGATATTATTCTTGGAAATCTTCCCAACATAAAATACTGTTCCGGAGAAGATATCAAAGAATGGAAACGGAAAAACTGCATTCAAACATCAAGCAGTGACCCCAGAACTAAAGAACACAATTTTATGTCTCCAACTGCCAAAAGCACAAGGGAGACCACCGATGACGGAATTCCAAACGAATTCACAGAGGTGCACAATACAGGGGCGATGGAATCTTTCAATGACACCATCAGCATAAAACCTCGAATTGAGGATGCCATCAAAGAACAAAATTGTGAACCTGTAAATGTGCAACAGCAGACAGAAGACGCCAACATAGTGACCAGACAAATGACGCAGAAAACCCACATAAACAACCAAACAGAGATGACAAGGAACACTAATCGGACTAACAGAAACGACATTGACAAGAACAACAATGACAATTATACTTTAGCGACACATTCTCTTGACAACGAAAACGACGAAGTCAACGACACAATAACAACTACTATTCTTAATCATGACAAACAGCTTGACGAGTCATTACAAACCGACTCGACTTCTTTAAATTACTCCAAACCGAAACCATATTACGTCAGGAACAACAATAACAGAAGCACAGCAACAACAGTACTTCTTAACGACACTACTACACAAGACAATGAAGACAACTTCACATTACGGACAGTTTCTCGTGAAGACAAAACCTCAGTTACCAAACCAACAACTGAGAGAACTCATAATTTCCAACTTTATGAGTCGAAACAATTTGTTTCTCTGAGAACAATAAACAATTACGGCATTAATTCCAAGAAACATAACCAAGGAATACAAAGATATCCAAGGGACACTACTAGTAACAAAGAAATATTATTAACAAACAAGTGTCATCATATGTTTTCATCGCAAATTTATCATCGATCAAGGACACATAAATCTAAAACAGACACAACACATACAGCTGCAGAAAGTTATGCAGATACAGAAATAACATCATCAAGCAACATTCATGCAAGCAAACAGTATGCAAATAAACAAACACAAACATTTGACTTCACATAAAATCAAAGTCAGAAACGATTGCATACAAACAAACTGCTTTATTGCATGAACAAAAACACGAAACGATGCGGGTCTAAATCCATCAGCACAAAGACTACCATTTTCAACTCACCATCTACCACTTTAGCAGACAAATACAGCAAGTTCTTTGAAACACACATCTCAACCAACAAGAGTAAACAATCATTTTCACCAAACATTAAAATGAACAAAGACAAAATACTGACACTCTTGCTACTTTTGCTGTTAACGCAACTTGCAACAGCACTACCTACCTTTCAAAATATACCTTTCACCACTATCAGGATATTAAACAAATTTTCCATCATAATTACCATCTCATTCATATATCAGTTAACATTACGCCATATTGAAAGAGGAAAAACCATTGCACAATTCATTAACTCCTATTGGTGCAAAATTTTTCATATAACTCTGATATAGGCTTATTGTAAATTCATTTTCACTCTTACAGTGTTTAGACTTATTATTACATCAACACCCTTACAATTATGTAGTATTTGGAATTGTAAGAGTATCAGTTTAGAGGATGCAATGTGCAAATTGAAATCCATTTTTTCCAATCCACCCATACTCAGATTACCAAACACAGATTTACCATTTATATTAACCACAGATTCAAGTGCTATCGCGATCGGAGGATGTCTGATGCAAGAATATGAAGGCGTGAAACATCCAATCCTGTATGTCAGCCGTAAATTGAAAGCGGCGGAAATCAGGTATTCCACAGCTGAGTTGGAAACCTTAAATTTGGTTTTCTGTGTTCTTCAATTATCTAAGTTCCTTCTTAGCACCCACTTCGTTGTCTTCGCATATAATTCGCCACTACTGGTCACTAGATAAGGCAAGCCAAAGAACCAGCAGATTGAGACTAGTAACGTTAATTAGTTGCCATATGATAAGCTGTGATATTTTAGTCTGTTGCATAAAAGAGTGTACCTCTACACTCACTGTAGAACTTTACTTTAGAAGTGTCGACAACTGATTTAATACTCTACTTATAGCTATCACAGACATGAAACTTTGAGAACCATAAACTGTATTACGCCACATTGGCAATTGGCAGTACATCAAAAACAATCCGAACGGTGTGTATTAACATTTGTGAAGTTATTTCATCAATCACAGAACTTAAATTTATCATGCGAATATTAAGAACTTTGCATACGAGTGAATTCAATGGACTTCGCAAACTAACGGAACAGAACATCGCACATAAACGCAGCGATATACTATGACTATTACGACATAGGAATGTGACACCAAAACGTTACCTACGAACTGTAACATTATTTGAAAAACACACGGACAAAAGAACGACAACACACGGATCGTCGTTGGAGTTAATTAATTTAATGTTATTAGTTATTATATATATACATAAAATATGTGAACATGTAAATTGTACATTTTCTATCATAATATGTCACAAACATTTTCATTCATAGTTAAAATTTTCTCCCAACACAATTGTTGCAATTTAACTTATAAACCATTTCTTATCACCAGTACAGATATTACTCGGCGCTGTGAATATAGCATATCGCGTTTCTTTTTTCTAAGGGAGACAACATTTACCTCAACTCAATTTGTATATTTTAACAAATTATTATATTGAATGAAAGGTGTGCGAATCAGAGAGTGAATGAATTAAATAAGAGAGCGATATACGGAGCGGACAAATTGTACGCACAAAGTATTCATTTTAATTTGTCTGCGTTTTTGGATGTAAAATGTAACATTTGTCTAAAATTGTGTATACATGTTTAGTGTTAAAGAAAATAGGTTCATTCTAAGAATCACTGTTTGAATACCCTGTGCATGCGTTACACAGATGGCGTAATTCATGACAAGGGATATTCCAGCTCGTGACACTTAGAAATGTACTACACACCACATACACACATGTAGCACACACTTTATACATTAGGTAGGACATACTCATAAAACTAAACACTAACAATTAAATCACACACATTTTATTAGAGCGAGTAACAAGGCAGTAAACACACTAACAGGCAAACAGGAACATAAGTAGTTACTTGGGAGAAACCAAGAGTGCATATATATATATATATATATATATATATATATATATATATATATATATATATATATATATATATATATTGAGCACTATAAAACATACGGAAGTAAAAGTGTATCAAAATACACATTCAGGACAAGAATTGCAGGTGTTCTTAAATAAGCCAAGACAATTTGTCTTGTTAAAACTCTCTAACACAGAGTTTAATATCCTGGTATCATATGGATACTTGAGAAGGGTGCGGTTGCAAATACAACTGGAAGCGTCAGGGAACTTCAGTCGGATAAGCATGTTTAAGAATATGGAAGAGATAGGAGCTCTTCAGCAATCATCCTGAATTGTTGTACTGGGAAATACATGAGTTAATAGTGCAAGTATATAGATGGCCAAGTTCCCATCCACGAAACTACCAACACCAACTTCATGTGATCCTATGACAGAATTAGTACAGACTAATTACCATATGCTAACCCATAAAAGCGGGGAGGGGGAACCTTTCAAAGTCTCACATGGAGTCGGTATGGACATAAAGATAGAAGGGATTTAGAGAAGGGAGATAACCCCAATATAAGGGAACTAAAGAGACCCACTCGAATGCTCGAACAATCTAGAGCCTTCGAGAAGGATAGGTCAGTTCGCCTACAGCTCCGTGGACACAGGTGGAACCCGCCTACCGCGTGCCAGAACCTGTTCCACGAGAAGCTCGAGGAGAGTTACAGCCCGTGTCCGATCGAGACACGTTAGAGGGCAGACGGCGACTGGACATCGAAGAAGCAACAGGGCTTAACTTAAGGGGGACTTGATAGATTGAACCCAAGTGCATTTAGGAGTGTTACTCATAAGATAGATGATAGAGTTTGTTGTAATGATTATGTGTATGATTGCTTTGTTATGAACTCCTGTGATATTGTACTCAAGTGTAGCTGGCTGCGAAAACCATTCTTCGCCAGCTTACTGTAAATAAATTATATCAGATAGTATCAGAACGGAGTTTGTTGCCTGTATGAACCCGAGTTTCATTTCCCTAGGTCTCTAGGACTTTGACAAATATACATGTACATGGGAATATTCTTCAACAAGTGAATCGGTACAATTATCTCGGAACAGTCATAACATCTGATGGGAGATGCCTTGAAAAGATTAGAACAAGAATCGCCATGGCAAAAGTAGCCTTTAGCAAGATGAAAAACATACTGACCAATAAAAAGATGTCAATTGAAACGAGGAAAAGAGTGTTGAAGTGCTACATAGAACCTATACTTTTATATGGATGTGAAGCTTGGACAATGAGCAGTCAAGCTGAAAAACATCTGATGGCTGTAGAAATGTGGTTTCTGGGGAAAATGCAAAATATACCATGGACAGACAGAAAAATCAACGAACAAGTCCTTCAAGAAACAAATGAAGATCGTAAACCGATTAGAGACATTAGACGTAGACAGTCAACATTTTTTGGACATGTTATGAGAAGAAATGAATTGGAGAACTTAGTGACGACTGGCAAGATCGAAGGGAAGAGACCAAGGGGAAGACCGAGAAGTAAATACCCGGATGGTTAGGCCACGTGACATGGTCGAGACAGGAACACAGAGCTGATCCACGACTGTGGTGATCGAGTGAGATGGCAGAACATGACCGCATGATGGATGGATGGATGGCCCAATATTCGGCGCTAACAGAAAGCAGGTAGTACCATCTGCTGTCATAAGGTAGCTCAGTTGTATCTGACTAAGACCTGGCATCTTGGTTAGTATTCCCACTTGAAAAGACCGAGACGTGTATGTAATCGGATATTAGGCATGGTTTTTTTTTTATTTTCACCCTCTCGCATTGAACTACATTCACTACCTCTTGTGCATTGGACTGATTTTTGCGTGTGACTTAAAATATGTTTGCATATCCTTTACAGGACATTGCTGTCAACATCAGCATCTTTCAGCTGATTGTTGATTTCATGGCAAGATTACGCTCAATAGTTTGCCATTGCTTTCTGAGCGGCAGGCTCACATACCCCGTAAGTTACTGACGCAATTCGAACCACTGCTGATTCTCACCGTCGTCACGTTACTTAAGAGAGTATACGAGATTACGGAGAAAAGTCGCTAACCTCTAGGACAGGAAGCCGGCATGCGTGTGACTTAGCTTTCTCTAATACCAGTGCCACTTGCCATCAGGCGACCCACCCACTCCGACTTTTGAGGTATTTGTAATCTACGTCCCCTAGCCATGGACGAAAAGTCAACATTTTTAACCAAGTGACGAGATTGGGTACCACTACCTCGGCATAAGAGTGTGAGCTCTTATCCCTTCGATCATTAATCATTCTGGGCCTTGTACAGGCCTGACAAATATTCTTTCGACATTATTGGTGTCCGTAATCAGTGAAAGATTAAAAAGATGAAATGTAATACCGAGGAGAAATAAGAAAATGAGTTGTAAAATTCTCAATCATGTAAAATAAAGCCACTACTTTCACAAAGACTTTAAAGATGACTAACAATTATTACAAAATCGTTTACTTTACACATTGCTGTCGTTAATATATAAATAAAATGTTATAAAACATTAAGAGAAATACTACATTATATAAATCACACACTACATTTACGATTCTATTAGTAATGTCCCTTGAAATATGTGTTATGATGTTGGGTCCCTTCAATCAATCAATCATGTGCCATGTCGGAAAGCGTGGGCGGTTATACTCTCCATTTCACTCGATCACCAGAGTCGTGGATCAGCTCAGTGTTCCTGTCTCGACCATGCCATGTGGTCAAACCATCCAGGTATTTACTTCTCGGTCTTCCGCTTAGTCTGTTCCCTTCGATCTTGTCAGTTGTCACCAAGTTCTCCAATCCATTTCTTCTCATAATATGTCAAAAAAATTGTAACTGCCTACGTCTAATTTCTCTAATCAATTTATGATTTTCATTTGTCTCCTGTAGTACTTGGTCATTGGTTTTTCTGTCTGTCCATGGTACTCTTTGCATTTTCCTCAGAAACCACATTTCTGCAGCCATCAGATGTTTTTCAGCTTGACTGCTCATTGTCCAAGTTTCACATCCATACAAAAGGACAGGCTCTATGTAGCACCCAAACACTCTTTTTCTCGTTTCAAGTTGACATCTTTTTATTGGTCAGAATGTTTTTCATATTGCTAATAGTTACTTTTGCCATGGCGATTCTTGTTCTAATCTCTACAACGCATCTCCCATCAGATGTTATGACTGTTCCGAAATAATTGTACCGATTCATTTGTTGAAGAATATTCCCATTTACTTGTATATTACATTGTGGTATTTCGTTCTTCCTAGTGATGACCATAATCTGCGTCTTTTTTTACAATTTAATTATAATCCCAGTTGTTCACTGCGTGCAACAACCGCGTCTACTAATTGTCATCATCATCATCAGATGTTGCATTTTGTTGCAGAAGACAAGAGGGAGGATTGACAGACTTTCTGGTGTGTGTATATTATAATGTCTCTAAAAGGATGTGTGTGGTTGTGTATATTCCTGTGTTGTACACCACATTGCTAGTTTGGGTGTATTAGTGGTGACAGAAATTGTCTGATTTTGTGTGCGAGTGATTTTGCCAGGATTTTGTAATCTGTGTTAAGAAGTGAAATGGGTCTGTAATGTTTCAGTTATGTCTTGTCTGTCTTTGCTTTGTGTATAATGTAGTTTAGTTTAGTTTAGTTTAGTTTAGTCGACGGATCAACATCACGGCACACGGGTGCAACTCATAAGTGCTCCATTCTCATCCTAACTCAAACCTGAGTCTGGAGAACCTCAGCTCAGTGCACGAACTCTGTAGCACCGGCGAGGATCCTGAAATACTTGTGTATAATTGTTATATAAGACATGTTGCAACTACAAGGGAGTTCTCGTTTGTCAAAGGCATTTTGATAGAATTTCAGAAGAAGGTTACCTATGATAGAAAATAATTGTTGATAGAATTCTACTGTTAATCCGTCTGGCCCTGGTGTTTTGTCTGTGTTTATTTTACTGAGTGTATGTGTTATATCATCTGGTGTCAATTCTACGTCCAGTATGTCTTAGTCTGTGTCTGATAGCTTCATTGTGTATGGCAAGAGGCTATCTTGTATCTGTGCGTATACTGTCTCTGCTTTGAATCAATGTATATAGTAGAGCTGGAATGCCTCTGTTATGTGTGTGGTTTCTGTTTGTGTGATTCCTTCCATGTCTATTATTGTGTTTATTTGTCTGCTACGCTGTATGTTTTCTTCTACTGCCATGTATTGTTTGCTAGGTGTCTCTTGTGTGATGGTGTTGAGTTTTGCCTTAATTAGTGCACCCAAGTTTCTTTGCTGTTGGTTTTGTTCTAGCTGCATTTCTAACACACGCAAGTATGGTGAGTTTCTGTTGATTTGCTGTGTTAAATGCATTGCTGTTTGTATGATCTGTTCTTGTTGTAGTCTATGCTTGTTTATGATGGATGCTAGTTGTTGGGTCCTGCTCCGTATTGTGTTTTTCAGTAAGTTCCAGTATTATAGTGCTGTCTCTTGGTATACTATCAGGCCGCACTATTTCTTAGAGTTTATACTTTTATTCTTTTACAAAACAGTGTGTATTTACAAGGTGTAATGTGTGTTTCTTTTGACTGTGTATATCACAGAGTGTTGCCGTTTGTTTGTATTAAGTGACACAAGTGCAAATATAACAATTACATTCATATACACAAATGCTCATATAACATTTATGGCATGGCGTGTGTACAAGTACATTCCTTGCATACGCTTCCTTTCCACCTCCAACAGTTTACTCGGAAGGAATGTTTTACCTGTCCATCTGTTCGTCTATCTGTCTCTCTCCGTTCGTCGGTCGGTATGTCTCTCTGTGTGTGTGTGTGTGTGTGTGTGTCTGTCTGTCTGTCTGTCTGTCTGTCTCTGTCTCTGTCTCTGTCTCTGTCTCTCTCTCTCTCTCTCTCTCTCTCTCTCTCTCTCTCTCTCTCTCTCTCTCTCTCTCTCTCTCTCTCTCTCTCTCTTGTTTCCAAATTGAATGTTTCATGTAGAAATTTAATTGTCAATTTTTGTACAATTTTATTGTTGAAATTTTATTTTTTCCTTCAACTATAGTGACTTATTACATAAGATACTTTTAATTTTCTGAAATACAGATGTTGCTTGCATAGGGGACAGAGGATTATCGCTAGTAGGTTGGAAATTTGCCCAGTCACCAGAAAGCCGGTTGAGGTGTGATCAAAGAGAATGTTATCGTTAAGTGGTATGAAGCGTGGAAAGTCGGTTAGACGATGAGGTAGATGGTATTCGTGGGTTAATAAGGCAAACGTGGTTTAAAAAAAAGGTTGACCTTATAACAGACAGTGCTAGTTGGATGGAGACCTGACGCTATTGCGGATGTGAAATGACAACGTGAGATATTTTCCCCATTTGTTTAAGAAATGTTCCTACTATTTATAAGTTTGGGTGAAATTTGGTCAAAATTTTTCATCATTGGTTAACAAATTTTCCTACTTTTTATAGGTTTGGCTGAAATTTGGTCAAAATTTTTCATCTTTGGTTAACAAATTTGCCTACTTTTCATAAATTTGGATGAAATATTTCTTTACTTGGTCAATATGTGTTGCTTTTGGTTAACAAAAGTTTCCTACTTTTTTAAAATAAATTTAGGCACAATATTTCTTTATTTGACGACTATTTTTCACATTTGGTTAACAAAGTTTCCTAATTTTCATAAGTTTGATGCGATATTTCCTATTGTGGTCAACCCTTTTTTCATCTTTGGTAACAAAGTTTCCTATTTTTCATAAGTGTGGACGAGGTATTTCGTTACGTATACCATATTTTCCCCATTTGGTTAACAAACATTCTTACTTGGCCAAGATTTTTCCTATTTGGCTAACAAATATTCCTACTTTTCATAAGTTATGTCGAGATATTTCGTTTCTTGGTCAATTTTCCCCTTCTTTTTATAAATTTGGTTGAGTTATTTCTGTGTTTGGACGAACTTTTTCCCATTTGGCTGACAAATTTTTCTATTTTTAATAAGTTTAGTTGAAATATTTCTCTTTGGTCGATATTTTTCACCATTGGTTAACAAAGTTTCTGAATTTTCATACATTTGGCCTGTGCGTTTCGTTACTTGGTCAATATGTTTCCCATTCGGCTAACCAATTTTCTTACTCGGCCAAGATTTTTTCCCATTTCGATAACAAATATTCCTACTTTTTATAAGTTTGAATGAGCTATTTCTGTATTTGAGCGACGATTTCCCCTTTGAATAACAAATTTTCCTACTTTTTATAAGTGTGGACGCGTTATTTCTTTACTTGGCTAACATTTTTCCCATTTGGATAACACATTTTCCTAATTTTTATAAGTTTAGTTTATATATTTCTCTCTTTGGCTGATATTTTTTCACATATGGTTATCAAATTTTCCTACTTGGCCAATATTTTTCCTCTTTGACCCGCAAATTTTCCTAGTATTCATAAGTGTAGACGAGATATTTCTGTATTTGGCCGACATTTTTCACATTTGGCTAACATATTTTCCAACTTGACCTAAGTTTTTTTCCCCTTTGGCTAACAAAGTTTCCTACTTTTCATAAGTTTGGGTGAGATTTTTCTGTATTTGGTCGACATTGTTTTCCCATTTGGCTGACAATTCTCCTACTTTTTATAAGTTTGGACGAGATATTCCTCTTTTTGGCTGATATTTTTTCACATTTGGTTAACAAAGTTTGCTACTTTTCATAAGATTGAACGATGTATTTCGTTACTTGTTCAATATGTTTCCTCTTTGACTAACACATTTTTCCTACTTTGTCAATATCTTTCACATTTTGGTTTGCAAAGTTTCCAACTTTTCATAAGTTTAGTTGAGATATTTATGTATTTGGCCGACATTTTCACCTTTGGTTGACATATTTGCCCCCTTTTTTATAAGTCTGGACGAGATATTTATCTCTTTGGCTGATATTTTATCACATTTGGTTATCAAGTTTTCCTACCTGGCCAATACTTTTCCTGTTTGGCTAACACATTTTCCTAGTTTTCATAAGTGTGGATGAGATGTTTCTGTATTTGGCCGACATTTTTCATATTTTACTAACAGATTTTCCTACGTGACTTAGATTTTCCCCCTCTGGCTAACACATTTTCCTTCTTGGTCAATATCTTTCCCATTTGGTTAACAATGTTTCCTAGTTTTTATATGTTTTGTTGAGATATTTCTGTATTTGGCCGACCTTTTTGTACCATTTGGTTGACACATTTTCCTATCTTTTATAAGTGTGGACGAGATATTTTCCCTTTGAATGAAAAATTTTCCTACTTGGCCAATATTTTTTTCCTATTTGGCTAACAATTTTTCCTAGTTTTCATAAGTGTAAACGTGCTATTTCTGTATTTGGCCGACATTTTTCATATTTGGTTAACAGATTTTCCTACTTGAACTAGGTTTTTCCTCTCTGGCTAACAAAGTTTCCACCTTTTCATCAGTTTAGGTGAGATATTTCTGTAATTGGCCTAACTTTTTTCCCCATTTGGCTGACACTTTTCCTACTTTTCATAACTTTGGCTGATCTATTTATAAGTGTAGTTGAAATATTTCTCTCTTTGGATGATATTTTTTTCCCACATTTGGTTAACAAATTTTCCTACTGTTCATAAAATTGAACGATTTATTTCGTTACTTCTTCAACATTTTTCCTCTTTGACTAACACATTTTCTTTCTTGGTCAATATATTTCCCGTTTGGTTAACAATTTTCCTACTTGTTATACGTTTGGTTAAGATATTTCTATATTTGGCCAACATTTTCCCATTTGGTTGACACATTTTCCTGGTTTTTATAAGTCTGGACGAGATATTTCTCTCTTTGGCTGATATTTTTTCAAATTAGGCTAACAAATTTTCCAACTTGGCCAATATTTTTCTTATTTGGCTAACAAATTTTACTAGTTTTCATAAGTTAGGACGAGCTATTTCTCTATTTGGCCGACCTTTTTCACATTTGGGTAACAGATTTTCCTACTTGACTTGGGTTTTTCCCCTTTGGCTAACAAAGTTTCCACCTTTTCATCAGTGAGATATTTCTGTATTTGGCCTAACTTTTTTCCCCATTTGGCTGACAATGTTCCTAGTTTTCATAAGTTTGGTGATCAATTTATAAGTTTAGTTGAACTATTTCTCTCTTTGGCCGATATTTTCTTCACATTTGGTTAACAATGTTTCCTACTTTTCATATGTATGGCCGAGCTATTTATAAGTTTGACTGCTATATTTTTCTATTTTGGTTAACATATTTTCTTATTTGAAAGTTGAAGTGGTGCATAGAAGCTGTAGTTTTGTCCAGCTGTGAAGTGTGGGACTGAGCAGACAAGTTGTAAAACATATATTAGCGTTTGTAATGTGTTTCTGGGGAACGTTGTAGAGTTCCGTAGTTCCGTACAGACACACAGAGATGTAGTGAACGTGTACATGTCTAATTTGGTACGTGATAACGCTGCTTGTTATGATAGTGGACACTGACATGCCATGTTAGAATTCATTACCTACGGGTGAGTCGGGGCAGTGTGTTGTGTTCGTTTGTAATATTTTAATCTGATAACATGCGCTAGCCACTCGTCGCTGTATAGGTATGTTACCCGATAGCTGTTACGTACAGATACTTCTTCCTCGACTGGCATCGGTGATCACATCTCACATTTTTACCATTTGGTTGACACATTTTTCTACTTTTTGTAAGGCTGGACTAGATATTTCTCTATTTGGCTGATAATTTTACCATTTGGTTGACAAATTTCCTGCTGTTTATAAGTCTGGACGCTATATTTCTTTCTTTGGGTGATATTTTTCCCCATTTGGCTAACATATTTTCCTACATGGTCAATATTTTTTTCTCCTATTTGGCTAACAAATATTCCCGGTTTTCATAAGTGTGGACGTGATATTTCTGTATTTGGCTGACGTTTTTCACATTTGGGTAACACATTTTCCTACTTGGCCTTGGTTTTCCCCCTTTGGTTAACAAAGTTTTCTACTTTTCATATGTTTGGGTGAGACATTTCTGTATTTGGCCTAACTTTTTCCCATTTGGCCGACAATTTTCCTACTTTTTATACGTTGGGGCGAGATATTTCTCTCTTGGGTGATATTTTTCACATTTGGTTAACAAAGCTTCCTACTTTTCCTAAGTTTGAACGATATATTTCGTTACTTGTTCAATATTATTCCTCTTTGACTAATACATTTTTCCTAGTTGGTCAATATCTTTCCCGTTTGGGTAACAATTTTCCTACGTTTTATACATTTGATTGAGCTATTTCTGTATTTAGCCGACACTTTTCACATTTGGATAACATAATTTTCTTACTTGACCTAGGTTTTTTTCACTTTGGCTAACAAAGTTTCCTACTTTTCATAAGTTTGGGTGAGATATTTCTGTATTTGGCCTAACTTTTTCCCATTTGGCCGACAATTTTCCTACTTTTTATACGTTGGGGCGAGATATTTCTCTCTTTGGATGATATTTTTCACATTTGGTTAACAAAGCTTCCTACTTTTCTTAAGTTTGATCGATATATTTTGTTACTTGTTCAATATTATTCCTCTTTGACTAATACATTTTCCTATTTGGTCAATATCTTTCCCGTTTGGTTAACAATTTTCCTACTTTTTATACGTTTGGATGAGGTATTTCTGTATTTGGCCGACATTTTTCACATTTGGCTAACAGAATTTTCCTACTTGTTGTGGGTTTTTCCACTTTGGTTAACAAAGTTATCCTACTTTTCATAAGTTTGGGTGAGATGTTTCTGTATTTGGCCTAACTTTTGCCAATTTGGTTGACAATTTTCCTACTAATCATAAGTTTGGCTGATCTATTTTAAGTTTAGTTGAAATATTT
Organism: Cepaea hortensis; assembly: GCA_963921405.1. Lineage (NCBI taxonomy): Eukaryota > Metazoa > Mollusca > Gastropoda > Stylommatophora > Helicidae > Cepaea > Cepaea hortensis. The sequence continues at coordinate 76,157,610 of OY992884.1, read as the reverse complement.
CTCTCTCTGGACGATATTTTTTCACATTTGGTTAACAATGTTTCCTACTTTTCATAAGTTTGGCCAAGATATTTATAAGTTTGACCGCTATTTTTTCCCCTTTTGGTTAACATATTTTCTTATTTGAATGTTGAAGTGGTACATAGAAGCTGTAGTTTTTGTCTGGCTGTGAAGTGTGGCACTGAGCAGACATGTTTGAGAACAAATATTGGTCTTGAAAATGGGTTTCTGGGGAACAAAACAAAGACCCGTATAGGCACAAGTGGGGGGGGGGGGAGAGAGAGAGAGAGAGAGAGAGAGAGAGAGAGAGATATTAGATTTTGATTTACCGATCTGAAATCGTATGATGTTAGTGTTCGAGCACTTATCTAGCTACGCATCCACTCACCCACCCCTTAACAGCTAATTACACTAAGCCATACCACTACAACCAATAATACAGGACATCTGTACTTTTAAAAGGTTTTCATTTGTACCCGTATGCTAATAGTGTATATACCACTCACCCTCTACATATCACTAATAACCACTATCCACCCCATGACAACGAATAACACTATCCCGTACCCACTACAACCACTAATACCAACCATCTTTACTTTTTAAGATTTTCATTTATAACCCGTATGATAATACTGTATATACCACTACGACCCTCTAACTAGCACTAATAACCTCTACCCACTCTTTATCAACGAATGACACCAAGCCATACCCACAGCAACCAATATTACCGGCCATCTTTACATTTTAATGTTTTCATTTGTAACCTATGATGATAGTGTATAGGCCATTAAATCCCTCAATAGATCACTAATAACTGGTATCCACCGCTTATCACCGAGTTTCACTAAGCCATACCCACAGCAATCGAGTTTCACTAAGCCATACCCATTACAACCAATAATACCGGCCATCATTACATTTTAAGGTTTCAATTTGTAACCGTATGATTATAGTGTATAGGCCATTACATCCCTCTATATATCACTAATAACTGGTATCCATCCCTTATCACCGAGTTTCACTAAGCCATACCCACAGCAATCGAGTTTCACTAAGCCATACCCACAGCAACTGATAATACCGACCATCATTACATTTTAAGGTTTTTCATTTGTAACCGTATGATGATAGTTTATAGGCCAATACATCCCTACACAGATCACTAATAGTCGTTACCCACCCCTTACCAACGAATTTCACCAAGCCATACCCGAGACAATCAATAATATGGACCATCTTTACTTTTTAATGTTTTCATTTGTAACCCGTATGTTGACAGTGTATTGGTCACTACGACCCCCTACGGATCACTACTAGCCGCTACCCACCCCTTAACAATAAATTTTACTAAGCTATACACGCTAAAATCATTAATATCGGCCATCTTTACTTTTTAAGGTTTTCATTTGTAACCCGTATGGTGATAGTAAAAACGCCACGGTGACCCTCTACAGACCACTAATAACCACTACCCACCCCTTACCAACGAATTTCACTAAGCTATATCCGCTGCAATCAATATTATCGGCCATTTTTACTTTTTAAGGTTTTCATTTGTAACCTGTGTGATGAAAGTGTATAGGCCACTACGACACTCTATAAATCACTAATAGCCGCTACCCACACCTCACCAACGAATTTCACTGAGCTATACCCGCTAAAATCAATAATATCGACCATCTTTACATTTTAAGGTTTTCATTTGTAACCCTGTGATGATAGTGTTTAAACCCGAACCGCCTAGCCTCGCCCCACGCGCCCACCCCCTCGCCACCACCGCGCACCCCGTCGTTATTTATTTTTATTTTTATTTATTTTATTTTATTTTTTAATAATTAATTAAAATTTTTATACACCCACTCAATAGTTATCTGCCCTTAGAAACATAAAATCTTAGAATTATCGCCCTTAGATATGACCTAGATATCACCCCTTACCCCACCCAACTTCATGACCGAGGGGGAGTGAAAATCTGCCGAGGTCAAGGTCAATTGCCGGAGGCTCCGGCAAATAAGATCCGAATTGCGCCCGCCTAACTACTCAACGCATATGAAAGCTGTTTAAACGTTTCTCTTGGCGTGAGTAAGTTGTCCAGGTTTCACTGCCATAAAGAAGAGTACTAAGGACACAGGCTTGGTAGACGAGGACTTTTGTTTTGGCAGTAAGCTTCCTGTTCTCCCAGACTCTTTTTGCCAACATGTTCATTGTTGTTGCTGCCTTGCCAATCCTGATGTTGATTTCCTGATCGAGGGATAATTTGCTATTTACCTCTGATCCTAGATATGTACAATAGTCTTCTATCTCCAGTTCGGCGTCGTCAATAAAGATTGATGGTACTCCATGTGCACCTTGTGACATAATCTGTGTCTTCTTTTTGTTAATTGTTAAACCAAATTCAGAACAAGCATTGGAGAATGCAGATATAAGATGTTGTAATTCTTCCTCAGAGTGGGTCGTAAGCGAAGCATCATCCGCAAAAAGCAACTCTCTGATTAGTACCCTGCTAATTTTGGTCTTGGCCTTCAATCTCTGAGCATTATAGAGGCCACCATCTGAGCGTGAGTGAATGTATATACCGTCATCCTGATCACGAAAGGCATATTTCAGTAGCAGTGAAAAGTATATCCCAAAGAGGGTGGGGGATAGTACACAACCTTGCTTAACTCCACTTTTGATTTCAAACTATTCTGAAGTTGAGCCATCAAACTTGATTATACCCTTCAAGCCTGTGTGGAACGATTCCACAATGGACAGAAGAGTTGGTGGGCAGCCAATCTTCTTTAGTGCTTTGAACAGACCATCACGACTGACCAAATTGAATGCTTTTGTGAGGTCGATGAAGGCAATAAACAGTGGCTGATTTTGTTCCCGGCATTTTTCTTGCATCTGTCGCAATGAGAATATCATATCAATGGTAGACCGGTTCTGACGGAAGCCGCACTGTGATTCGGGGTAGACTTGATCTCCCAGGACTTGAAGTCTGTGCAGGACAATTCTGGCAAATACTTTCCCAACAATACACAGAAGTGAGATACCCCTATAGTTGTTACAGTCGCTCCGATCTCCCTTGTTCTTGTACAGCGTTATGATGTTTGAATCTTTGAAATCCTGTGGGACTTGTCCTTCTCGCCAGCATAGCTCTATTAGCTGGTGGATCTGTAGAGCGAGTGTGTCTTGCCCACTCCTGATTACCTCTATTGGAATCCCATCCTTACCTGGAGCCTTGCCAGATGCAAGCTCATTTATAGCACACTTAACTTCTGTTATAGTGGGAAGTGTGTCCAGGTGGTCAAGAGTTGGCAGGACCTCTATGGCGTTGAGGGCATCATCCGCTAGCTTGGTCTCACTTGAGTAAAGCTCTAAATAGTGCTCGACCCATCTATCGAACTGCTGTTTCTTATCAGTGATGATTTCTCCAGTCAAGGTTTTCAGCGGTGCACTTCTTTTGATCATTGGACCACAGTCTTTCGTTATCCCTTCATACATGCTTCTGATGTTTCCCTTATCACTTGCGATTTGAATGGACTCACATAACTTGATCCAATAGTCATTCGCACACTGCCTGGCAGCCTTTTGTACATCCTTCCTCGCTTGCTTCAGTTCACTCAGAGTGTTACGCGTTGGTCTTTCCTTGTTTCTTAAGAGAGCTATCTTCTTTTTATCAATCAAGGGCTGCAATATCTGGCTGTTTGCCGCAAACCAGTCCTGCCTCTTATGATCCACAGTGCCGTAAACCCCTACCGCTGTTTTATAAATAGTTTCCTTAAGTTTACTCCATTTATCATTTACTATACAATTCTCTGATGTATCATTGAAAGCGTCTTCAAGTTGCTTTTGAAATTCAAAGCACTTTCCAGGATCGTGAGTGTTAGTAATATTAATCCTGGGGCTAGACTTGTGTTTAGCTGTGTAGATTCTCTTTGGTCTCAGTCTAACCCTTGCAACAACCAAAGAATGATCTGTATCACAGTCAACACTGTGGTAACTTCGAGTTAATGATGTATGGTTCAGATGTTGTCTCCGTGTGATAATGAAGTCCAGCTGATGCCAATGGCTGGATCTTGGATGTTTCCATGTGACCTTATGCAGCTCTTTTGTTTTAAAAAAGGACTTTGTAATACATAGGTCGTTACTGGTGCAATGCTCCAGCAGCCTTTGCCCATTATCATTCATGCGACCGATGTTGTATTTTTCAAGGCACACTGGCCATGAACTCGAGTCCTTGCCCACACGAGCATATAAATGTAGTCGGATTTTGGAACTGCCTTGATCGCAGAGTCTAGCTGCTCATAGAACGTATCCTTCACATCATCAGAGGAAGCGAGTGTCGGTGCATATGCAGTGAGAATGGTGGCAAATCCAAAAGAGGTTGCCAAGCGCAGTGATAATAATCTTTCATTACCTCCAGCTGGGATATCAATCATTCCCAGTAGCGAATTCTTCACTGCAAAGCCCACACCACGTTGCCCTTTTTCTGCCTGCCCTCTTCCCTTCCAAAAAAAGGTGTAATTGTTTTTCCTGAGTGACCCTTCCTCAGCGTGGTGAGTCTCCTGCAGGCCAGCAATATCAATGTTAAGACGATTGAGTTCAGCATCAATCACATCCGTTTTGCTCACATCGTCAATATTTGTCAGGTCAGTGGAAAATCCTGGACACATGGTTCTCACGTTCCAGGTTGCAAGCCGTAGCTTGAGGTTTCTATTCTTTTTATTAGTACTTGGTGCATTGGTTTTACAGCCTGCGATTCAGATTTTGTCCTAGCCCCAAGCACCCATTGAAGCAGGCAGGCTGTGGCGGATCAGCACCCAATTGGCTGGGCTGCCCAGCTTGAGGCGGGCGGTAGCTGATCAGTGACACCTGTAGGTGTCTCCGACCGTCAGAGGCAACGCGTGGCGCCCCATGTCTACGCCAACTGACAAGGACTTATAACCCGTAACAGTTGCCTCTCGCTTTGATTCCGAGACCGGTTAAGACCAGGGATGGAGTTATTGCCTCTCCATAGCACAAAGCCTGGGCTAAAATAAAGAAACCATGTGTTGCCCATGCAGCATGATCCCTCTCTCGGCCTGCCTAGTTCACTCCAGAGGAAAGTTGACACCTATAATCTGGAATAAGACAAGCTGCAGAAGCTGCTGGATCAGCAAAGCAATGCTCTAACTGTCCGCCTGTCGGAGCTTCGCTCCTAGACCAGCTGCCGACCAAGGCTTAGGGCCTGGTCTGCCCTGCCATGACTTATTTTGTCTTTGGGTTGCATTTCCTCGCACCAGGATAAGGCTAGTACCCTCCCAATTGTGCTCTTCCGCCCGAAGCCGTTGGCACAATGTGGGGTGTCGGGTTTGGTAAGCGCCGCCCAACATTCGGCGCTGACAGAAAGCAGGTAGTACCGTCTACTGTCATACGGTAGCTCAGTCATATCTGACTAAGGCCTGACTCAATTACCCTCAATATGCCTGTAATTATTCTGTGATCACTGTAACAGTCTGCATTTGGAACTGTTTTTACGACTTTTAACGCATTTCGAAACCTTCTATTAATCAGGATGTAATCTATCTGGTTTTTAATCCTGCTGTCTGGGCTCCTCCATGTCCATAATCTTCTAGGATGCTGTTTAAACCAGGTGTTTCCTGATATTTTCACTTTACAGGGAAACAAGTTCAGGAGACATTACACATCCATGTCTCACACTTCTTTTAATAGGCTGATATTGGCCTACATTGATATCAATTCTGATGGCAGCTTGTTTTCAATATATGTTTTTTACAAGTCTAAGATCTTTTCCATCAATTTGTAGATCTTCAAGCATCCTTACCATGTCGACATGTCTCGCTTTATCGAAAGCCTTAGTGTAGTCAATAAAGCAAAGATGTAGATCTTTGTTTACTTCTATAGAACGTTCAATTACTGTTCTCAGTATGTACACAGCATTTACTGTGCCCTTGCCTTCTACAAACCCACATTGTTCTTCTCCTATTTCGGGTTGTATTTTCTTCCTAACTCTTTGCATGATAATTCTTAGTAGAATCTTCGTGATGTGGCGCATTATACTAATTGTTCGATGTTGATCGCATTCCAAGGCTCCTGATTTCTTCGGGATTGCAATAAATATAGAATTACATAATTCAGGAGGTTTATCTCCAGTATCGTATATTGCGTTTAGCAGTCTGGTGACTTAGTCTATTCCATATACTTCTAAGGCATTGATAATTTCTATTGTGATGTTATCTGTACCCGGGGTCTTGCCAGTTTTCATAAGGTTAAGAGCATTCTGAACTTCCATCTTCAAAACTGATGGTCCTTCATTATTATTTCAATGATCATATTCTTCTTTTCTTGTATCATCATAACAGTCTTTCACATAATCTGACCACGCATGTGAAATCTTATCTTTTTCTATTATGATTTTGCCATCTTTGGTTTTTAGGCAACCCATTGATATGTGTATCATAATGGGTGATTTTAACGCAAAAATAGGAAAGCAAGGCGATGGATGCAGTGTGGGCAACCATGGTTTGGGAGAGAAATAAAAGAGGATACAGACTTGTAGAATAGGCAAAAGAACAAGAAATGGTTGTAGGAAACACCTGGTTTAAGCAGAATCCTAGAAGATTATGGACATGGAGGAATCCAGACAGCAGGATTAAAAACCAGATGGATTACATCCTGATTAGCAGAAGGTTTCGTTAACAGTCGTAAAAACAGTTCCAAATGCAGACTGTTTCAGTGATCACAGATTAATTACAGGCACATTGAGGGTAAAGTTAAAGAAAGTCAAGTATACAGCAGGAAACCCTACATATGACTTGTGCAAATTGAAAACTGACAAAGAAATACAATTGGTTATTTGGTTGTTTCGGGATTTGAAATTTAAATATTGAGCACAACCCACTACTGGCAACGCTGGTCGTATTCTGGTATGAACCTAAGGCCCATCCACGTCAATATGGAAGCACTATACTCGAGTTTCGCTCTCGTTTGAGCTCGTCAGTAGTGCATATCCTTGACCGGATCCGGAAACAAGCCCCGGATCACTTTCGTGTGAAGCGGGTGTGTAACCACGCGGCACACACTGGACACGGCCAAATTATCATAACGGAATATTACAACGTCACCCATCGTAGGATATAACTCAAGATTGCCCGATCGCCGCGACTGACGTCCGTCAATCGATGTGGACCCGAACGATCAGGACTTCTCACTGGCAAGGCACACCAGGCCGCCTAAATCCAGTGAGCAATAATCAAATTGATTAGTTGGTTGTTTCGGGATGTGAAATTTAAATATTGAGCACAACCCACTACAGGCAACGCTGGTCGTATTCTGGTATGAACCTAAGGCCCATCCACGTCAATATGGAAGCACTATACTCGAGTTTTATACAACAAGCTGCCATAAGTGTTGACAATGAAGTAGGCCAATATCAGTGTAGCATAACGCAACCAACATTATTCATTTACCAACACCTGCCGCAAAAAGAGGAAACAACATTAAAAAAAATTGACTTCACAACCGCAAATGGAGACTAGGACTTAAAACTTAACATCGAAATTGGAACTGCATAAGTGACAGATGACGTGGATTCTTAGAAAAATTGCATCAGACAAAGCTCGGAAGACCATTGGACGAAAATGGACATGTGACCCGCTTTCGCGCCAAAGCATAATTAGCATATGTTACTATTTCATCAGAAATGTTAATAATCCCGCACTCTTTTCTGAAACCCGCCTCATGAACAGATGTGAGAAGATTGTGTGACCAAAATTTTCAATAGGGAAAGCAAAATGTCTGGATCCTAGGTGAGCTTGTTAGGCCTTAGATTAAACTGATAACCCGATGTATCAAGTGTCAAAAGAACGGTATCCAGTGTTTGTGATGTCAATTGAAATGTATTATTATTAATTAAAACCTCTGAAATGTAAAAATGCTCGACTGTAGATTCTAACGACGCAGAGCCATTCCCGGGCAAAATGACTATCTAATATTCTCATAGATGAAACTGCAATCTCTGATATTCTTAGAGATAATTATTAACTTTAAGAAGTGCATTATACTACTACATTCTATTCTAAACAACTGTGAGGAGTGATGATTCTAAAGCAATCTTGTGCATTTCACCAGAAACACTGATAAAAGATGCTATCACTACCTAAAGCTGAAATGACAGTTCGTGTACTAGAATAAGTGCCTTGTTCTAAAACAGACTTGTCTATGCCTATTTACAATCTAGAAAGCTGAAAGAGAAATCAATCTTTCCTTTCTCCTTCATCTATTGAATCAATAGGGTTTGACGGAATAAATATTTATATTTATGTCAAATTTTAATTAGATAAGAGCACTTATGAACTGCAATACATGAGAAAGTTGTGCTTCGCGGAACACCATCATGCGCAGTGAACTTAACTCATTACTCAACATAACTTAAAACTCAACACCACTCATCACCACACAACCCAACACTCAACATCACAACAACAGATAATGGGAGAGAGTTATTAGACACAAGAAGAAGAAGAAGTTAATTGGGAAAACACAGAGAATTATTTATACACGCGATAAACACCATTTAGTGGAAGAAATGTTATAAATGTATGTCATTTATTTACATGCATCTTGACATATTCTCACTCTTGTCAATGTCTTACTGTACACGTTCACTGACCCCAGGTCAAATGAGAACTTACATACAGCAGGAACAAGTTGATACAAGGCGTACACAGTGTGATAAACTCTGACCACCCCCAACTTAACCCAACACTAGCTTAGAGAGAAAAGGAGGGGAGGGGAACTAGTTCCTACTTCAGGAATTTAGATTCTTCCGACCTACTTCTTATTATTGTATTGGTAGGAATGTATATATTTATGCGAATATTCATCAGTGATCTTGGTGGCTATATACCAACAACCACCCAACACATCAGCAAACTAACCACCTAAATCAGACCTGAGAGAGGGAAGCCGAGAGAAAGAGATGAACCACAAGTGAGATGGAGGATGACTTGGCTATGAGCAGAGTATGGGGAGGCCTTCAGAGGAGCTATACGGGCAGACCTGAAGTGGATCCATCAGTCAATGGACCCTGGCTTGCCTAATCTTCCAGTCACCAGGTTACCTTTCTAAATTGGTACACACCACACCCAAGTTCAGGAAAACTGATATTTAATTGTTGAGTCATCACCATCACACTTAATATGTACAACATCAAAATGTTTACTATGTTTCACACTTGTTGACATCTCATATATTGATGCTTGATTGATTGTCTGGGACAATGGTCCAATGTGCAACTTTTCTATTATCTTGTGTAAATCACAATAGAGATGTATGTACTGGCCAGAAGGCTCAGGCCCAGTCAATAAATGATTAACATGAATTGACCTTCTGTTAATTTATCAGTTCAAACCTATCTGTGAGTCAACAACTTCTTTGTACATCATGTTGTCAGAATCTGATGTGATTGATTATGTGTTTGATTGTTTAAAAATACATTAACTCATAATGACTTAATAAAATGGGGATAGAAGACTCTAGATCTATCAACTGCTCAACATCCATGTTTTCTTCATCTAAATCAGGCTGAGAAAATTCTCCAGACTTTCCTCAGATTTGATAACCAATAAGGGGGCTCCAGAGCTATCAGAATCATTGGAGAAGGGGCAGATTCCCAGTTAGTAATTACCATTCTCACCAGGGCCATAATCTATATCTCCTAGACATACTTAATAGAACGAGGCCTGCAGATAACTCAAGGTTCATATTCTGGGGTTATTGAAGATAGAAGAGGATGGGGCTCTACTTCTTTTGTTAGAGATGGGGCATGCACTACAGTGATCTCCCACTCCCTTCAAAAATATATGACAATCAGCCTATTAAGAGAGGTGTGAGACAGGGATGTGTAATGTCTCCAGATCTGTTTTCCCTGTAGAATGAAAGTATTTTCAGAAATATTGAAGATATGGAAGGAATCAACATTGGGGGACGATGCATCAATAACATTAGATATGCAGATGATACAGTCTTGATTGCAGACAATGGATAGGACCTGCAAAATTTAGTAAATGCGGTTGTTACACACAGTGAACAACTGGGGTTAGAATTAAATTGTAAAAAGACACAGATTATGGTTGTCACTAGGAAGAACGAAATACCACAATGTAATATACATGTACATGGGAATATTCTTCAACAAGTGAATCGGTACAATTATCTCGGAACAGTCATAACATCTGATGGGAGATGCCTTGAAGAGATTAGAACAAGAATCGCCATGGCAAAAGTAGCCTTTAGCAAGATGAAAAACATACTGACCAATAAAAAGATGTCAATTGAAACGAGGAAAAGAGTGTTGAAGTGCTACATAGAACCTATACTTTTGTATAGATGTGAAGCGTGGACAATAAGCAGTCAGGTTGAAAAACATCTGATGGCTGTAGAAATATCGTTTCTGAGGAAAATGCAAAGAATACCATGGACAGCCAGAAAGACCAATGAACAAGTCCTTCAAGAAACAAATGAAGATAGTAAACTGATTAGAGACATTAGACGTAGACAGACACAATTTTTTGGGCATGTTATGAGAAGAAATGATTTGGAGAACTAGGTGACAACTGGCAAGATCGAAGGGAAGAGACCAAGGGGAAGACCGAGAAGTAAATACCCGGATGGTTAGACCACGTGACATGGTCGAGACAGGAACACAGAGCTGATCCACGACTGTGGTGATCGAGTGAGATGGTAGAACAAGACCGCATGATGGATGGATGGATGGTCCAACATTCGGCGCTAACAGAAAGCAGGTAGTACCATCTGCTGTCATAAGGTAGCTCAGTCGTATCTGTCTAAGACCTGGCATCTTGGTTAGTATTCCGTCTTGAAAAGACCGAGACGTGTATGTAATCGGATATTAGGGATGTTTTTTTTTATTTTCACCCGCTCGCATTGTACTACATTCACCTTTCACTACCTCTTCTGCATTGGACTGATTTTTGCGTGTGACTTAAAATATGTTTGCATATCCTTTACAGGACATCGCTGTCAACATCAGCATCTTTCAGCTGATTGTTGATTTCTTGGCAAGATTACGCTCAGTAGTTTGCCATTGCTTTCTGAGCGGCCGGCTCACATACCCCGTAAGTTACCGACGCGATTCGAACCACTGCTGATTCTCACCGTCGTCACGTTACTTAAGAGAGTATACGATATTACGGAGAAAAGTCGCTAACCTCTAGGCCAGGAAGCCGGCATGCGTGTGACTTAGCTTTCTCTAATACCAGTGCCACTTGCCATCAGACGAACAACCCACTCCGACTTTTGAGGTACTTGTAATCTACGCCATGGACGAAAAGTCAACATTTTTAACCAAGTGACGGTATTGGGCACCACTACCTCGGCATAAGAGTGTGAGCTCTTATCCCTTCGATCATTAATCATTCTGGGCCTTTTACAGACCTGACAAAAATTCTTTTGACATTATTGGTGTGAGTAATAAGTCAGTGAAAGATTAAAAAGATGAAATGTAATACCGAGGAGAAATAAGAAAATGAGTTGTAAAATTCTCAATCATGTAAAATAAAGCCACTACTTTCACAAAGACTTTAAAGATGACAATCAATTATTATAAAATCATTTACTTTACACATTGCTGTCGCTAATATATAAATAAAATGTTATAAAACATTAAGAGAAATACTACATTATATAAATCGCATACTACATTTACGATTCTATTAGTAATATCCCTTGAAATATGTGTTTTGATGTTGGGTCCCTTTAATCAATCAATCATGTGGCAAGCCGGAAAGCGTGGACGGTCATACTCTTCATTTCACTCGATCACCAGAGTCGTGGATCAGCTAGTGTTCCTGTCTCGATCATGCCATGTGGTCAAACCATCCAGGTATTTACTTCTCGGTCTTCTGCTTAGTCTGTTCCCTTCGATCTTGTCAGTTGTCACCAAGTTCTACAATCCATTTCTTCTCATAATATGTCCAAAAAAATTTGACTGTCTACGTCTAATTTCTCTAATCAATTTACGATTTTCATTTCTCTCCTGTAGTACTTGGTCATTGGTTTTTCTGTCTGTCCATGGTATTCTTTGCATCTTCCTCAGAAACCACATATCTGCAGCCATCAGATGTTTTTCAGCTTGACTGCTCATTGTCCAAGTTTCACATCCATATAAAAGGACAGGTACCTATACACTCTTTTTCTCGTTTCAAGTTGACATCTTTTTATTGGTCAGAATGTTTTTCATCTTGCTAATAGTTACTTTTGCCATGGCGATTCTTGTTATAATCTCTACAACGCAATTCCCATCAAATGTTATGACTGTTCCGAGATAATTGTACCGATTCATTTGTTGAAGAATATTCCCATTTACTTGTATATTACATTGTGGTATTTCGTTCTTCCTAGTGACGACTATAATCTGCGTCCTTTTTACAATTTAATTATAATCCCAGTTGTTCACTGCGTGCAACAACCGCGTCTACTAATTGTCATCATCATCAGATGTTGCATTTTGTTGCAGAAGACAAGAGGGAGGATTGACAGACTTTCTGGTGTGTGTATATTATAATGTCTCTAAAAGGATGTGTGTGTGGTTGTGTATATTCCTGTGTTGTACACCACATTGCTAGTTTGGGTGTATTAGTGTTGGCAGAAATTGTCTGATTTTGTGGTGCGAGTGATTTAGCCAGAATTTTGTAATCTGTGTTAAGAAATGACATGGGTCTGTAATGTTTCAATTATGTCTTGTCCGTCTTTGCTTTGTGTATAAGTGTTATATAAGACATGTTGCAGCTACCAGGTAGTTCTTGTTTGTCAAAGGCTTCCTGATAGAATTTTAGAAGAAGGTTACCTATGATAGGAAAGAATAGCTGATATAATTCTACTGTTAATCCGTCTGGTCCTGGTGTCTTGTCTGCGTTCATTTTACTGAGTGCATGTGTTATATCATCTAGTGTCAATTCTGTGTCCAGTATGTCTTAGTCTGTGTCTCTGACAGCTTCATTGTGTATTGCAAGAAGCTATTTTGTATCTGCGTGTTTACTGCCTCTGCTGTGAATAAATGTGTATAGTATTGCTGGAATGCCTCTGTTATGTGTGTGGTTTCTGTTTGTGTGATTCTTTGCATGTCTTATTATTGTGTTTATTTGTCTGCTACGTTGTATGTTTTGTTTTATTTGCCATGTATTGTTTCCTGGGACATTTAGTGTGATGGTGTTGAGTTTTGTCCTAATTAGCGCACCCAAGTATCTGTGCTGTTGGTGTTGTTCTAGATGCATTTCTAATGCTTGCAAGTGTGGTGAGTTTCTCTCTTATTAAATACTGTCTTGTGGTATGAGAAGCATTCTGGTGAAACTTGCGGCATTCTATGACATTGCCTCGCAGTTCCTTTGCTTTAACTTTAGCCATATTGGTTAGTGAGTGACTGGCACCTTGCCGTCGTGACAAGCGATAGTTTGTAAAATGGAATTATACCTCTCCATCATACAAAGCCTGGGCTGAATTTAGAGACCATGTGTTGCCCATGTAGCATGATCCCTCTCTCGACCTGTCTAGTGTACTCCAGAGGAAAGGTAACACCAATACATATAGAACAAGACAAGCTGCAGAAGCTGCTGGATCAGCAACTCTAACTGTCCGCCTGGCGGAGCTTCCATGCTAGACCAGCTGCCGACCAAGGCTTAGTGCCTGGTCTTCCCTGCCATGATATTTAGTCCTTAGGTTACATTTCCTCAAATTATGGTAAGGCCTGTAAACCCCCCCCCCCACCCCCACCCCCAGCTTTCCCAAATTACACTCCTCTGCCCTAAGCCGTTAGCACAATGTGGGGTGTCGGGTTTGGTGAGCGTCGCCCAACATTCGGCGCTAATAGAAAGCAGGTAGTTCCGTCTACTGTCATACGGTAGCTCAGTCATATCTGACTAATACCTGGCATCCTGGTGAGTCTTCCAACTTGGACAGACCCAGTACTGTATGTAGCCGGATATTAAAGATTTGTTATCACTCGCTCGCTTTGAACTCAAATGTAGCCCATACACGTGATACTACTTCTGGTGCACTGGACAAATTTTTGAGTGTGGCTTAGCTTTCTCTAACACCAGTATCACACACCATCAGGCGAACCACCCACTTCGACTTTTGAGGTACGTGTAATTTACGTCCCCAAGTCATGAACGAGAAGTCAACATTTTTGACCAAGTGACAGAGTTGAGCACCGCTACCTCGTCATAAGAGTGAGAGCTCGTATCCCTTCGATCATTGCTGAAATTCGCCGTACTCAGGCTTGAGTTAGGAGTAGAACGGAGCATTTATGGGTTGCACCCGTGTGCCGCGATGTTGATCCGTCGACTAAATTAAATTAACTAAACTAAATATCCCTTCGATCATTAAGAATTCTTGGCCTTTTACAGACCTGACAAAAATTTGTTTCTTTTTGAACCTAAGGCCTTAGTGGTAATTGAAAGATTAATAGATGAAATGAAATATCGAGGTGAAACAGAAGAATGGATTATAAAATTCTCAAGCATGTAAAATAAAGCCAACAGTTTCACAAAGACTTTAAAGATCGATACCTAATTATTGTAAATGGTGCATATAATGATATCTAATGTTTATAAAATATTATAAAATATTCAGAGAAATACTACAATTTCATAAATCACATAATACATTTACGCCGCTTTTAGTAATGCCCCTTGAAATATTTGTTATGATGTTATGCCCCTTGCCTCTATTATTATGCTTGCTTGCTTGCTTGTGTTCGTTGGCTTGAGCTCCAACGCGAAGTCCTGTATGGCGAATGAAGGCATCCTGTTGTCCAACATCAGTGTGATGTCATACAGGACCTGAGTTTTGCGTGAGTATCCGTTGACCCATGTCTGGCTTATTGGTGTGCAGACTGGTGGTTCCTCGCCGTACAGGCAGACACTCTCCGACTTCGGAGGAATCGGCGATCCTACTGACTTTAGCCAGGACCCCGAAGGGACCTGTTGCTCAGGACGCTCGACGAGGACGCGTCAGTAGGTCTTGGCCAGTATATAACCCGGCCCTGGTGCCTTGGAAACACCTCTGCGTCTCGCCTCTATTATTATTCCAAGTGTTCCTTTTAATGTGGTTTTGTTGATATACCGCGTGTTTGTAAAGTCTCATTACATTTTGTATGCATAACAAATGAATTATATGAAGAATTAAATGAAGAATTAAATGAAGAATGAATTATATGGTAATTCACGCTAGTGCCTTAAGGTCCGCATGACCGAATGGATAAGAACGGGTGTTCTTAAACATCCGGTATGCTGATACCGAGGTTAGTGGTTCAACCTCTACATAGGACAGATGGACTAAAATGTTGACCTGTCGTCCTTGACTTGGGGACGTTAATTACAAGTACCTCTGAAATCGGAGGACTTCCGGTCCCCAGCAAGGCTGTTAGGAATTGAATTGATTAGAGTATTTATCCTCGTGGCTGCGGTTTGCCACTTTCCTCATGTTTGACTGGTAGTGTATGGTTCCGTTGCCGTGCTATTCAGTGAGTGCGTGGCGCGACTCTGTGAGCTGTGTAATTCATGTGGAATGCATTTACATTTATCTGCTTTCGTTTGTACAGTGAATTGCATGTTCGAAACAATGGCTACCAGCTGTTGCTGAATTGACTGGTTTGCCTTTTCGGTCCAGGAATGCAATTTTCAGGAGACTCGTGGGAGTCGACGCTGGAGGTACGGAGTTCGTGCTTTTTGCGGCGCTTTCAGCGGGTCACCCTGCGGAAAGAGACCGAGCCATGTGAGAAAACCCGGGTCAATGAAGTCTTTCTGGTGTCTGCCGATTCCATCGACGATGAACTGTGGTTTTCGTGGATGACTTTTGTGTTGGCATTCTGGCGGCGGCATTATGCACAATGTACCTGTGCGGGCTGTTGGATTGCCGAGACTCCTGTCTGTTCCATTTTTCACATTGGACAGTGGAGAGCATTTTGTGTGATATTCACTGGCACAGGAACGAAGCATAATGGGGACGACCCGTTGCTGAGAAGTTGGAACCACGACTAACTAACTAACCAACCAACCAACCAACCAACCAACCAAACAACCAAGCAACTAACTAACTAACTAACTAACTAACTAACTAACTAACTAACTAACTAACTAACTAACTAACTAACTAACTAACTAACTAACTAACTAACCACCTAACCTCTGAAATCGGAGTGGGTTCACCTGATGACGAGGGACACTGTTAATAGGGAAAGCCATTCCACGTGCAAAATTCAGTCCATCACTACTATAAATAGTGTGTATGTACTACGCTTGAGTTAAAAGCGAGTGAGCGAAAAAAAATGGCATCATTAAAAATGTACAAGATTAATTTTACAATAGACATTGCTATGGTCTAACCCTGTTTTGGGGAAGTTGAAAGTATACTGATCATGATTTTTAATATGAGTATTTACCTATGAGACTACAACAGATAGATAGGCCTTGAAAAACCTAATCCAACGGTACTTCAATGATGCCTGTATGTCAGTTCTAAGCGGATATATTCACATTGAGTGTCTGGATCTGGAACAAAAAATTTCTCAGAAATACGATTCTGCGCAACTCTCCTTTGTGTGCCAATCGGAGTGTCTCCAACAAAATGTCTCCAACAGACACTACCATTGACGAACAATAATAAGAGATGCAAATATACAAGACAAATGCTGCAGATTTAAAGAAACTACTGATCTAACAATATTTTCTCATTTACAGTACATTCTAAAATAAATTGTACAGCCAGTCCGTGCGATATTGTCTCAAACGGGACGGGTCATGGACGGATATTAAAACTTACTTTAAAAATGTGTTCCGTCATGTTAAATGATAATAAATAATAAAAGTATACAGATAAATTATTAATAATCTTAAACCTTCTATTCTCTTTACCTTTTTTAGTTCAGATTGCACGTTTTGAGTTGTAAAAAGTGTTGGCAGTCTGATCGATACGTGAGGAGCCGACATTTTAGATTTCCATTCACAAAGACAAAACAAAATGTCCTCAAAAATATTTGTTTTCTACCACAATTCGAGCAAATTCAGCGATACAACTTTCTATATATATATATATATATATATATATATATATATATATATATATATATATATATATATATATATATATATATATATATATATATATATATATATATATATAAATGGAAGCAGAATTCGGAAATCCATCTAAAATTTATGACTTTCTATAAACAGCGTCAGAAAAAAAAAATTAAATTACTTACCGTATGCCAAATAATTAAATTTATTTTAAAGCCATGATAATATTAACCAATCTCTATTCAAAGACTATTAGACGGACTTATTCTGCAGAAACTAAGATGGCGTTTGTTATTGTCATGTGATAATTGAATGAATGAATGATGTAGGTTTTTCCAATTCCAATTCCAATTTTCCAAAAAAAAATTCCAAATTCGGCCTCGTCTAACCTGCTTCATCAGCTGTGTTTATTGTTGAGAGCCGTAGTTGTGTGGATTGTTAGTCCTAATTCCTACTAGTTTTATTGGTTCCGCTCTGTTCGTCGGATAGATTTGTTTTGTGCTGGTCCTGGTAAAGACCGGTCCTTGGTTGGGCCTACTGGGCCCGCATTCTCTCGTTTATTTTGCTTCTTTTCTCTGTTAGCCCTGCTAACTGCTTGTCGTTTCTTGTGTTATTCTCATCGGGGCTAGTCTCAGTCATGTCCAGTCCTCATAAGGACTTGATGTAGGCAAGGGCAGAGCATTTAATTGCAAGTCTCAAGTTGTTCCCCCAGTCAGCGTTACAAACTCCTTTACGCTTGTGAGTTTTGGCGGTTTTCTTCATCGCGTGTGGGTGTGGTGTGGCAACAAGATGACCAGGTCTCCCTGTCTTCCTAATTCAGGTGCTCTACCGGAAGAGCCAACCCACCTTCCTGCCCTTCACCCCGCCAATTTTTTTTTTTTTGGGGGGGGGGGGGTAAATATTTTTATGAATTTTTTTTTTTTTTTTTTTTTTAAACAACATATATAAACATGCACAGATACAAACAAATACACATATACATATATACAGTGTAGGGAGGTTATACGGTCTTCCCTGTTCTGCATAGGAACTGTCTGACCAGTCGCTGTGTTTCCGGGTTGCTGTTTATGTGCAGGCACTCCGTCATTGTCATTGGGTTCCCAGTTTTGACGAAGTGATATCTCAGGTCCCTTCGCTCTCTATTGTACTTGTCGCATACTAGTTGACACAAAGTGAATGTTGACTAAGTGACAGATAAGAGTGGCTATGGTTGTGTCTAGGGTATGTCCTTGTAAAATGTAATGTTGAACAACCGATTAACCACGATGCATCCCAACCAAACACCAGTCAGTGAACAAGCGTTAATTTGCGCACATAATATTCCTTTAATTCTGAATTAACACAGACACATGTAGCATATAAATCCAGGAACAATAATTCTCTAAGAATATATCTCCATCCCAATGGAACACTTCGAATAACACTGCCTCTCAAGGCTACTAAAATCTCGTCCCACACGACAGGTATACTAGCCTCTCTCTAGGCCCGACTCAAAGTAACCCACTCTGGGTCTCGAATTCCACTCACTATCCCTGGAACCCACAGTGCGGAGTTATCTTCCGAACTCCGTCACAATTCTTCACTTTCTCAGACCACGACCTTCTCCTGGTCCGGTCTAGACTCAACTCCCTCTCAGCTCGGAGTCCAAACATTAACTGCCCCGTCAATCTTTGTCCCTGTCTTTTTAAACAATTCTATGCCTCCTCACAATGATCCACACAAACCCCACCTCACTGCTTCAACTGTCTGCCTCTTCTTGCAGCCCCTCTACCTTACACCCTTCCCCGTTTATCTCCTTATATTTTCATTCCGGTGAATGCCCTTTCACCCCGTGAACTGTTTATATTGTACGGCCACTCACCTTAATGCCACTGAACACAGGCATGTGACACTACCCCACCCTCAAAAGAAAACATCGTTTTCAAATGTTGGGAGACTCATACTTATCAAATATGTGACCCAGACACATTGCCTGGGTAGTCGTAAGTATAAATCCAAATTACTCCAGCTACCACACTAAATAATACATCAAATGCTCATGTTACACTCCCTTATTCCCAACACATCAATACAAACAACTTTCTCTCTTGTATCATAATACATGAACTAA
This sequence comes from Cepaea hortensis, assembly GCA_963921405.1. NCBI lineage: Eukaryota > Metazoa > Mollusca > Gastropoda > Stylommatophora > Helicidae > Cepaea > Cepaea hortensis. The sequence continues at coordinate 76,138,410 of OY992884.1, read as the reverse complement.
AACATGGCATAGTAATAAACATATCATCTAAAACATCATGTTTGTGTACCCGCAGGTCTCTTACTACTCTACGACCACACAATACTATTTGTGTACCGACCCTATATCAGGTGGTTCTGTTCTTGCATTAACCCTCCTCTGATTCCTGTCGATGCTGTGTCTACCTTTCATGTACCCATGACTCATGGTACCTCTACAATTACAACATCTGTTTGCTATCCCTAGCCCTGGGTCAGTAATGTCGCGACCACTCTTTTGACCTGCGTTAACATTGCTATCTGCATATTGTACTGTTACACTGGAGTCTCTGTTTAGTCTGACCTCTTTATTAAATCCTGGCCAATATCTATGGCATCCTGCTCTCTGCTGCTTCCGCCTTACTCCTATGTGCCCTGCACCTGCCCTATCCTGAGCTGTTCTAGTATATCGGTCTCTATGTGTTAACGGTAATCCTACTTGCCCACATGCAGTTCCGCTATCTGAAAAGCTGCGAGTGAGAACATTGTTCTTCCTCTCGAAACACCATCTACCCTTCCCTGACTGACTATTTTCTACTCTACTACATCCTTGGGAACATTTGTTCAGCGTAGTATCTTGTCTCTGGGAGCCACTAGCACTATATTTGAGATCAATTCTCACCTGCTCAGCTGTACTATCCTTGTCCTGAGTTCCTGTGTCTACTTCAAGTGCATCTTCTACCTCAGCTATACTCTCTAATTTAGGTCCCCTTGTGGTAACTACCTCATTACTGCTTACACTATATTTTTGGTCCCAATAAACTACTTCCTCTTCTGTACAATCTTTAACTCCTATAACATTTCCTATGATCAAATCAGCCACTGGTGAGTCCAAAACACACGCTGTCACTCTTCCAGTGATATATGGTGTTTTTACTGTTATTATGGCTAATGGGTAGAATTCTACTGTCCCATTAAATGTTATGGATCTAATCTTTTCCCCTGTATAATCCGAGGTATGCACTAAACTCTTTCTCACCCCGATGGACGTACATCCGGAATCCCTAATTGTTAACGCTGGCCTATCATTAACAAACCCATGATGCATCTTCAGACTACCTCCTTCATGGACTGCTGATCCTGCTTTCACTGTATGACCACACACTAAGACTGGTTGCCCGTCTTTTTCAAAAAGAGGTTTGCACCCACTACAATCTTCATTGTTGATAGTCTCAATCACTTGTGCTGCATTAGAATGCTCCGTTTCCCTCATCCTACAATGATGACTGACATGCCCCTTCCTTCCACATTTGAAACAAGTGATCTCCCTTTTACTGTTGTTCGTTGGTCCATCTGATGGTTGTGCATCACAATCTGCCATTTTGTGTCTCCAGCTCCCACAATTCCAACATCCGGCATAACTATTTGGACGTCTCTGAAAATTCCCCCTTTTGTATGGGTACCGTCCTGCTCTGCCAAAATAGTTGCCACGGGAACCATTGTCCTTAGGTTCTTGTTCCTCATATCTTTGTGTTAAATCTACACTTTTTGATCTTGGTCTAATAACTGGATTCTGGTCCTGTTTCGTATACGCTGCACAGACTATTTCCTCACTAATAAGTCTACCAATAGAACTGTTTGGATGTGCAGTCATGTAATTTTGCCCTAACTGTGACATTGTGTCTATGTCCTTTGGCTTCCGTTCCTCAAAGAACGCCACTAAATTAGAATTGCATGCAGATACTACCTTGTCTCTTAACATTAGATCTACTAATTTATTAAAATCTTTCCCTACTTCTGCAAGCTCCATCCATTTGTTAAATGTATTCTTTACAGTGTTAACAAAATCTGTGAAATCTTGATTTGTCTCTGGCACTAACTGTCTAAACTTTGTTCTATATCCATGTTCAGTTAGTTGGAACTTTGTCAGCAAACGTTGACGTAAGATAGTGTAGTTGTTTCTTTCTTCTACAGGTAAATTGAACATGGTGTCTAGTGCCTTGCCTGTAAGAAATTCGCCAAGTCGCATCCCATACTCTTTCTCTGGAATACCTAACGCTTTGGCTGATGCCTCGAACCTGGCCAAATAATTTTCAAGTTGGTCTCGGTCTGTAAAATATGGCAGTTTTAATCTCTGTGACGACTGCGACGGTCTTCTGCTTTCCTCACTTTGACCTTTCGAAGATAGTTCTAGTTTTCTTAACTCGATTTCAGTTTGCATCTGGCACTTGATCTTCTCTTTCTCAATTTCCATTTCAGCTAACTTTACTTCCTGTAGACGTTTGTTTTCCATTTCAGCTAGTTTTACTTGCGTCTCTTTCTCTTCCTGTAGACGCTTGTTTTCCATTTCAGCTAGCTTTACTTGCGTCTCTTTCTCTTCCTGTAGACGCTTGTTTTCTATTTCAGCTAACTTTACTTCCTGTAGACGTTTTGCCTCGCGTTCATTATGCCTCTCCTCTCTTTCCGTCTGTTGTTGTTCTTTTGCTTCGGCATACTCCTGTAACTCTTTACCCTTCAGGCCTATTCGTTCACCTGCTTCAATATATTCCATTAAAGTAGGCATCTTGTACTTGTGGACACGTTGCTGTGAATCAGCCAACTATAAATGTACAGACTCTGCTGTTAGTCTTTGTGTCACTTCCCTAAGTACACCCGCACTCCCTGTGTACGTAAATCCGTAGTGCTACAATATCACTCTAGACTCACCCAGTCACTCTATAAGCACTAGGTAGTGAGGTGGGAATATTAACTATACTCCCTCGTATATATATATATATATATATCAAATAACTGTAGAACAATTCCTGGAAATAGTTTTAAACATACATATACATACACAAATGCATGATACACACTAAGTGCCAACTATTAAACGCTAGACGCATAGGCCGGTGAAACGCAGACGAATGATTACATAGAAATAAAAACCACTGACATAAACATGCCCATGAAAGACCATACAGTGCGCATAATATCAACTGACAAATACCATCTAGATAGAAGCTATATTAACATAAGAATTACACGAATACCATATATCCAAAGAACTCAAATATTATATGTAACAGTAAAGAGAAAACAGTAAAAAGAACAAATATAAAATGAATAATGTACATAGATCTGATGTAGACACTTGGACACCGTGTATAATGTCGAGACGACCCAATGCCACAGCACAAAACAAACTGACTCGTCAGCTGTCTCTCAACAACATACAATATGTACCTAGACAATTTCACCTTTGCGCCGTCTCCCGCATTTCGAGAAACAATGCAAAAATATCCTACTTATAACGAACACTGGACCACATACAAATATTTACGTAACGTACAACAACAACAATACTTAGGACGATGAGAACAACAGAAGCAAACAAGGGTTGCCGCCACCAATGTGATGGTAGAATCTTACAAAAGTCCTTAGTTTGTTTTTAATCGTGTCCGAAAATCGCCTGGAAATGTTTGTCCGTTACTGTTTTGAAAAGATTACGACGTTAGATTCCCACAATGAATTAATGTTCTGATGCGTTGTCACTTTTTGTTGACGTGGTGACACGATTTTCGACTGTCGTAAAAGTTGAAGATGATGATAATTATCCCAACGCCTTGTCTCTACACAGTCCGTAACGTTTTTGTAATCCTCCCTGTAGAGTTGGCCTGTGATTGTATAATGTATGTGAACGCTCTTGTTTTGCCAGAAATATTGGGTTTTCGTTGCGTTTTGGGGAGCCGAAAATACCTTTAAAATCAATGAATGTTTATCTGCGTAGTCACTGTCGCTTTGAAGTGATGGTATGGTTTCACTGTTGCTGACCCTGTTAAACCAACGAATAGCAGAAAATGATCACGCGCTTTAAATCCGCTTCGCAAGTCTTTTTTTGTGAAAAAATGCGCTCATATTTGCGAAGACGGCACCTGAATGACTGTTGTGGTTTGTTTGCCGATGATGACACATACACACAAAGACGTTAAACGTAAATCCTGGTTTCAGTAGAAACCCAACGTGTTATTCTCAGTGGAAATTTTTCCGTCAAATTCCCTGGTTCTCGGCCTTGACTCACAAGGTCATCTCTGTTTCTCTTTATCACAATAATCCGTGTAGAAACTTTTACTTTTCTGTGGAGCAACGATTGTCACCTTTGAGTGTTCCCCACACTTTCCTCCTATAACTCCCCTCCTCCTGGCGAGTTTTTAACCATGAATTACCCTCGTAATTCCCCTGGCGCCCCTTTCCGTCTTATTATCTGCACCGAACTCTGAAGACGCCGTACACACACACTCGCTGTCCGCAAGTTCACCTGACCTTCACCTTTGGCGCCTGTCTATTTTTCGTGGACAACCTGTCCTAAACAGCGCCGACTTTTTCGCCTGCTGTCCGCCAGACGATTCTCTCCGCAGCGCACTCCTGTCCGTGTACTGTGCGTAACCCCCCACTGTCCCCTTTCCCTCTCAGGGTGGGCAATGGTTTTACCTGTGGTGGCTTTCTCGTGAAGTGAACTCTCTGCTACCCAGTTCCCGCACGGAAAAAACCCAGTGTTTATAACGTGGACACACTTTCCCCGTCTACTCTCCCCACTCCGAGTGAGAAATGATATTTTTACCTGGGTTCTCGTGGACTCTGTATTAATTCTCCGACACTTTTGAAATGCGCTGTCTACTGAAAATGGTGTTTATTCTTGACAGGAGAGCCCTCAGAAATCTTCTCTGACACAAAGTGAATGTTGACTAAGTGACAGATAAGAGTGGCTATGGTTGTGTCTAGGGTATGTCCTTGTAAAATGTAATGTTGAACAACCGATTAACCACGATGCATCCCAACCAAACACCAGTCAGTGAACAAGCGTTAATTTGCGCACATAATATTCCTTTAATTCTGAATTAACACAGACACATGTAGCATATAAATCCAGGAACAATAATTCTCTAAGAATATATCTCCATCCCAATGGAACACTTCGAATAACACTGCCTCTCAAGGCTACTAAAATCTCGTCCCACACGACAGGTATACTAGCCTCTCTCTAGGCCCGACTCAAAGTAACCCACTCTGGGTCTCGAATTCCACTCACTATCCCTGGAACCCACAGTGCGGAGTTATCTTCCGAACTCCGTCACAATTCTTCACTTTCTCAGACCACGACCTTCTCCTGGTCCGGTCTAGACTCAACTCCCTCTCAGCTCGGAGTCCAAACATTAACTGCCCCGTCAATCTTTGTCCCTGTCTTTTAAACAATTCTATGCCTCCTCACAATGATCCACACAAACCCCACCTCACTGCTTCAACTGTCTGCCTCTTCTTGCAGCCCCTCTACCTTACACCCTTCCCCGTTTATCTCCTTATATTTTCATTCCGGTGAATGCCCTTTCACCCCGTGAACTGTTTATATTGTACGGCCACTCACCTTAATGCCACTGAACACAGGCATGTGACACTAGTAAGTAGTGTTCGATGGTGTTGTTTTCTCGGCATACTCTGCAGTTTGGGTTTTCTCTTGTGTCTTTCCAATTGCCTAATCTGATTCTCCACAGCTGTCTGTTTGCCGGTGCTTTCATGTTGGTCTTGACTTGTGGCTTGAATCTGGGTTCACCCAATACTTGGAAGGCATGACGGCCTTTATCGCTGTCTCGCCACTTTTGCTTCCATTCCTTGAGAATGTAGTTTTTGACTATATTCTTCCCTTCTACTTTACCTAGGCCTGTGCAGATTTGATTAGTGCTGGTTATTCCCCGTTTCGCCGCTCTGTCTGCCTGTTCATTTCCCAGGATACCCCTGTGTGCTGGTATCCATCCGATGGTGACTTGGCAACCCATGTACCTGAGGTTAGTGGCTGTCGCTAGTATCTCCTCTTTTATGTCAGGTCTGTTGCCTCTATTGAAGTTCCCGAGCGTTTGTACTGATGACAGGGAGTCTGTTAATATACACAGTCTCAGTGGTGGATTTTCGGCTGCGATCTCTAGACCTTTCATTATGGCAACCAGTTCGGCCGTGCATACTGCTGTCTGGTCTGTTAGCTTGAACTGTCTCTTCAGCTTCCAGTCTGGGACCACTACCCCTGCTCCTACCTCTCCCTGTTCGTTTTTGGACCCGTCTGTGTATATTATGAGGTTGTCCTTACTGAATTCTTGTATGTATTCCTCGGCCGTGTCTCTTGCATCTGTGTCCTCCGTGTCCTTGGTGATGGACTTTGCTAGACTACAGTCAGTGAATGGGACTGTTAGTTCCCATGGTGGGATTGTTGGCTTGAACCGTATTGTCTGTTTCAGGGTCTCTGCTAGCTCAGTTTCTTCCTTCATCTTCTCTGCTGCTTCCCATCCTGCAGGTCTTTGCAGTTTTACTATTGGGATGCCCCCTTCCCTCCCCCCTCCCTTTGCTGTTGTTGTCGCTGAACGTTTGGTATCCAGGGTGGTTTTTGTCTTGGACTACCTTAAGCCAGTAGTTATACGTCAGCTGTTTACGCCTCAGACTCAGTGGAAGTACACCCAGTGCTACCTCCATGGCTTCTCTGGATGTACATTTTCCAGCACCCAAGATGATGTTTAGTGCTTGGGTCTGTATGGTGTCTAGCTTCCTCTTGTTGGCTTCTGATGCCGAGTCGTACACAATGCTGCCGTATTCTAGCTTTTTTTTTTTTTTTTCCCGCGTTTCCATCCTGTTTTCAGGATATTGCGGTCAACACCAGCATCTTTCAGCTGTATGTTGATTCCTAGGCTAGATTACGCTCATCAGCACGCCACGACTTTCTGAGCGACCGGCTCCATACTCTCATAAGTCACTTTTGCGATTCGAACCACTGCTAATTCTCGTCGCGTCACGTGACGAGAGTATTCGGGGTTAGCGGAGATAGCTGCTAACCCCTCGGCCACGGAGCCGGCTAAGCCCCTGATAAATGCTTTATAGAACATCAGCATTGTTTTGGTGTGGGCACCCCAACCGTTACCTTTTATCACCCGCAGTAGGTTGCTTGTTTTCTTGCATTTTTCTAACGTCTGGCTTATATGTTTTGACCAGTTCATCTGCTCGTCCAGGGTCATTCCTAGGAAGACTGTGCTCTTTGTTTTCTTAATGGTTTCCCCTTTTATCTCTATTTTCCAGTCCTTGTTATGATTTATCTTCTTCTTGCTGCTAAATACCATGCAGACCGTTTTATTGGTATTGATTTTGAAACCCCATTTGTCCATCCATGCTGTTAGCTTGTTTATCTGCTTTTGGAGGGGTCCTCTTGTAGTCTTTGCCGCCTTGCCGCTCCTCCATATGGCGCAGTCGTCCGCGAATTGAGATAGTCCTGTTTTCTGGTCTTGAATCTCCTCTGTCAGGTCGTTCACCAGTATTGAAAAGATTGTTGGTGAGATGACCGAGCCCTGGGGAATGCCGTTCTCCTGCACATATGTGTCGGATACCTCATTCCCTATCCTCACTGAGAAGCTTCTATCTTTGAGGAAGTTTTCTATGTATTTGTAGGTTCTACCAGTTATGCCTACTTTCTTCAGTTTGATTAGTGCGGCTTCACTCCAGCATTGATCGTAAGCCTGGGCTAGGTCCAGGAATACAGCCAACGTCTTTTCACCTCTCTTGAATCCTTTCTTTACGTGGTTTTCCAATTTGATGATCTGATCCATCGTGCACCTGTTGGCTCTAAACCCGGATTGTGTATGGCTGTACAGTTCATTCTTCTCCAGGTAGAATGTTATTCTTTTATTTATCACTGTCTCCATAACTTTGCCCAGGTGCGATGTCAGTGAGATGGGGCGGTATGATTCTACCTTTGTTGGCTCTTCCCCTAGTTTCTTGACTGGGATCACCGTGGCTGTTTTCCACTGCCTGGGGATCTTTCCCGTCTGCCATATTACATTAAATAGCTTAGTAATCGTTTTTATGGTGTTATTCGGGAGCTTTTTGAGGATGGTATAATTTAGTATGTCCGCCCCAGCCGCGGTGTCAGATTTTTCGTTTAGCGCTGTCCTCACCTCATCTGTTGTGATGTCTGCATCCATAAAGTGTTCTTCGATGTTTTCGTCTGCTGTGTCTTTTAGCTATTGTGTCATTTCCCCCCTTCTTTGTCTTTCATTGCTTCCTAGTCTTTTGTTAGAGCAGACTTTGTGGAAGTACTCTCCGAACACTTTGGCTTTGTCCTGGTCTGTCACTGCTAGTTTCGTGCTTTTGATGGTTGGGATTTTGCTGGTCTTTTTATTTCCTTGAATAGCTTTTATTTGTTTCCACACCTTTCTGGTTGGTGTATCTGGACTGAGTGTTTGACAGAATCTTTTCCACTCCTTCTCTTTTGCATGTTTTACTGCTCAGTTTGCTTCGTTTCTGAATTTCTTGAATTCTTCAAAATTCTCTTCTGTCCTTGCCTTTTGGTATTTCTGCAGCGCTCTTTTCCTATTTTGTTGTGCCGCTGTGCACTTGTCGTTCCACCAGCCCAATGGGTTGTGCCATCGTTTTTGGGGTGTCTGGGACTCTTTCTTACCCGATCTTAGATACTCTGGCATATTTTTGTTAGGGATTTGTTTGGTGGCTATCCTCAGTATGTTTCTGGTCAGTCTCTCTGTATATTTATCCATGTCTTCCCATTCCTGCTGTTCCAGGTCTGTGTTGGTCATCTCTACTCTGAACTGCTCCCATTTTGCTTTCTTGAAGTGAAAGGTTGGCCTGTTGTTGTTGGCGCTTAGCTGGGGCTTTGTTCTGGTGTTGATTATTATGGGTAGGTGGTCTGTGTTCGTGTCCCCTGTCACTTCCCACTGGCTGCTTGCTAGACCTATGGTGGCTATTGTCAGGTCGATGGCTGTGTCTTGGCAGTTTGGCCTGGGATCTATCCTGGTTATCGTCCCATCGTTGAGCACTGCCAGCTGATTGTCTTCGATAAACTCCATGAGTTTAGTACCGGCCCTGTCGAACTGTATAGCTCCCCATGTGTTGTGGTGACAGTTGAAGTCTCCCACTATTAGGGCTTCCGACGTAAGTCTAGTTTTGAAGGCTTGGGTGTCTTCATCCTCAATTATCCCACTGGGACAGTATACATTAATTATAGTTAGGTTTTTAGGGTTCCCTGTGATAGTTACACTGACACACTCCAAGTTCTTGGTGCGGAATGTTTCTTGTGTCACGATCTGGAACTGTTCGTGCACTAACAGGGCAACCCCGCCCCCTTTAGCTTCTGTCCTGTCCTGTCTGATTACCGTGAACCCACGGCACCTATACTGTTGATTTGGTTTCAGGTGGTGTTTCCTGCAGGGCATAAATACAGTTCTGGCTCCCCAGTTGTTTCATGATGTCTGGGAGGTGGGATTTAATGCCCCTGCAGTTCCACTGTATTATTTTCACGTTTCTATTATCCATTTTTGGTTCTACTGTTATTGTTGTCTGACCCTGTCTCTGGTTGTCCTTCTTTCTTTATCTTTCAGAGTCTGTGCTGTTTTCGTTGTCATAGTAGCTAGTTTCTTCCTCTACTGGATATAATTGTTGTCTCAGCCACTGTGGCACCACTTTCTCCTGGAGTATTCCACGTTGGTGAGCTATCACAGTATTGAACCTTGACCTGACTTCATTTCGGACTGATTCTATTTCGTTGTGGATTTCCCTCAGCTGGCTGTTCATCCACATCGGTTTTTTCCCTCTTGCGCCGGAGGTGAGCAAATCCCACATTTCATTGTGTTCTGTTTCCATTTATTGTAGTTTGCTTTCCTGGTCATTTACCATCTTTTTGATTTTTTCCAATTGTTCTTCAATGCTTTGGGCGGTGTTTTCCATCTTTGCTGTGGCCTCTTCCATCTGTTTGGTGGCCTTTGCTAGTTTTCCTTCTGCTTCCTGCACTCTTCTGTGAACCTGTCTTTGGTTGTCGTCCTCTGGTCTTGTGTCAGGTCCGGCTTCTTTTTGTGCATGTTGTCTTTTTTCCGGTGGTTTGTCTGCTACTTGTGCTCTCTGGTTAGCCGTGTTTGTTTGCATTATTCGCCTCTTGGGTAGCGTTTCAGGGCCGCTTTTGTGGAGGTTCTGCATCAATTTTACTATCCTGAGTGGTGTCTTGGTTAGCACTGCTTCCCTCCAGGCAGCCAGTTCCCTTTTGTATGCAGGACACCCCTTGTATCTTGCACCGTGATTGCCCTTGCAGTTGGCGCATGTTCTTTTGGGATTGGGTTCTGCGTACTTTGTTTCGTTTTTTGCGAGCTGGCAGTCGCTCCTCCAGTGCGGTCCTCCACAGAACTTGCAGGTTGGGACTTTCTGTCTGCAGATTTGCCGGAAGTGGCCAAATTTCTGACAAAGTGAGCACTGTGCTAATGGAGGAACATATGCTTCGATGTACTTGTGTTCCCCGTTTAGTGATATCTGTCTCGGTGGGTCTTGTCCTTCACATTTGATTTTTATCACCGATGTGGGTTTTCCTTGCCCGTTCATTATTCTCCCTCCGTCTAGTATCTTTGCGTGTTTGTTATCCTTCTTAAGGTCCTTTAGGATCTTAGGCATGTCCCACTGAGGGCTGATGCCTTTGATCACTATGTCGCAGGTTGGTTTCCAGATATCGATTTCTACCTCGATCTCATGTCCCAGTTTGTCGTTGTTGGGTTCCTGTGTATCTTTAATTTCTTTAATGAGGGCCTCCATTTCTTCTGTATTGTTGGGGTGTAGGAATACCTTCCCTTGCTTTGTTTTATATGCTTTCTCGATGTTTCTTTTTCCTAGTGCAATATCAAACATTGTTCTTATCTCAGAGTCATTCATCGAAGTGATTTTCGCCTGTCCGTTATTGATTTGTGTTACTACTAGTCGTGTCTTCTCGCTCTCTATTTTGACCACTGGACTGCTGTCTCGGGTTTTAGACACATCTCTCCGGTTGTGTAGTCGCTCACAGCTTTTCTTTGAGTTGGTAGTCGGTGCTGGACCAGATGCTACTGGCTTCTTGTTGTCTCTGGCAGGTCCGCTCCCGGCCTTCCCCCTGTTGGTACTTGATTTAGGGCCAGCAGCGGCCTTTTCCGAGTAAAGCTCTTTGTTTTGCGAGCTACTTCTTGTGTTGTACGCCATTTTTCTTCTGTTTGCTTGAAATTATCGCGGTGATAGTATTTTATATTTTAAGACGCATCTTTGGACCCATTAAGGATACACAAAGTGGAGAGTGGAAAAGAAGAATTAACAAAGACATTTATGATCTGTTTAAGTCCCCGCTAATCACTGGTATCATGACGGCTAATAGACTACAATGGCTGGGGCATATAGAAAGAATGGAAGATAATAAGGAAACAAAACTCGCTTACACTCAGGAAATAAATGACCGTAGACCCCGAGGTAGACCAAGAAGGCGGTGGAGAGATAATACATATACAGACCTAAGAGCACTTGGAATCAACGACTGGCAAGAGAAGGTCCACCAGAGAGACGATTGGAGACGAATTGTATCTGCAGCAAAGAACCTCAATGGCTCGGAACGCTGAAGAAGAAGAAGAAGAAGAAAGTAATGTTATTACTCACGTTTCTTGCTTTCCCTTGGAAACATTAACGCACACAATCACGATAATCCAATAGTACAATGAAGACACGTGCGACTCCAGCGATGAATAACACACGAGTTTCTTGTTTTTACTCTGTGAATAAACGCTTGTCACAATCGTGATATTCCAATAGTATAGATAAACAATGTGCTACTCCAGCGAAGCAATACACACGGGTTCTTGTTTCTAACTTGGAAGTAAATCACACGTGTCACAAACGCGATAATCCAATATTGTAAAGCAGAATAAACACGTCTACCTTCTACCGTGAACCACACTCGAATGACACGCACCATGATGTAGGAAGCATACAGCATAGCCATTTTTGGGAACCCAATGGATCCTTCTTCTTTAGATGATGTTTCCGGTTTCCGGTTTCGGATTGGGTTGCGGACGTAAATGCTAGTATTCATTATAACAGGTGTTGGAATTGTCCACCACGGGCTTCATGACATGACTGTACACGTCTCTTCATATTGGCAAATACCTTCTACAACGTGTCTGTTGTTATTTCTTTACACGTATAATACTGAAAATCGATTGGGGAACCCGATGAGGCCAATTTAGACAATTACATAAATAAACACACATAGTATTGTTTGGCGCTCACAGAAGGAGAAGAAGGAAGTAGAGACCAGAGGACGCACTAGACAACATACAATTTGAAAGCTATAGTTATCGAACCTGTCAAATCTAAATGGTGACAGCGCCTCGCTGCAGGAACAAGTATACTTCGACGCATGACCCAGTCTAGTACGTCCTCTGGTCTCTACTTCATTCTTCTCCTTCTGTGAGCGCCAAACAATACTATGTGTGTTTATTTATGTAACTGTTTGTTGTTATTTCTTGAATGGTAATTCTGGTTGCTTCTTTCAGGTTCTCAATTGTGTGTACATTATTTTTGTAGACATCCTTTCAAGAAACCCCATAGATAATAGTCTAATGTAGTTAGATCTGGAGAACGAGCAGGCCAAATTCCTCGTGATATTATGCGATTTGCGAAAATGACTTGAAAAAACATGTTCTATCTTACGTGAACCGGATCATGAACATATGGCAGACTCAAGTCGAGCAAACGATTTTCAGACGTACGTTTATTCCGCCGCAGGACACAGGATATACTCTTGTAGAAACGTGAGCTGATCTCTATACGCAGGATCGGCGCTCACTTAAATAACATCTACCTACGAGCTCCGAGTCCAGCTCGCTGCCCTTGAGGCCTAATCATCCAAATCCGCAGTTCAAACGCTTGAATAAAAGTCTAGGTATCCACACCCGGTCTTTCTACCATTGTGTTGTCTTCAACAAATTCCTCTCCGGACTCCCAGCTGTTTCATTACGAAATCACCGCCTCCAGGTGTCACCTTCACACGGAGCCTTTTATAAACACATCCTTTCGAATCCACGAATTCACAGCGTCTCCTGTTGCCGTCCAATGACGTTGTTTTCCTTTCCTTGGTTTCTCATATTTGTCGTCCAGTTTTGTGACTGTCTGGGAAAATCCAGTAAGGTCTCTTCTTTATATTTGGTGGCGCGTGTTCCGTTATGTGGCATAATTCCCCCTCCCAGATAAAAAAAATATTTATAATTTTTTCCTTTATATCTGTATATCTGTACGACTATCACAACAATTTTAACTAAAACTGAATAGCACTTGGTTTTACCCCCTTATCTACCCTTAAAAAAAAATAAAGCTACATAACGGGCACGCCCACCTGTCCAAACCTTCCGTTGGATGTCGTGTGGCTGATCATGGGTAATCAGATCAACTAATAAACATATTAGTCCCTACCTTGTCATAATAGACAAGTGTGTCCTAACTCTAGGTGTTACCATGAGTTTAGGACGAGGGTAATAATGAGGTTTTTCATGTAACCATTTTTGTTGTATTTGATCCTTGTTGTCCTTGTTTGGTACCATACATCTATTTCTTTTCCTGAAATTTATCTCCATGGGTAGGGTGACTTATACGCTTTCAGCTTTGAGAATCCATTGATCCTTTTCCTGTGGATATTTTAAGAATGTCGCTTGATTGTATCTATTATTTTGCTCCTTCTGTGCAGCTTAATCCATCTAATATAATATTAATTAATCTAACAACATTGTTAATGCAAGTAAATAATTAATATCATAGAATTAAATATTTATACTAATACCAATACTATATTAATACTATACCAATTTACAATTACTTCTTAATAATTCTAATTATTTGAATTCAACAATCAAATAATAAATAACTGTTCCAAGTTCGTGTCATAATACAAAACAAAATACTTGGCTTGGCCATTGAATGCACAATGAATGTTCCAATCACGCGTCTCTTGTGAAGTTCTTATTCCGAGTATTCCCTTCACTCACGCTGTCAATGGAAAATCGGTAACATATGTACCTAATTGACTAAATTCTATTTGCAATCCTAATAACAATAATAATTAATATGTAGTTGATTCTTATAGCATTGCTCCCTCAAATCGGCGTTATCTGAATATATCTTTATCAAATTTCTTTCTAACTTATGAAAGACCAGAACTTTAACATATAACTAATTAACTTATAACAAAGATCTGCCTTTCTATTCAACTATAATCGACTGAGAATGTCAGCAAGATTATTATCCTTTCCAGGAATGTGACAGATGTCAAATTTATAGTCCTGTAATAGTAATGACCATCTATGTATTCTAGAATTCTTCGGATGACCCGATTTGAAAATTTGCAAAGGTTTGTTATCCGAAAGAACCAGAAATTTCCTACCTAGTAAGTATCTAGAGAACTTCTCAATACTTTCAATTAAAGCTAGAGCCTCTAGTTCAGTAACAGCATAGTTTCTCTGAGTTTCAGATAGCTTCTTACTGAAGTAAAGAATAGGATGTAGTTTCCCTTCATGTAGTTGAGTAATACAGCTTAAATAGCATGTAGACTAGCATCCGTTTGTAAAACAAAGTCTTTTGAAATGTCAGGTAATTTCAAAATAGGATATGTACTAAATAGAGTTTTTATTTGTTGTAACAATTTCTCGTGATCCTCTGTCCAAACTATCTTTGTTGGTTGACCTTTCTTTAAAAGTTCTGAGAATGTTGCTGTTATATGTGCAAAATTAGGGATAAACTTTTGATAATAATTAATCAACCCTAATACACTCCTAAGCTCCTTCTTGGATGTTGGAGGTTTGATATTAAAAATCTTTGTCACAACTAATGGATCTGTTTTCCTAAATCCATTAGAGATTCTATGATCTAGAAATTGTATCTCAGTAAACCCTATCTCAATTTTACTTGGTTTAGCTTTCAACCCATGTTCTTGTATTCTCTGGAAAACTTGTTTTAGAATTTTAACATGTGTGTCAATATCACAAGTATGAATACAAATATCATCCATATAAGTTGCTACGTTGGTAATTCCATGAAGTAATCTTCTCATCATTCTCATGAATGTACTTGGTGCATTTTGTAAACCAAATGGAAGATATGCCCATTCATATAAACCCAACGGCATGCTAAAAGCTGTAATATGCTTTGAATCTTCCTCCATCGGAATTTGCCAATATCCTTTTGTAAGGTCAAATTTCGAAAATAGTTTCGAGTTTGCCATAGTTTCAATTAACACGTCAATATTTGGCATAGGTTCTGCATCTAGTAAAGTTAATTCATTAACTGTCCTATAATCAACGCATAAACGTAATGACTCATCTTTTTTTCTTAACAATTACTACTAGTGAACAGTAATTTGAAATTGATTTTTTTTATAATTCCAGTTTTATCTAGATCTGAAATTTCTGCAGTAACTTTTTCCAAATAATGTATTGGAATAGGATATGGTTTCACTTTAACTGGGACATTTGATAATAGAGTTATTTTATGTTTAATCAGTGATGTCTGCCCCGGTTTATCCGAAAAAATTGAACTATATTCCTTTATTGCAGCAATAAGCTTTTCTCTATCTTGTGCTGATAAATCTTTACTTATCTGTAGCGCTTGCCAATTACTGTCGCTATTAACTATAGGTGTTGGAATTTGTTGTTTTATAGCATATTCTTGTTGCTCATTAATTACCCAACAAGCTGTTGCTATCCTATGAGGAATTTGTTGTGTCACTTGACCTGAGTTATCCTCACGTGGAATATATGGCTTCAACATATTAATATGAAAGAGTTTATGTTTGCCATTCACATCAATACGATAATCTACATCGCTAATTTTCTTAATTACTTTAAATGGACCTTGCCATGAAGTAACAAAACAATCTCGAGGATCAGGTAACAATAACCAAACCTCTTCTTCTTCTTTCAAGACTATTGTCTTGGCGTTCCTATTACCATATTGTCTGTATCTTTCTCCAGCTTTATCCAATGCAGATTTTGCAATCTGACAAGCTGTGATAATTTTGTCTCTTAATTGTGTCACCATTTCATATGCATCTCTTTTCGGATGATCATATGTTTTCTTTGTGAGTAAGTCATTATATATTAATAATGGACCTCGTGGATTTGCTCCATATACCAATTCGAATGGAGAAAACCCTGTACTAAATTGTGGTACCTCTCGGTATGCAAATAGTACAGCTGGTAATAAAATATCCAAATCTTTGGGTCTTTCCGCAGCTACTTTTGCCAGAGTTCGTTTAAGAACTCCGTTGTAGTTTTCATTCACAACATTTGTCATTGGGTGCCAAGGTGAACTAAACACCTGTGGAATCCCAAGTATCTTCATTGCCTCTTGAGTAGCCATTGATATAAACTTCTGTCTATTCCATTGTTCACATAGGGCAGTGAGGAGCATTTTGTGTGATATTCACTGGCACAGGAACGGAGCAATATGGGGACGACCCGTTGCCGTGAAGTTGGAACCGCGACTAACTAACTAACTAACTAACTAACTAATAAACTGACTACCTCTATCTGATAATATGCAGCTAGGAAATCCTATTCTGCTAAAAATTATCAACAAAGAATCTAGAATGGATCTACTCGTGATACACTTTAAAGGAATAGCCTCTGACCAACGAGTACAAAGTTCAATCATAGTTAATATGAATCTATTGCCTCGATCAGTAGTTGTATTTAGCGGACCCACAATTTCTATAGCTATTTTCTGAAATGGTGGTGATGCCAAATCAGTTTTCTGAACATGTGCTTTGGGATGTTTGCCTTTTTGTGTGGTCATCTGACATAATGTACATGAACGTACATGTGTGGTAATGTCTTTGTTATATCCAGGCCAATAGATCTGCGTTAGCAATCTATTAGTGGTTTTAGCAATCCCCATATGACCAGCGAATGGAGAATCATGTGCTAATTTTAATGCTTCAGTACGATATTTCGATGGAAGTACAGTCTGAAAATAACGTGATGTACCTCTATCATATCGTCTCGATAAAATATTATTGTCTAGGAAAAATTTCCAATTACCTCTTTTACCTTGTTTTATTGGTTCACTTAGTTTCTTAAAACAAGATTTTAGAGTCGGATCCTGTTTCTGATCTTCTGGTAAATCAGTCACTAGTCTGATATTATTTTCTAATTTGTCACTGTCTTTATCCCTTTTGTCTTGAGCTCTTGTAATTGCGTTAGCTTTTGCATGATCAATCTCCCATTGCTTTGCTTCATCATGCATTACTTGTTTCGCATCTGGTATGTTACCAATCAGTAATCCGGAACATGGATTTGGTAATACCACTGCATTTATTGTGCCTTCGTAATATGGTGACATAATCGTAATCGTGGCAATCTTATATCTCTCTATTGTGCCACCGAATGTTCTGCACTCTACAGTTTCGCCTGTATAATCTTCTTCTTTTATGTGCTTTCGATCTACTCCAACAATCGAAGCTCCAGAATCACGAATGCAAGTTGTGGGTTCACCATTTACCCATGCTTGATGGACTTTTAGTTTGCCATTTTGTATGCTAACGGCATTAGCTTCATGAATTGTTTCTATACATTCATTACTAATACTGTCAGTTATACCTTTATCTGACTTATTAGTCTGATCATCATACCGTTGTATGATCGCTGCGTGTGCCTCTTCTAAATCGTCTGAGTCACTACTGGAGTATATGTATGCTGTACTCGCTTCCTTCCAGGAATTTCTCATCGGACACGACCTACTAGTGTGTCCGTACGCCCTACATGAGAAACATTTAATGCTTCTTTTAAAAGAGTCATACTTACTTCTCTTCTTAGCAGTAATGTCTTTCAGATATGCGGTATAACCTGGATGTTTATCACACATTTCTAAGTTTCCATGCGATAATCTACAATACTGACATCTGGTGAATTGGCCTTTCCTTGATCTATCACCTTCTCTATTGTAAGGACTATTTCTATTGCCACCACTACTAAACTTTCTAAACTTACCGTTTCCTCTCTGGAATTTTGCACTTGCTCTTATTACTAATTCAGGTTGAGTACAGTTGGCAAACACGTCTCTATGTGCATTAAAGTAAGACTCACCTTTAGCTTCCATCTCACTTAAACTCTTACATTTATTTTCCATCAGAAATACTGCCATAGGTTCTGGTATCGCAGATAAAAGTCTATCTCTGATAATTAAGTCTCTAACTTTTTCATAATTAGATTCTATATCAGCAGCCTTACACCACTTGTCAAAACTAGATGACACTTCTGAAGCAAAATCAAGGAACGTTTGATTCGACTTCGGTGTAAGTGTCTTAAACTTCGTACGTAAACCAGCCTCGTCCAATGAAAAATGTGATAGCACACGATCGCGCATGAATTTGTAATTTGTACGCAAATCTTCAGGAATTAACTCGATCACTTTTAACGGCTCTAACGCGAGGTGACGATGTAATAAAATCGGTACGTCCTTCTCCGGTACCTTGTAGTACTTTACGAGCACTTAAAAGTTTGTTATCCATGAACTAACAAAATCACCTTGTTGAAAATTCCTGAATACACCTTGGTACTTTTTCACAGGATCGTTCTGTTTAGCCAGCATTTTCTCTCGTTCGATTTCAGCTCCACGTTCCATCTCAAGAGTCTTGACCCTTAGGTTACCTTCAACCTCCTTGTCCTTCCAGAGTGTTTCTGTAGCAAGTCGCTCTTTATCAAACGCCAATTGTTTCTCCTTAAGTTCCGCTTCTGCAGCTATTTGCTTTATCTTTAAATCGGCTTCTGCAGCCATTTGTTTTTCTTTCAATTGCATTTCCATAAATAACTTCTCTTTTTCCGCTGCAATCTTTTCGCGTTCCACATTTAATTATCTTTCTCTAGCCTCCATTCGTTCGCGTTCCAACACCATCTCTTGTTCCTTTAGTTGTCTCTCAAGTTGTTTATCTTGCTTTTCTGATGCCAGCCTTTCCTGTCGTTCCTCCTTCTCACGTGCATGTTGAAGTTTTCCATCTTCTTTATCACGCTTCTGTTGTTCACTGAACTCAAGCTTTGCCCAATTTCGAAGTTCGGCACCAGTCAGACCAGTCTTCTCACCCAACTCAATGAAATGTTGCAGTGTAGACATCTTGTCCTAATGTTCTACCTGTAAAATGAGCTATCTGGCTGAAATAAATATGGAAGTAGGCAAGAGAAGAAAAGAATCGACAAAATCGTAATATTGTCTCAGATCACTATCACTCAGATAGTAAGGTAAATTTTGTATCACAATTGAGCAAATATAACTCAATTAAATTTGTAGTGTCAATTCGAACACCACAAAAAAAAAATCAATCACATATCTCTATAATAAACGAAATAAATATAAACTAGAGAAATAAATATGAAGAAATATATCCAATATAAAATATATATGCAACGCAAGACAACTAACAATAATCAAAGACGAATGACGAGTGACGCGAATACTTATTACTGTTTTCAAACAATAACAAATTTTTATCCACATTTTTGACGGGTAACGCACATACTGTACTACTACAGTTATGTCAAGACAATAGTATTGTGGTGGCGCCCGCAAGATCAAAACAAAAAATTAATTCGTAATGACCTGGCGACTATCAACACACAAATTACTTCATGAACCAATCAAGTACTAATCTCAATTAGCTCATCAAGGCCCTTCCATCCGCCCACAAATTTTTTTTTTTTATAAATAGTGCCTTATTACTAGGATAAATGCTATAATACATCAACAATACAATTGCTACTGGCCTTTAGTTCATCTCCCGAACGTAGAGTAATACTTGAATCGCTCGAGAATTGATATAATTTGAGACTCTCGATTACGTGTTGATAAGTTCCAAATTATACTGATCCGTAATCGGCAATTGATCAGTGGTATCCTGGTTGCATGAAAATATGTGAGGAGCTATGTAACGATTGTTGCTCCTGCCTTGAGATGATAGTACAATTAACTTGTACTCGCACCCTGGACCAACGCGGTCCGTCACCGACTCATAAGAACACATAGTCGGTTGTGGTGTATCGACGAAACTTGAGTTTATTTCAGCCTTAGTATTGATACTTTAGGCTGCATGTGCGCTGTAGGTACTTGAGTAAATGATGCCCACAGTGAAGTAAGTACAGTTGAATGACGTGATTCGACTTCTGGTAAGTAAAGTCCAATGAGTGACCAGGTTGTGTGTCACGATGGGAAAACGATAGTGTAGTACTGTTCTCAATCCGAGTGACCGTGTTGGTATGTCCTGGCGTCTGAGTGGTGACTTAAGTCCAGCTGTAAATCTGTTCAAATATACGCAATGTCCAAGTAACGTGACATCTTCCTCGTCGATAATGGTAGAAGAGGGTGTCTGTGGAGTATGCGCTATCCATCCTGACATATGACGAAGTATGCGTATAAATGTCGTAATATTCACTAAGTCCGTTAGTGTACGTGCTATCCATCTTGACATATGACGAAGTGTGCATATAAAAATGTCGTAATATGCACTAACTCACTTATGCGCCGATAATTCAGACATGAAGTAGTGTCGGCAGCAGATATAATGAACGTATGATGTAAATGTCCCACAAATGTAGGTGGTTAAATGCTTTGGCGTTCTGAACAAACAAGTCAAAACTTTCTGTAATGTTCATAGATTAGCGAATGTCTTTCTAACAACGTAACTATACTGTGCGTCGGCAGTACACCCCATCATGTGTGTATCAGTCCACCAATAAATCTGATACAATCGTGACGAATGTCTGAGCACTGTAATGAACTTCATAGATTCAGCAGATTGCTCAACATAATGCAACACTTTCGAGCAGTTCCAATCGATCATAGTTTCTTGAATAAAAAAAAATGTCAATCGTTGTGCTATAGTATAATAGGTTACTTTGGTGTAGAATTGTGGCAGCGCAGTGTTTCCTCAGATCTCACTGCCTACTCACATCGACATAATTCCTTTCAATGTCGACCATGGTGTCGATTGTTTCGTATATCTCATATGTAATCACCATCTTCTTTTCTCACGTAGAATTGTAGTTGTAACTGTATATTCTTTAAATAAATAATGTTCTTAAATAGGTTACACTATTACTAAATGTTCGTTGTTTCTAACATTTCATAGCGCTGTGGTGTGTTCAATAAGGTGATATGTTTTTGCGCATCTGGTGCAAACTTGATATGATTAATAGATCGCACTTCTTGTACATGATGTAGTTCGTATGTATTAACTTTATACGTACTTACAGTTTTTATGACGTTTTAACTTCACTCGTTGTTATTTATCAAATAATGATCTTTCACTTCATTTATTTCGGCTGTTGTTCCGTCATTTTGATGACGTGGATTTTTCATGTGCTCCTTCTTTCTTTCTGTGTAGCACGGTGTGGAATGTGCCGCTGGTGCGTAATTTCTTTTATGTTCAGCTATGGAAACTGGCGGGGAATCTGTGTTGACAAACAAACAGCCCAGTAACGACCCCCACGTGTCTCGAAGTGCCTGTCCTCTAAATTCAAAGGGACCGGACACTCAAAGCATTTCAAATCGAACTCGTCAAGAACAGATCAGAACAACAAAACATGTTCTATCTTACGTGAACCGGATCATGAACATATGACAGACTCAAGTCGAGCAAACGATTTTCAGACGTACGTTTATTCCGCCGCAGGACACAGGATATACTCTTGTAGAAACGTGAGCTGATCCCTATACGCAGGATCGGCGCTCACTTAAATAACATCTACCTACGAGCTCCGAGTCCAGCTCGCTGCCCTTGAGGCCTAATCATCCAAATCCTCAGTTCAAACGCTTGAATAAAAGTCTAGGTATCCACACCCGGTCTTTCTACCGTTGTGTTGTCTTCAACAAATTCCTCTCCGGACTCCCAGCTGTTTCATTACGAAATCACCGCCTCCAGGTGTCACCTTCACACGGAGCCTTTTATAAACACATCCTTTCGAATCCACGAATTCACAGCGTCACCCGTTGCCGTCCAATGACGTTGTTTTCCTTTCCTTGGTTTCTCATATTTGTCGTCCAGTTTTGTGACTGTCTGGGAAAATCCAGTAAGGTCTCTTCTTTATATTTGGTGGCGCGTGTTCCGTTATGTGGCAGTGCTCAGTCGGACTCATGTCTGGAGAGAGGGATGGCCAGAGAAGGGTGAGCATGTTGATGGAAGTCAAGAATTGCGTGGTCAACTGTGCACCATAGGGTCTGGCGTTATCCTGTTAAAACACAGACCTTTGGGCAGCCAACAGTGAAAGGACGTGTAGTCGAAGAATTTCATTGACGTATCGTTGCGCATTCAACCTCCTTCAATGTGCGCAAATTGACTCCTTCCGTTGTAACTGACTATTCCCCACACCATTGAACCTCTGCCACCGTGCGGCGTTGATTCGTCATTAAACTAAACACGTCTCCATTAATAAAGTAATGCAGCTTTACATAACAGAATTAAGACACATACATGACGTTGCGGCGACTAGCCTTCATCCGCAAACAAATACATGCACGAAATACAGAATATAGCACAGGAGAAGATCCTCCGGTGACTACATTAAGGCATACGGACGGGATGAGAAGAAGAAAAATATGGAAACAAATGAGAGCAATGAAGAGAAAATGCAAATATGAAACACATGTTGCTTCTTAACTCAGAGTCCGCGGCTGTACTGCTACCACAAATGTATTATTTATCCTCTTTGGAGTCTATGGGAAATGGGGACCGAGGTATTGGATGATACCAGGGTAATAGGTGGTCACGGCTCAGTGACAGTCCCAGGTAAATGAGTGGAAGTAGTACGTGATAAAAGAAGGACAGGGAGGTGAGGAGGGAAACTGGAGGCAATGGAGATGTGATAGTTATCCGAGAGTGAGAGCTGAAAAGTTCCAATGGATGTACATACAATGCATGAGTGGGTGCCAGTGAGTGGATCGGCCATAGTGAACGAACATTAAAGAACAATGACGTGTGCACTTAAGTATCATGGTAATACTAACAAAACTCATTTCATGTGCCCTTAATGTGTGTACGAACGAGTCCTGAAGTTTGGGTGACTGATCTGTGTGGGTGCACACACTTACATCTACACATATCAACAAACATTCATACACTATTATATATACAAGTATATTGTCACGTAATACTCCCACTCATTTACCTGAGACACACACTGAACCGTGACCACCCACTACCCTGGTATCATCCCCTACCTCGGTCCCCATGAACGACAGACTCCCACGGCTATGTATAAAAGAGGATAAAGAATACATTCGTGGTAGCAGTACAGCTTCGGAAAGTCTCGATAAGCGCCCACTCTCTCTCGATGAGTAGTGGGCCTGCAGTCAGTAAGCTGGTATAGCTTTTTTTCGGTCAGTCCTGCCGGCGTAGCTTGAAAGCTCGTCGGTAGGCGTCCAGTGGTTTTGCATGTATCACCTTGTACCGGGAGGGCGCGCTTTAGCGATGCTACTCTTGGCTTGCGTGTGCGTGAATAGTCCGTCTGTCTGATAGATATCTGGTTGATCCTGCCAGTAGCCATATGCTTTAGCGATGCTACTCTTGGCTTGCGTGTGCACATGTGCGCTGGAGAGGCTCAACCGTAAATCGGGAGATCTGCTCGCAACTTAGACGAGCAGTATCTTCTGTGGGCAGTTTCTCGCCTCATGTTTGTGTGTGGTCTGTTCTGGTGGTCAGTCTGTCTTCGGCGAAGGAAATCGTGTTGATCCTATTAGTAATCATACGCTCATTGCTTGTTGCTACGCTTGTCTTAAAACTGAAAATTAAAGGAATTGACGGAAGGGCCGTTTGCACGAGGCTCCCGAGAGCCAATATATACAGGGATAACTGGCCGTGGCAGCCTAACGTCCACTGCATCTGTGTCCGTCTTCCAGTCGTCTTGCCATGCTCACCACTGGAGCCAGACGGACACAGACGAGGGAGCGGGGACGACGAATTTGCGCGACCACTTCCTCGCTATACAAAACCAAAGCGCAAGTCATTCGTTCCTCATCAAATCAAAGATGTAGTGTAATGAATGGTCCTCGTCATTCATGATGGACGAACATCGCACAGCTTCGGACTTGGAGTTAAGTAGCAACATTTTTGTTTCTTATTTTCATTTCCTTGTCATTGCTATCATTTTTCATCTTTTTATTCTTCTCATCCCATCCTTATGCCTTATAGTTACCGGAGGATCTTCTCTTGTTCTATGTATTGTGTTTCGTGCATGTATTTGTTTGCTGATGAAGGCTAGTCGCCGCAACGTCTTGTATGAGTCATAATTCTGTTATGTAAAGCTGCAATACTTTGTATTATTTTATATTGTTTACATTTCCACAGCTTTACCGCAGCTCCACCAAATTTTATTCAAGTATTCTCATACACACTTAGTTTTATTTAAACAAGCTTAAACAAATCACTGAATGGATCATACATAAAACATCGCAACAAGCGTTCCATTTTACAAGCTAAATTATAAACAGGTACGTGTGGCGAAAGAGAGAGAGAGAGAGAGAGAGAGAGAGAGAGAGAGAGAGAGAGAGAGAGAGAGAGAGAGAGAGAGAGAGAGAGAGAGAGAGGATGAGGGAGGGGGAGATAAAGAACCCCCAAAAAGACAAGGATTGTGAAGTGAACTGCAAACATCATAATAATAATTTGAGGGCTGGTCTAGTTCGCTAGATCAGTTCCGCGTCTAGCGTTCGTTGTCTCGGATGGCTGTGTGAGGTGCACCAAAATGGGATATTCCCAGCCAACGCAAGTTAGCGAGGCAGGCGTTTCAAGAATGTAACCGCATCGTGCAGCCAGGGTCGTGGTTTGAGCGGGCAAAAGAGCAAATTTGTGCGACCGTTCGACAAAGTCTCGATAAGCGCCCATTCTCTCTCTCGATGAGTAGTGGGCCTGCAGTCAGTAAACTGGTATAGCTTTTCGGTCAGTCCTGCCGGCGTAGCCTGAAAGCTCGTCGGTAGGCGTCCAGTGGCTTTGCATGTATCACCTTGTACCGGGAGGGCGCGCTTTAGCGATGCTACTCTTGGCTTACGTGTGCGTGAATAGTCCGTCTGTCCGATAGATATCTGGTTGATCCTGCCAGTAGTCATATGCTCATATGCTTGTCTCAAAGATTAAGCCATGCATGCCTAAGTTCACACTGTCTCACGGTGAAACCGCGAATGGCTCATTAAATCAGTCGAGGTTCCTTAGATGACACGATCCTACTTGGATAACTGGCAATTCTAGAGCTAATACATGCTTACCAAGCTCCGACCCTCGCGGAAAGAGCGCTTTTATTAGTTCAAAACCAATCGTCGTTGCCCTTCGCGGGGCGCGGCGTTCCCACTGGTGCCTCTGGATAACTTTGTGCTGATCGCATGGCCTTACGTGCCGGCGACGCATCTTTCAAATATCTGCCCTATCAAATGTCGATGGTACGTGACATGCCTACCATGTTTGTAACGGGTAACGGGGAATCAGGGTTCGATTCCGGAGAGGGAGCATGAGAAACGGCTACCACATTCAAGGAAGGCAGCAGGCGCGCAACTTACCCACTCCCGGCACGGGGAGGTAGTGACGAAAAATAACAATACGGGACTCTATCGAGGCCCCGTAATTGGAATGAGTACACTTTAAACCCTTTAACGAGGATCTATTGGAGGGCAAGTCTGGTGCCAGCAGCCGCGGTAATTCCAGCTCCAATAGCGTATATTAAAGTTGTTGCAGTTAAAAAGCTCGTAGTTGGATCTCAGGTGTCTCCCCCGATGTGTCTCCACCTTGCCGTGGTGGGGGAGCTTGCGTGTCCCATCGACCCCATGTGCTTGCCGATGGATGAAAACTACATATCGGACAGCTTATGGGATAGGGGCCAGACTAAGAGAGACACAACCTGCTGCTCTGCAGGTAGACCGAGGATAGCAGTCAAAATGATAAATCAGGCGCACGAAGGCAACAGTTCTTGGTCCGGACAATATTAAGGCTCTCTGTCGAGGGTTTAGGCCTCTCAGCTACAATCCCTCGGATGTGAGAGCCGGGCCGATACCCAACTACCGAAAAATAGAGGTGGCATACTGAGCACGCTACATGCCCAGTTCTGATACTTGTTCGAAGGCTCTCAGCTGGGGGATATGAGGGATTCCCGGATGAGAGGGCCTGGCCGTTTCTCGTTCACTGCTGCACGGAGGTAAGGTGCTGAGCCGGCAGCACATGTAGCCTACCTCGTGAGCGAGTACTAAAATGCAGAAAGTGTCCCAGTCGAATGAAATGGTTACGAAAACTGTCTGTATCTAACTCATAGAGTGTAGACAAAAGTGAAAAACGTCTCAATAACACGAAATGGAACGCACGGCTAGCGAATCCATTGCGTGGTCCGAAGTCAAAAGCAAAAGCTTACCGAGTGGATGTCGCCCGCAGTCTGACCGTTCCTGGTATGTGCTTGAGCGACCAGTGGCAAGCGAGATGCCCAACACATGGAAGTGAGGAACTAAAGCAGCCATGAGCAGGACGTCACAACTCCTTGGATGAGCCCAGTCTCAGAGCAATATGTGCCGGCTCTGCAATTATGGAAGCCTCCTTGGATAGCTTTGGATAGGCCCATGGTCTGCCCCTGCCTTCCCTTGAGGGATGACCGTTATGTCGAGGATCGTTCCATCTTGACCAGCTGAGATGTGGGCGACATCACAACAAAAAGTCTAATGTGCCTCGAAACCCGAGGAAGGCTAACCTCTCTAAAATATGCCCGCCGAAGCCGGAAGTGCCGTCCTACGGGTGGCAAAATAAAAATTGGCACTACGCATTTACGTCCGAGTGAAATGTCTCGTCCGAATGTCTCTCGTGCTAGGAACAGCTCTGACTACCTAGTTTCCGAATGCCGCTCTTGTTCGGAACAGCTCTGACTAGGTAGTTTTCCGAATGTCAGTCGTGCCTGGACCAGCTCTGACGGGCGCAAAGACAAGCACATGTCCGTGTCGAAAACTCGCTGAGTGGATGCCGTCTGCAAACCTGTCTGTTTTGTGCGGGAACGGCCCGGGATTAACGAAGTGCCCAATATATTGAAGTGAGGAATTAAAGCAGCCATGAGCAGGACGTGACGATTCCCTCGGTGAGCCCAGCACCAGAGCATTATGTGTCGGCTCTGCAATTATGGAAGCCTTTCTTTGAGGGATGACTGCGAAGTCTTCGACTGTTCCAACTCGACCAGCTGGGGGGTGGAC
Source organism: Cepaea hortensis (assembly GCA_963921405.1). Classification (NCBI taxonomy): domain Eukaryota; kingdom Metazoa; phylum Mollusca; class Gastropoda; order Stylommatophora; family Helicidae; genus Cepaea; species Cepaea hortensis. The sequence goes on along the minus strand of OY992884.1, from coordinate 76,111,417 downwards.
TGTACCACAAAAGTGAGAGTCTCCCAGGAATGCTAACCTGGTCAAATATGCACGCAGGAGCCGGATGTGTTGACCTAAAGGTTTCGACCCAAGGGTGCCTAACGCACACCGCAATCACATCTGGAAAAAACACTCCGGATGAACGCAAAGAAGAGGAGAAGATAATAATAATTTAAAAAAAATTAATGAATGTTTACACATTTCAGTCAGTAAATATAGTCGATAGTTTGTATTTGAACATTAGTAACAATACGTTTCTGTTGTATGTAAGGGAATTAAACCTGGCCTTGATTTTGTAAGTCTAACTAAGTTTCTGTATTTTGCTAGTGTTTGAAGTCGTTTTTTGTGTGTGTGTGTGTGTGTCTGAGTATTTTAGAAAGAGTGTTCAGAAAGATTGCCTTGTAGTGCCTCTTTGTTTGTCGGTGTGTGTTTGTATTAGTTGTTTGAGAGTTTCCACTGCATCTGCGACTGTTTGTCATGTGCATTCTATGTTTAGATTAGTTAGTTTTGTCGACGAATCAACGTCACAGCACACGGGTGTAAACTATAAGTGCGCTCACTGATATATTTGTTACTAGAAGTCCACGAGAAAATATCCCGGCCCTCACCGGGGCTTGAACCTCAGACCTCCAGCACTCGAGGCGGACAACATGCCCTGAGACCACTCAGCAAACCCCCTAGGTGTAGTATATACATCTCGACGCTCAAAGGAAAGGCGAGACGGACATTTAATCAGATTGCTACTGGTACTATTGGTGTTGGAACTCTTCGCTGGCTACTGAGGATGGGGACGGAGCGCTTATGGGAATGTCCCAAATGCTGTGATGTCGGTTCCTAAATCACTCACTCAATCAATCAATCAATCAATCAAACCACAACATTATATCCGGACTACACTTTGGAATCGTTAAGTACTGTAAATTGTCTGGTTACTGTTATCTTCATACATTCACTTCCTTCACTGTCATACCAAGAGTCGCAGTGTGAAATATACAAACTTGAAATAAAGCTGAACCGTTTTCATCTTTTATTAAACCGAGGCAGTTACAATAAACGTTCATTCACTTACATAAAACAATTGGATATCACAATATAAAATCATAACTAACTATTTATTAATGATATGTATATTATTTCAATCAAATAAATCCTTTTAACTTCACTTTATTCAACTGAAGTAAATATCTCACTAATATATATATAATTCTTAATTTAACTATTAAGTTCATCTATCAACTTTAACTTAAATAGATGACTAGCATCATATGTGAAGCTTATCATCTCAGTGTCTATTTAACAGCATAAGTGTGTAATTATTCTTTGATTTAAATTGCATTGCAAGACATTACAAAACATCCCATTGATAAATATGGTTGAGACTCTGAAGACAGCTAAATTGTGGAACAGTTATCCAAAGTTTGTTTCCGACTTTACTGCCAGTTCAATCTCCCGATATTTCAAGAGTGTTGATCAGCTCTGATATGAGTTAAAACAGGTTCCAACAACCCCTCTATATCCAGCCCACCAGATTCAGACATCCAGATGCAATGACAGCTTCCATCTGACCTGCGCAGATTCAGCTCTAACGAGGCTATCCATACCTCCGCTGTCTGCCATAAGCACTTCACCTCATAACTCGAGAAACAGTGCCTCCGACGCATCTCCAAGGTGCCTATCGTTCTTAAATTTACCGCCCCACTGTCTCTCACTATTCTGCCCGTATGTCAAATCTGCAGTTATAAAATCATTTGTGATTAATTTCAATTATAATTAACACTGAAATCAAATTCATGGATCATCAATACTTATTAAGTTGTATATTTAATCACACATTTTAACAATAGCAAAATAATTTTGTCTTATAATGACTGCAAACTAATTATCTGTCTGTCTGTCTGTCTGTCTGTCTGTCTGTCCGTCCGTCCGTCCTCTCGTCCGTCCATCCGTCTGTCTGTCTGTCTGTCTGTCTGTCTGTCTGTCTGTCTGTCTGTCGTCGTCGTCATCATCATCATCATCATCATCATCATCATCATCATCATCATCATCATCATCATCATCATCATCATCTTCCACTTTTGCCGTCAAGCGTCGTGGGAAGGAATAATTGGCGCTCCAATGCCCAATCGGTGGCACTGGATAGTGTTATTCCATGGATTATGCAATGTCTTTGATGTCGTCAATCCATTTTCTTCTTGGGTATCTTCTTGCTCTCGTCGCAGATGATCTTTGATATAAGGCCAGAGCTGGCAGTTGATGGTGTTGCATTCTAACGAGATGGCCAAACCATTTGATCTTCTGTCCTTCAATAAATGTGCACAAGGTGTTGATCCCACTGTCTGTCTGATAACAACATTTCTTACTCGGTCTCGGATTGTTAAGTTGGCAGCTCTCTTCAGGCATCTCATCTCACAGGTGTTGATTTTGCTAAAGTGTGAGTTAGATAATGCCTAAGTTTGAGATTGGCAGCGTGGGGTTGGTGTGAATAGGGTATTTATTCTTAGTGATGACCATAATCTGTGTCTTCTTACAATTTAATTATTCACTGTGTACAATAACCGTATCTACTAAATATTGCAAATCGTTTTTTATTGTCTGCAACATTTAGTAGTTTGTAGTCTCTATATAAATTCAGTGCGTAAAATGTTATTTTATGCACTGAATTTTTATAGAGACAACAAAGAACGTTGCTCAAACATTTTGTAAGAATTAAGTTAGTTAGTTGAGGTTTCAACTTCACCGCAATAGGTCGTCCCCATTATGCTCCATTCCCGTGCCAGCGAATATCACACAAAATGCTCCCCACTGTCCAATGTGAAAAGTTGAATAGACAGGAGTCTCGGCAATCCAACAAGCCCGCACAGGTACACTGTGCATAATAATGTAAGAATTAAACCCCCATCAACCAGCACACTGGAAAGTACATGAGAAGTAGTGCTAGCCAGATATGTAGAGATGTCATGTGATGGTGCGGGATAATGAACATGCTGATAGGCTGGCAGGGAATGCACCTCTTGGTGGTAGATTACCTATGGGAAAGGGGTCGTGCGCATGTGGGATCAGGTGGAGAAGGTGGGAGAACATATGGAGAACCCGTATATGGAAAGAATGAGATTGCGGGGGATCGGCAGAAGAATCTCAAAACTGAGAGGGAAGACCAAGAGAACTTTCAATTAGATAGAGGTGGGAACGATTAGTAGTATGACTCTTCGCTGGCTGTTGAACGAGGGGACTGAGAGCGTATGGGAATGTCCTGAGTGCAGTGATGTCGGTTCTTAGCTCAATTCAACTCAGCTCAACTCAGAAATGTAGAGAAATACCAAGAAGCAGGTGTCAATAATGTACTAGAGAAACTGCGCAATCCAGAAGATAGATGTGGCTGAACATCGACAATGTTAGCTCCCTTAGACACGTAACGGCAAACAGGGACCACAAGTCGTAATACACATGGGGATACGTATTAGATGGGTAGAAAGTCGACTAGAGCTACCATTGTTTCCGTTCTTTTATCACCGTCTGGGGCTTTTATTCGCGTCATGGTGTGTGTTGCTTTCCATACTTCCTACTTATGAATAGATTTTATTATTGCTGAATGTTTATCGTATCTTCTATCCTCAGACAGTTTATCGTATCTTCTACCCACAAACAGTTTATCGTATCTTCTATCCTCAAACAGTTTATAGTATCTTCTATCCTCAGACAGTTTATCGCATCTTCTACCCACAAACAGTTTATCGTATCTTCTATCCTCAGACAGTTTATCGCATCTTATACCCACAAACAGTTTATCGTATCTTCTATCCTCAAACAGTTAATCGTATATTCTATCCTCAAGCAGTTTATCATATCTTTTATCCTCAAGAAATTTATCGTATCTTCTTTCCTCTAACAGTTTATCGCATCTTCGACCCACAAACAGTATATCTTATCTTTTATCCTCAGACAGTTTATCGTATCTTTTATCCTCAAGAAATTTATCGTATCTTCTTTCCTCAAACAATTTATCGTATCTTCTATCCACAAACAGTTTATCGTATCTACTATCCTCAAACAATTTATCGTATCGTATCTTCTATCCACAGTTTATCGTATCTTCTATCCACAAACAGTTTATCGTATCTTCTATCCACAAACAGTTTATCGTATCGTATCTTCTATCCACAGTTTATCGTATCTTCTATCCTCAAACAGTTTATCGTATTTACTATCCTCAAACAGTTTATCATATCTTCTATCCACAAACAGTTTATCGTATCGTATTTTCTATCCACAAACAGTTTATCGTATCTTCTATCATTAAACAGATTATCATATTTTCTGTCCTCAAACAGTTTATCGTATCTTCTATCCTCAAACAGTTTATCGTATCTACTATCCTCAAACAGCTCGTCTTATTCTGTGTATATTGGACGCATACTTATCCTCAAGTAAAAGTATTCCTGGGAGCCACTGTGGCGAAATGACCAGCACGCTCAACTGCCAGCTCGGATCTCATGTTCTCTCTCTCTCTCTCTCTACATTAATCCTAGCAACAGAACTAATAGTATGTTAGTCTCCTAGCAACACGGCACCAACACTAATAGTACAATAGTTCTCATGGCAATACAACATCAACACTAGTAATACACTAATTTTCCGAGCAATACAGCAAGACTAGTAATACATTAGTTCTTCTAGAAATACAGCATCAACAATAATAGTCAAATGATGTTTTCCTAGTAATACAACATCAACACTTATAGTTCAATAGTTCTCTCAGTACAATATCAACACTAATAGACCAATAGTTCGCTCTGTACGACATCAATACTAATAGTCCAATAGTTCTCTCTGTACAATATCAACACTAATAGTCCATTAGTTCTCTCAGTACACCATCAGCACTAATAGTCCAATAGTTCTCTCTGTACAATATGAATACTAATAGTCCAATAGTTCACCCAGTACAACATCAACATTAACAGTACAATAGTTCACCCAGTACAACATCAACACTAACAGTACAATAGTTCACCCAGTACAACACTAACAGAACAATAGTTCACCCAGTACAACATCAACATTAACAGTACAATAGTCCACCTAGTCAAGACAGAATCAACAATAATAACACCACAATTCTCTTAGCAAAACCCAAGGGATTTGAAGAGCATATCCGGTATGTCAAGAAACACAGTGGATATAAAAATGTTCTCATAACTTAAATAAAGTGTAGACAGACAAAATAACATGCTAACACATCAATCACAACCAACGTCGAAGACAAATGTTGTTTTGGATATCTAGTTTGACTGCTGACTGGACATCTAGCCTGACTGCTGACTGGACATCTAGTTTGACTGTTGACTGGACATCTAGTTTGACTGCTGACTGGACATCTAGCCTGACTGCTGACTGGACATCTAGTTTGACTGCTGACTGGACATCTAGTTTGTCTGCTGACTGGACATCTAGTTTGACAGTTGATTGGATATCTAGTGTGACTGCTGACTGGACATCTAGTTTGACTGCTGACTGGACATCTCGTTTGACTGCTGACTGGACATCTAGTTTGACTGCTGACTGGACATCTAGCCTGACTGCTGACTGGACATCTAGTTTGTCTGCTGACTGGACATCTAGTTTGACTGCTGACTGGACATCTAGTTTTTTAACCACTCCCACCTTAATTTAGCCAACCCTTATCCTAATTTGGGTGAGATATTTCTTAGTTTGGTCAACAAATTTTCCTACTTCTATAAGTTTGGTCGAGCCATTTATAAGTTTTATCAACATTTTGGTTGATTTGTCTGACATGTTTTCCTACTTTTTATTATTTTGAACGAAATATGTATAAGTTTGGTTGATATATTTCTTCACTTTGTCAGTGGTTTCCCCCTTTGGTTAGCAATTTTTCCTACTTTCCATAAGTTTGGACTAGATATTTGTAAGTTTGGCTGCGATACTTCTTTACTTGGTTAATATTTTTTCCCATTCGGCTAACAAATTTTCCTCCTTTTTTATATGTTTGGACGAGACATTTGCTATTTTGGTCAACATTTTCCCCATTTGGTTAATACAATTTTCTACCTTTCATAAGTTTGGACGAGATATTTCAGTATTTGGCCTACATTTGTCGCATTTGTGTACCAAGGTTTCCTACTTTTCATAAATTTGGAGGAGTTATTTCTTTACTTGATCAATATTTGTTTTTTGTTTTTTTCACATTTGGTTAACAAAGTTTCCTACTTTTTATAAGTTTCGACCAGATATTTCGTTACTTGGTCAATCTTTTCCTTCTTTTTATAAGTTTGGTTGCGATATTTCTGTATTTGGCCGACCTTTTTCCCATTTGGCTGACAAATGTTCCTACTTTTTTTTTTATAAGTTTAGTTGAAATATTTATAAGTTTGGTTGCAATTTGGCCAAATTTTTCACATTTAATTAACAAAGTTTCCTACTTTTCGTAGGTTTGAACGATGTATTTCGTTACTTGGACAACATTTTCCCCATTTGGCTAACAAATTTTCCTATTTGGCCAAGATATTTCCCCCCCCCCCCTTTGGTTAAGGAATTTTCCTACTTTTTATAAGTATTTCTGTATGTGAGCGATACTTTTTCATACTTGCTTAACAAAGTTTCCTATTTTTCATAAATTTGGCGGAGATATTTCGTTACTTGGTCAATCTTTTTCTCATTTGACTAACAAATTTCCCTACTTTTCATAAGTGTGGACAAGATATATCGTTACGTGGTCAATGATTTTTTTTTTCTATTTGACTAACAATGTTTCTTACTGGTTGATATTTTCCCCCAATAGGTTAACAAATGTTCCTATTTTTAAAAAAATAAGTTTGGACGAGATATTTCTATATTTGACTAATAATTTTAATATTTTGTCTAACATATTTTCTTATTTGACGGTTGAAGTGGTACATAGAAGGTGTACTTGTGTCTGGTTTTGAAGTGTGTCACTGAGCAGGTACACTGAAAAACATATATTGGTCTTGGAAATGGCTTTCTGGAGAAAGATGTAAAGACACTATGGACACATAAGAAGGAAATGAAAGTGTGGATGTATAATTTGCTACGTGATAACGTCGCTGGTTATTACAGCGGACACGTGATATGTCATGTTACATGCATTGCCTAAGGTTAAGTCGGGGCAGTTTGTTGTGTTTGTAAGCATCTGTTAACATCCACTACCCACTCGTCGTTGTATGACCCGATAGGTGTTACGTACAGATACGACTTCCCCGACTAGCATCGGTGATCACATCTCTGTACTATGAGTATGAGAAAGGCTTAGTCGGAGACTGTGGTGATTTGTTTACACGCTCGTATGGGGTTTTTCGAGACCAGTTTATGTTGTGTTGATGCCCGGGTGTCCTTTGGTGTAACCCGGTAACACTAGGACTACACGGCTATAGAAAAGAGAGAGAGAAGGGGTGACCATTTTACCCTTCGGATGCAGTGTTGAAGATGCAGTGTATTCACTCCTATACACAGTGATCATCATACGTTAGGTTCCCTGACTTGACAACCGATAGGACACCCTTTTTCTATAGTTTCCCTCTTAACCACGTTTCTCAGATGTACCATTACCCCTATGACCGGATGCGACGCCGTTTTTGAACGATTGGGTTATTAACCACGTGTTCGACGTGTGTCGTTATGCGTGTCACTGGATGCATCGGCATCTTTGACCGGTTGAGTCATTAGCCACGTGTCGTGGCTGTACCCTTATACATGTGATCGGAAGCAGGGAATTCTTTGAATGGTTTTAGTCAATGAGCCCGTGTCTCAGATGTATCATTACACATGTGACCGGATGTGACGCCATATTTGACTACTTTTAGCGAATGAGACGTAGCCTGGTTGTAGCAATTACACATGTGTGATAGGGTGCGACGCCATCTTTGACCGGATGTAACTATTGTCCATGTGTGTCGACTGTACCACTAGGTGCTATTGACCAATGCAAAATCAGTGCTCGAGGCGCTCCTGTTGGGGAAATTACCAATACTAAGGACATTACTTTCTGAACTTAGCAGTCGGCATAACGTCTTGATCATGTCATCGGTCACTTTAACCACTACTGTCACTACAGTAAGTTCCCCTACAACTTAAGTGGTCGCTTGACCACCCCTTGACCCTTGACCACTACTTGACCAGTACTTGAACACCACTTGACCAACTCTTGATCATCACCATGTCACTAGACCTACTTTCACAGCACTTTAAGTAGTCACTCGACCATTTACCACTACTTGACCACTACTTGAGCACGTCATCGATCACTTTAACCAACACAGGTTCACTACACGTACTTTCCCTTACAATTTAAGACGTCACTCGACCACTTGACCACCACTTGACCACGTCACTACTTAATTTATCCATCACTGTTTCACTACACGTACTTTCCTCTACAATTTAAGTGGTTACTCGACCGCTTGACCACTACGTGACCACTGATTGACCACTACTTCACCACCTCTTGATCATCACCATATGATTACAGTACTTTTCCCTAAAATTTCCTCACTTGACCACCTCTTGACCACGTCTTCGCTCACTTTATCTACTACAGTTTCACTACATACTTTCCCCGACAATTTAAGTGGTCACTCGACCACTTGACCACTAGTTGACGATTGCTTGACCACCTCTTGACCACTTCATCGATCATTTTATCCACCACCATATCACTACACGTCCTTTCCTCTACAATTTAAGTGGTCAGTTGACCACTTGACCACTGCTTGACCACTACTTGACCACTAATTTACCACCCTTTGATCATCACCATGTCGCTACAACTACTTTCCGCTAAAATTTTCTCACTTGACCACTGCTTGACCAATACTTGACCACTGTATTACCACCCTTTTATCAGCACCTTATCATTGCAACTATTTTCCCCTAAAATTTCCTCACTTGACCACTTGACCACTACTTGACCACTGCTTGACCACTGCATTACCACCCTTTTATCACCACCATATCATTGCAACTACGTTTCCCTAAAATTTCCTCACTTGACTACTACTTGACCACTACTTGACCACTGCGTTAGCACCCTTTGATCATCACCATATCATTACAACTTCTTTTCCCTAAAATTTCCTCACTTGACCACTTGACCCCTACTTGACTACTGCTTGACCACTAATACCTGGTACCCACCCCTTACCACCGAATGACACTACACCATATCCATTACAACCGACGATATTTAGTTTTTAAGGTTTCATTTGTAACACGTGTGATAATCGTGAATAAGCCACTATGACCATCTACACAGCACTAATAATCACCCCTTATCAACTAATTTCACTAAGCCATACCCACTATTACTACTATCGCCACCGCAACTATATCTTCTATTCCTACTAATGTACACCACCAATGTGCTAACAGTTCAAAATATTTTAACATACCACTCACCAACGTTTTTTACAACCCGTTACTTAATTACTTTCCCCTACCCTTCATACACCCCGTTCTGTTATGAACCGACCACCGTCACACCCGCACGAGATTTTCCCACACTTCGCCGACGTATAACTTCCGGGTAATACCTTCCAGATTTTCCCACACTTCCCCGCCAAGAAAACTGAAGTTTGCAATATGCGTTGTATGGTTTATTAAAATTATTATATACCTTACTTGACTCGTTTGTTTGTTATTTTAAATGTTGTACACTACAAGTACCTACTCTGATGAGTCACTAGACCACACCCACTCTGATGAGTCACTTGACCAGTTGACTACCACACCCCTCTGATGAGTCACGAGAACACGCCTACTTTTTTCAAAGAAAAAAAAAACACAGAAGAGTTATCGCCCTTTGTGGTGCAAAAGCGATGTGCACCACAAAACGGGCGTCTTTCCTACTTCTACACTACTGTCCTCCCAATTTATTCATCTACGTCTGTAATTCTCGTCTCCGTGTGATTCAAAATCTCCCGCAACAAGCACTCACGGTACCTGAGACGTATCTTGGGTTCAACACGCACTCATGATATGTGAGACTTACCTAGGGTTCAACAAACACTCAGGATATGTGAGACTTACCTAGGGTTCAACAAATACTCACGATATGTGAGACGTACCTAGGGTTCGACCAGCACTCACGGTATGTGAGACGTACCTAGGGTTCGACCAACACTCACAATATGTGAGACTTGCCTATGGTTCGACCAGCACTTACGGTATGTGAGATTTACCTAGGTTTCAACCAGCACTTACAGTATGTGAGACGTACCTAGGGTTCGACCAGCACTCATGAGTGTGTGAGACGTACCTAGGGTTCAACTAGCACTTACAGTATGTGAGACGTACCTAGTGTTCAACCAGCATTCACGGTATATGAGACTTACCAAGGGTTCAACAAGCACTCACGGTATGTGAGACGTACCAAGAGTTCAACAAGTACTTACGGTATGTGAGCCTTACCAAAAGTTCGACCTGTAATGACACTGTATGAGTCTAAATAAAGTAGCCTGAAATGACCCTTTTACACGGTTTAAGACGCACTGGCCATATGTTTGCTAGATATATATTTATATATATAGAAATCGGCTGCCGGTGAGTGATCTGGTCAGACTTTATTACCCATGGCATTTCATGGTTCCCATTGTAGGCTGGATGACTTAGGAGATCAATTTTAAAATTCGCTCCGATGCGGATTTGAACTGGTCACAATCTAACCGGCAGGCGAGCGGTTGTATGAGTTTTTACCAAGGATTTAACCAGCATCCTCGAGATGTTAGTCTTACCAAGGATTTAACCAGTATCCACGAAGTGTGAGACTTCCCAAGAATTGAACCCGCATCAACGAGGTGTGAGACATACCAAGGATTTAACCCGCATCCACGAGGTGTGAGACATACCAAGGATTTAACCCGCATCCACGAGGTGAGACATACCAAGGATTTAACCCGCATCCACGGGGTGTGAGACCTACCAAGGATTTAACCCGCATCCACGAGATGTGAGACCTACCAAGAATTGAACTCCATTGGTAAAACTTAGAAAGGATTAAACCCTCACCGAAAGGATTAAACCCTCACCGACGATCTGTGATTATACAAATCTCTCGACCACCTGTTCCAAAGTGAGTGATCTCGTCTTAATTAAAGTGGAATACATTTGAGTTACCTCCCATTCATTAACAATATTGAAAAATAAAGTTCTGACCTTCAAAAGGACAAGCGAGATGTACAAGGGGAAACATGCACTGAAGAAACTCACAAATAACGATCATGACATCAATAAACCAAAGTTCATCTGCAACCACCCATTCTTCCAAATTATGCTGCAAGCAGCCTTCAAGTTACATACATATCTATACGTGATTAATGTCACAATAATACGCTTCTTCCTCTCCTAGCAACATTTTTCCGGCTCTTACGCCGGCCAAGTCTCGCAGAAACCCCGTGGTAACGTCGAAATGGTTTATGTCGTTGCTAACTAGAGGAGATGGCGCGATTCTTGGGGAGCTGAATCTGCGACCGAAATCCCGGTGAATGCCGTCCCTGGAGGAGCGCCCTCGAACTGACCAATGGGAGATCACATCTCGCCCTAATTGAGATTGTTTTAACAGCTTTGAGTCTCGATGGCTCTACGGTGGCTCATGTGACGTTCACCTTAGAAACATCGGGGAAATAACTCCAGCACGGCTATCATTTTTTGGATATTGATTTGGAATAATGTAGTTGGGAAATGTTTTGGACACGCAATACGTCTGGGAAAGGATTATTTCCCGTAACGATTCCCAGTACCCCCAACCCTGGTATTGTCTACTATCTCTCTTGCAGATGTCAGATTCAACAGCAAAGCTATGAGGACGTAAATTGATGAAACGTCAAATATACGAGTCAGCTTCTATCGGTAATTCTATGAGACTGCAAGACACGGGAAAGAGGGACACAAAGGGGGAATGCAATGTTGTAGACTATCTCAATATGAACAGTTCAGTATACATTTGCTGGGTCAGCAAATCACGCTATTGCTGTAATGTACAGAAACAAACAGAGCATCCTTATACGGAGGCAACATGGCCGCCTAGAAATGAACATTCACTTGTACCACGTGCTCAGGTTTTGTGTTAAGATTTTGTTTTGCCGGTCTTTAACTATTAAACTAAATATTAATGCAAAAAAAAAAAAAAAAAAGCAAATGGTATACAAGTATAGTAGCGTAAAAGACCTTTTCTACACACTGTCGAGTTTTGTTTTTCTTTTTCTCCCTGGCCTAGGGCGACTTTCTCCGTAATCCCGCATACTCTCGTGAGTGACGTGACGTGCGTGAGAATCAGTGGCGGTTCTCTCCGCGTCGGTAACGTACGGGGTATGTGAACCGGTCGCTCAGAAAGCAATGGCAAACTACTGAGCGTAATCTTGCCTAGTATATCAACAGCAACTGAAAATGCTGATGTTGACTGCAACGTCCTGTAAGGGATATGCACATTTTTTAAATATATACATCTTACAGGACGTTGCAGTCAACACCAGCATTTTTCAGCTACTGTTGATGTACTAGGCAAGATTGCGCTCAGTAGTTTCCCATTGCTTTCCGAGCGACCGGCTCACATACCCCTGTAAGTTACCAGCGCGGCGCGAACCGCTGCCGATTCTCTCGCAGCTGCGCTACTCACGAGAATATACGGGATTACGGAGAAAGACGTTAACCCCTGCGACAGGGAGTATGTTAGGTATATTTTATTTTGCATATCCTGTTTTACAGGACATCGCAGTCAACACCAGCATTTCTGCCGGTATGATCTCTTGGCAAGATTACTGGCACCGATACCAACACGAAACCAACGCAACGCAATTTTCTGCCAAATCGCACGCAGCTGTGTTTCGAACCAGGGTATACGAGATTGGGAATCGCGTCCGTAAGAGCTTCGCCACGGAGACCGGCTGTTGGGTATATAGCTCCAGCATACAGCAATTTGCATTGGAGGGGTGTGGTAATTAATATCACACTTATATTTCCTGGGACATTTCCTGGCACCGATTTCCTGGGACATTTCCTGGCACCTAGTTCCTGGCATCCATTTCCTGGGACATTTCCTGGCACCCAGTTCCTGGGACATATCCTGGCACACAGTTTCTGGGACATTTCCTGGTACCATTTCCTGGAACATTTCCTGGCACCCATTTCCTGGAACATTTCCTGGCACCCAGTTCCTGGGATATTTCCTGTCACCCAGTTCCTGGGACATTTTCTGGCACCCATTTCCTGGGACATTTCCTGGCATCCAGTTCCTGGGACATTTCCTGGCACCCATTTTCTGGGACATTTCCTGGCACCATTTCCATTTTAGACTGGGTTGGCCTGGAAGCCCAGATCCACGCTAACAATTAACCGCCATTGAGAATTCGAACGCATGACCAATCAAGACAGCAGGTAAGCATTCTAGTCACTGCGCCGCCGCACTAACCAAAGCGTCTAATAGAAACAAATAGATCATAATTAATCGTAGACAACAAGATATTTTGTAGAAACAAATAGATCATCATTAGATGTAGAGAACAAGATATTTTGTAGGAACAATTAGATTATCATTAGATGTAGAGAACAAGATATTTTGTAGGAACAATTAGATCATCATTAGATGTAAATAAGAAATTTTGTAGGAACAATTAGATCCTCATTAGACATAGAGAACAAGATATTTTGTAGGAACAATTAGATCATCATTAGATGTAGAGAACAAGATATTTTGTAGGAACAATTAGATCCTCATTAGACATAGAGAACAAGATATTTTGTAGGAACAATTAGATCATCATTAGATGTAGAGAACAAGATATTTTGTAGGAACAATTAGATCATCATTAGATGTAAATAAGAAATTTTGTAGGAACAATTAGATCCTCATTAGACATAGAGAACAAGATATTTTGTAGGAACAATTAGATCATCATTAGATGTAGAGAACAAGATATTTTGTAGGAACAAATAGATCATCATTAGACGTAGACAACAAAGTATTTAAAGAAACAAATAGATTATCATTAAGCCTAGACAACAACGTATGCAAATATGAAGATAAATAATTGGCAAAATGGCTAAATAAGTAAATCACCAAGCATATATGGCAGGGCAGGCCAGGTCTTCAGATCCGGTCGTCAACTGGTCTAGGATGGAAGCTCCGACAGGCATACAATTAGAGCATTGCTTTGCTGATCCAGCAGCTTCTGCAGCTTGTCATTTCCCAGATGTATTGATGTTACCTTTCCTCTGGAGTAAACTAGGCAGGCCGAGAGAGGGTTCATGTTGCATTGGTAACAACACATGGTCTGTACATTTAAATCCAGGCTTTGTGCTATGGAGATGTTTAACCCCATCCCCGGACTTACGATCAAGGGTTGTGGTTATTATACCTCTGTGTGTGTATGTGCGTGTGCGTGTGCGTGTGCGTGTGTGTGTGGCACAATGCAGCAACCTACTGTCTATTAAGGCGGCAAGGTGCCAGTGAAGTAAATAGGAACCGTGCAAACATACTTTTACACATGCCAAAGCAACTTACAGTAAAGAGTTGAGTGGCACTGTTTTGTGAGATAGTTAAAGACAAACTAATCCCACAATACACACGGCCGTTAGAATACGAGGTGCTAGGCCTTCACATTCTCTAGGTCACGGTATAATGAACTAGGACGGCCAGTTGCTGCTTAAGACCAGTGTTGGCAGTGTACAGCTCCCCGACACACAGAGTCCAGGGTTCGACATTTGCTGCATATGTCGTGCGTTGATTTCAGCGGTATGGTCGTCGGTCGTTCAGAAAGAACGCAAAGATTGCCTAGTAAATCACAAACAGGCAAAACTTGCTGAGGTTGATTGCGACTTCACGTAACGAACACGCGACTAACTTTAAGTAACGCATACAGAGACGGGGAGGGGGAAGAGACGACGCTGCAAATAAACAAGGCCCAGTCTCCAGCAGTGCCTAGGAACAGTACAGTAACAGGTACTGTTTGGCACCTATAGAAGACAAGGGTAAAAAAGTAGAATTCAGGGGAAGTCGGTGTCTACGCTGTCTTGTAAGTCCTTGGATTGATACTACTTTCTCTCACCTTAAATGAATGCTGATTATCGCTAAGCATGTGTTTCTAATTTTATCCCATGTTAGTGTCTCAAGAGTTCTCCAGCGATTAATACTGCAATGTCAACACGTATACTGTTTGTTTTCCTGAAAGCTGTTTGCTTCTCTTAGTCAGTACAAGAGTCTCTGACGTCTCCTGGTGAAGTGGTTACGGCGCATGCCTCGCGCTCCGAAGGTTGTGGGTTCGATTCCGGCCTACGTGGTTAGGTTCACGAAGTGTAATTTTCTCGGAGACCTCTCGCTAGGGGTACGGAGTTCGTGCCTTGTGTGACACTATAGACAGACCGCTCTGAGGGAATAGACCGAGCCATGCGGGATAAAACCTGGTGCAATGAATTCTATCATCTTTTAAACCCTTGAAGGTATAAAAATTAAAGGATTCCCCTTCCACGTTACTAAATGTATTGGAGATATAGTGCTGGCCGTGTATTTCAGACCAAACTGGTCATGGATGTATGAAGTGGCCAGTATCACAGCGGACACCTTTACTGCCCAGGATTTGTCCCAGTATCCATGTTATGTTGGGTCAAACTGGGAGCCAAGGTAACAATAAAACATCCTCTCCTCACAAGGAATATGAACCACGGGCGAGCAGGAGGATGTATGAGTCACTAGGTTACCGCGACTTCCCCCTGACTCTTTCAATGCTCTTTAGAAATACTCTCTGTTCTGTTTAGAAACGTGGCACTACTCATAATTAGACGAACAGAGTAGGCATGCAAACATTGAATTAATTAATGAAAAGCTTATTAAATATCATAAATACAAGACTGGACAGAGATAAATTTAGCGGGAACAAAATACGGGATGCGGATACAATCAGAATCATCCCATTATACAAACAACTATTCCTTGACCTTTGTAGGACATTGCAATCACTAATTTGACAATCTGTAGTTTCTGCAGCTTGCCTTGTTCCAGACGTATTGGTGTTACTTTTTCTCTGGAGTACACTAGACAGACAGAGAGAGGGATCATGCTGCATGGGCATCACATGGCCTTTAAATGCAGCCCAGGCTTTGTGTTATGGAGAGGTATAACTCCATTGTACAAACTATGATCTGTCAAGACGGCAAGGTGCCAGTCAGTAGTTTGCCATTGCTTTTTGAAGTAGAAGTCAACGTTCAAGTCAAAGTGACCAGTGTGTGGAATGAATCTGCTTCCCCGTCAACAGCGCACAGGAAGTTTAAGTGTCCGCGCGATAAACCTATCAGCCAATCTCGTCATTCCATAAATATTATTTAAACAGTAAAATTAAAAAAAAAAATATGCTGAATAGGGCAGCAACTGAAATGCATCGAATACGCGAAATACTTCGTCTTTGTCTTTTGTCATCCACCCTTGGTTAATTTTCTAGGCAATTTCAGTAGTTTGATATTGCGTTCTGAACGGTAAGTCAAGGCTTAAATCCAGCTCAATGCCGATATAGGGATTGACCGCGAGATACACAACGCCATCTGTCAAAACACTAATGTCTTATGTCAACCGCTCTGGCGTAATGGTAAGCACGCTTGCTTATTGTGCCAATATTCGTTGGGGTAGGCTGCAATATGTAGGCACAATTATATTTCGGGAAAGGCTATGGCCAAACCAGGTTAGGTGCACTCTGCCAATACCTCTCAGGTCCTTGGACTCTGCTGTCACTCTCTCTTTCTACCAGTGGACTTACTTCTCTTGGGACTCTCTCCAGCTGATACAATTCAACTCTAAGACCGTCATGGTAACTTTGAACTTGTAATGAAACAAAATAGTACAGGAGAGAACAGGGTTAATAAGAGTCAGTGGATATAGCATCTAGATCAAGACAGGCTTCGAGAGTGTAACAGTCAGGTAGCCTGCACTGCCAGATCATCATCGGAGAAGACCTTATTCCTGTCTATGTGTCTGGTCATTGCTGTTGGCTCACCGGATGTACTGAGATCCT
This sequence comes from Cepaea hortensis, assembly GCA_963921405.1. NCBI lineage: Eukaryota > Metazoa > Mollusca > Gastropoda > Stylommatophora > Helicidae > Cepaea > Cepaea hortensis. Next base: position 76,094,396 of record OY992884.1, on the reverse strand, counting down.
CCCACTGGCAGTGGCTGGAAAGATGGGCGGGATGTAGACGGGCTCCCACACTCTCTTAAATTATTCGTATCTCAGCGTGGTCAGTGGTTAACCATGTCTATTCCAACCAAATAGTACGCACCTTCACTGTCCAACTTTCTGACTAGCGATTTAGGTGATTGAGATAAACTATTCTCCCTCTAGCTTCAGGAGTGAAGCACGGTGCATCTCGCACCCACGGTTCACATACATTGTTGGTAGGGTGGAGATGGAATACGTAAACAGTGGTGGTGTTGACTTTCTCCATGGATTACTTCTGGACAGGGCACTGCAACTGGCTGGATCCTGGTGTTCTCATCCAACACGGGGATGAGCATATGATTAGCTTGGTAACCTGGACCCACCTTCTCAGAACCTTCACAGCTTCTTAATGGTTTACAACCCGGAGGGGGATCCTTATCAAACTGAAATACTGCTCGCACTTGGCCATCTTTGCACTGTCGAAACCCCTTGAGATTCCTCAAGACAGGAGGCCGAAACACGAAGCTATGATCACAACTCTCAATAGCAAACTGCCCTTCTCCCCACTGATGGCCGAACTTCCGACTCTCATGAGCCGTCTCGACTCTCATAGGCCGTCTTGAGAAAAGTGAACAAGTGCTTATCCCGTGCAAGGTAACTTTATTGGGTTTTCCCCCCAAGAAAAGTCCGACTGATGAAATAGTCCTCTTTAGTAGACCCCGGAGTCAAAGTAACCCCAAGAACTAACTTCCATAAGAGTCGAAAAGATATGCGAACTGAGGGTTCCCTAAAGGGTTTCCCTCGGCTATTACAAGCACGACATTGTCCCCGAACCACAGGAAGGCATGAGGACATGGCCTACTGGCCGTTTTGTTACACTTATCAACACACGGCGGTCCCGGTTGAATCTCCAGCAAAGGCAAGATTTTGTTTTAATCAATAAGGCCCTAGGATCGACTCAGCGTTAGTAAATGGGTATCGGATAATTTTCAGAATTGTATGGAAATTAACTGTGTAGGAAAGACGATGGCGAAAAGAATTGGTCACCCCAGCTCATTATACTGTGACCTAAAATATGTGAAATCTTCGCACCCTAACGGCATTGCGTTACGTGGGAGTAGTTCGTCTTTTAAGATCTCACAAAACAATGCGATTTAACTCTTTTTTATTATCTTATTAATAAATAATAATAAAAACAAAATAATTAAAAAACAGCGGACTCAAAACTGTTAATATCTGATTGAACAGTACAACTCGACCCGTTTAGTAACTTATAGAACAGTACTACCTAGCCCTTGTAAAATTTCATAATACAGTTCTACTCAAGCATTTCAATATCGTTAATAATACATTGAAAATAAAACAACACGACTCAATCTTTTGTAATATCTTACAAAGCAGTACGACTCGATAACTTGTGTCTAAAAGTACGATAATGAGGCATCAGAGAAACGGGCTATCAAATGAGAGCTGATGGAATAAATAAGCCAGAGTTAAATGACCATATAGGCTAGTTATGAATTCACCGCAAGACAATTTTAACTCTAAACGCTTTAATTCATTAATTCGATGACGTTCAGCGCAGCTGAGTCTTGAAAACGGATAACATTTGTTGACGTCAGACAGGCGTGGACAGACTATTCTCCCTATCCCATACCGAAATTTCCGCAGAAACTATGTTAGGAGAGCTCTCCTTCCCCGCTATAAGCTCACAAACCAGCGGGGAGTGCACGACGGTTCTGAAAAATCCCATCCGTATGGAGGAACATTAACAGATTCAGTGCCAAACAAAACGTTGGCTTGGACCAACAAAACTGGATGACAGAAAATTGGAAGTAGGGGTGTGTCACAGTTATGACTTAAAAGTTGTTAATATAGTAGCAGACATGTGGTATTATAACGCAATGACAACATTTCGCGATATATAAGGCCACGGTAGATATAAGAAGTTGCTTAAGATGATTAATCAACCCATAACACTGAGCACTTATGTTAAGATGTAACTATGTCATTACACCACACCACACACACCGACATTACACCACACCTCACACACCGACATCACACCACACCTCACACTCCGACATTACACCACACCTCACACACCGACATTACACCACACCACACACACCGACATTACACCACACCTCCCACTCCGACATTACACCACACCTCACACTCCGACATTACACCACACCTCACACTCCGACATTACACCACACCTCACACACCGACATTACACCACACCACACACACCGACATTACACCACACCTCACACACCGACATTACACCACACCTCATACACCGATTGGCTGAGATTTGGCCTTGGTTGGTCACGTGTTCCCCACATGTGTTAGGCCAGTGGTTCTCAACGGGTGAGGAATTCCGCCCCAGGGGGGAATTTTAGGGTTTCCAGGGGGGGGGGGGGGATAAAGACCATTTCAAGATCGCGTTAATACAAGAACAGATTACTTGATATTGTTTTTCCCTTCATACTTTACAGTTATGTACGTCTCATCCTTCTAAAATTCATTTTATAAAGTAAGTAGACCCACAAATCATGTTTTATGTGGATGTCTAGACTTGTTTCAGTAGTTTACAAATTAAGTTGCATGTCTTTCACAGGATGTAGCAGTCAACCCCAGCATTTTCGCTGTTCGCGATTCCTGGGCAAATATTACGTTCAGTGTTTTAGTACATGCTATTAAATTTACCTTCCAGTTTTACGTATACTGCGTAGGGATGGGAGGATTTTAGATAGGAAATATGAAAGGGGGGAATGACGTTCTGAAAATACGGTGAAGGGGGTACCCCCCTTCACCGTATTTTCAGAACGTCATTCCCAAATTTTTGATAGGTAAGGGGGGGGGATGACGTTCTGAAAAAATGGTGAAGGGGGGCACGGGCCAAAAAAACGTTGAGAACCACTGTGTTAGGCCGTTCATTGCCACCAGACGCCATTATAATGTTTAGGGTGATTCCCGTTATGATCATGTGCCATGCCTCTAGGCCTGGGCGGTCATGGTTAACCATCTGACACGATCATCGGAGTCTTCGACCAGGTCTATGTTCTAATTATGCCCCGCAGTCAAGCCATCACACAGGCATTGCGTTGTACAAATACAGTGCTAAATAAAAAGTAGGTTTGGATCAAAGAAAAATGGATGGTAGCAAAATGGGAAGCAGAGGCATGTCACAGTTATAACCTAAAAGTTAACATGGTAGCAGACATTGTTGTATTATATAATAAATTAAAACAGGTTGCTTATGCAACATTACTGAATTAATATTTTAACTGAGACAACATTTCGAAATAACAACATTTCGGCGATATGTAAGCCCATGGCAGATACGGAAAGTCACTTAAGACGGTTAATCATCCCATGGCAATTAATCAGTGTAAGAACTTATAAAAAAAATCTGCCGGCGTGCAAGCGTTAAAGAGCAAGAGTGGGGCAGCTAAACAAGTGGGAAACAAGGAAATGTTCAGGGATGAAAAAACAACGTTGCGTTGCAGTGTATTGCCAGAGTGAGACAGGACGTGTTGAAAATCCACTGCATCCCACCTGAACTTGGGAGCCGATACTTTACTAGTTGTTTGAAAGATTACAGCTAACAACTGAGATGGCCTGAAAGCAACTGGTCCAGTCCTATATTCCACAGGAAGCGCAAATGGCCGACAATAATCACGTTATTCTCCACCAGATTTGCGACCACACATATTTCCACCCTTGACGGAAAATACAGCCATGATAAAAAAAAAAATCCAAATGAAGCCGATGTTATATGTATCCACATTAATCAAACCGTGCTAGCGCACAAGCGGACAAATACACTTAGAGCCACAATACATACAGCGGCATCAAGTGTAATTATAACAAAGCTTTTACCAGCTTCACCCATGAGAATAAAACAGCCCCAAAAAGTTGCCCGGAAAAATCCCAATTTCACATCATCGCATGCATTTCTTGATCGCTCAGGAGTGATGCAGTTTGGCAACAGCAGACGCGGATCACGACAATGAGTTCTTTCCCCTTGACATTGGCAAGCAAAAATGAACTTGCTCTTAACAATTATTTCAATTTAATCGGGAGATTTTTGCCAAGTTCTGTCAGGACTGGGATTGCTCAATGGCAGACTAGATTTCGTGATTGGTGAAGGAAAAAAAAACAAAAAAACTCAGGCATCTGAAATAATTTATTGATCAAAATAATTCATTTTGTCAAGTAAGCGCGCTTGACCCCCTCCTGTTAGCCGAGGTACCGTTCTCAAATATGGAGCTCCCATAAACTGATTGGAAATGGAGCTATGGGGGTCGCAACAATTAAGTCCCTGGTTTAATGTGACACGTTGTTGTCAGGCATTATCGGGCACCAGGCTGTCTTGCACCAGCCGCCGCCCTCGCCGCTGCAGCCACCGCCGCCGCCACATCATCATCACATATTTTGCCAATTGGCGTGGTTGATCATTCCTGTTCTTAACACCCGTTCTCGGGTAGTAACTATGAATTCGTGTACCGATATCTTCCTATTCCACGAAGCCATATTGTCTGGTGCCGTCTCTTTGTTCTGTTGTCTAACCATTGTTCCACAAATCATACAAGCTAATATACTATACTTTTAGTTAGTTGCAGATCCTTTACCGGACGTGGCAGTCAACCCCAACAGTTTTGACTATTTGCGATTTCTTGTCAAGTTTACGTTCTGCAGTTTGCCATTGCTTTCTGAACGACCGGCACTCATACCATTGTAGGAAAAAGCGATCTGCTGCCAAATCGCCCACAGCTGTGTTTCGAACGCTGTATGCGGGATTAAGATTTGCGTCTATAACCACTTCACCACAGAGCCGGTGTTAGTCACAAACATGACTCAAAATTCATCAAGCTCACAAACCAACATCTAATATCGAATACGAAGATTTTAAAGCGACAAGAAAGATCAAGCAAAGGCCAGATTAATGGCGGCAACACAAAACAAAAGGCCACACAAATGGCCCAAGAGTAAAAATGTCGCTTTCCCATAACTTGTAATGACAGGCGGAGGAATGATCAATCGCTGGATGTAGGCAGGAATAGACACAGACGACAGTCACAAACCGTGTCTGAAAACTTACGAGAATTTCTGCCCTGTACGGGTAAAAAACGGCTTGCATCAGACAACAATCAGACTACAAAGTATGAAGTAAATCTTGAGTTGAAAAGCGGGACTCATAAAAGGAGAACGAATGTTCACATAAATTACACAGATTTGAACAATGACAACATGAACACTCTGTCACCCGAGTCATGTTCACGTGACAGCCAAGATCGTGACAAGGCGTGACTGCTTGACGATTTCTCAACATTGATTGATTGATCATCCTGTGATTGTCTTGATTTGGGAATGCTGATACATCTCTTGTACATTCTCTGTTGTCTGTCAGATTTGTGGAAGCTCCCGAATAAACGTTGAAATAACTGAACAAGACCCATATCCCCTTCTTTTATTGGTTATTAGTTATGCTTGTCTGCCTATCTGCCTGACTGCCTGCCTAACAGTCCGCCTGTTTACCTACCTAAATACCTACCTATCTTCCTGTTTGCCTACCTACTTACCTACCTACCTGCCTGTTTGCCTACCTACGTACCTACGTACTTTCCTACCTGTTTGAATCTCTACCTACCTACCTACCTACCTACCTACCTACCTGCTTATCTATTGGGTGGGGATGTGCGTGTGGATGAGGGACGTGTGGGTGGGAGATGTGTGTGTGGATGGGCATGTGTGGGTGGGGGTATGTGTTTAGGTGGGTGGAGTTGTGTGGGTGTTGGTGGGTAGTGGGATTGTGGGTGTAGGTGGGGATGTGTAGGTGGGTGTGCGGGTGTGTAGGTGGTGTGGAGGATGGGTGTTAAGGATGTGCGTGTTGGTGGGGGATATGTGTGTAGTGTGAGGATGTGTGTGTGTGGGTGGTGGATGTGTGAGTGGGTCGGAGGATGTATTGTGGGTGGTGGAGTGTATATGGGTGGGATATGTGTGTGGGTGGATGGGGGATGTGTGTGGGTGGGGATGGTGTATGGGGAATGTGTGTATGGGTGGGGAGATGTGTTTGTGTGTGGGTGGGGATGTTGGTGTATGGATTGGGGATGTGTGTATGAGGGATGTGTAAGCAGATAGGTAGAAAGGCAGGTAAATAGGTAGGTATGTATGGTTGTGGGATGGATGATTAGGGGTGAGTGGGTGGATGGATGGTGTGTAGGTGGGTTAGTGTATGTAGGTTGGGGTATTGGTGGAAGATGTGTGTGTGTGTGTGGGTGAGTGCGGGATGTGTGGGCGGATGGGGGGAGATTGTGTAGGTGGAGGGTGATTGTGTCGGTGGGTTATGTGTGTAAGTGGGGGATGTGTGGGAGGGTGCGGGATGTATGTGTAGGTAGGTACGGGATGTGTGGGTTGGCGAGGATATGTGTGTGGGTGGGGGATGTGCGGTTGGGGGATGTGTGTTTAGTTGGGTGGTTGGGGGTGTTTGAGTGGGTGGAGGGCGATATGTGGGTGGGTGAGTGTGTGTGGGTTATAGGATGGGTGGAGGATGTTTGTGTGGGTGGGGAGATGTGTGTAGGTTGGGAATGTGTAGGTGGGGGATGGGTGGGTGTGTGGGTAGGGGCATATATGAATGCCTGGAGGTGTGTGGGTGGGGGTATGTATGTGTGGGTGAGGGATGTTTTTTTGGGGGGTGTGGTGGGGATGTGTGAGTGAGTGGGGGATGAGTGGGTGGGTGATGTGTCTCATAACATGGTAATATGCATTGTTTATGTTTACAATATTCATTTAAGAATGTTGTTTCCTATGTGAATGTATCATGCACTATTGATAAATGAAAGACGAGTGATTGGAAGGGTCGAATGTAAGACTGCCAAGTTGTTACCCTTTGAAAATAAAGTTCGTTCGTTCGTTCATTCATTCTACCTATCTGCCCGTTTGTCTACCTATTTACCTACCTACTTACCTACCTACCTACCTTTCTGTTTGTCTACCTACATAACTGTCTACCAGCCGATTTGCCTACCTACCTACCTACATCCCTGCCTACTTACCTACCTATTTACCTGCCTGTCTACCTATCTGCTTACCTATCTACCAACATACCTACCTACTTAATACCTACTTACTTACCTACCTACTTACCTACCTAACTTTCTGTTTGCCTACCTACTTACCTACCTACTTATGTGCATACCTTCCTGTTTGCATACCTACCTACTTACTTACCTACCTACCTAGCCACCTACCTACCTACGAACCTACTCACCTACCTGCCTGTTTGCCTACCTACTTACCTACCTAATTACCTGCATACCTGCCTGTTTGTCTACCTACTTACCTACCTATCTACTTACTTACCTATATGCCTACCTACCTATCTACCTACTTACCTACCTATTTACTTATCTACCTACCTGCCAGTTTGCCTACTTACTTACCTAACTACTTACCTACATACCTGTTTACCTACATACCAACCTGCTCACCTACCTGCCTTTTTGTCTACCTACCTACCCACCTACCCACCTACCTACCTATCTACCTGTGTGACCACCTACCTACTTACTACTTACTTACCTACCTACCTACTAAACTACCTACCTATCTGCCTGTTTGCCTACCTACCTACCTATCTTCCCACCTACCTACCTAGTTACCTACCTATCTACCGGTGTGACCACCCACCTACTTACCTACTTACTTACATATCTACCTACTAAACTACCTGCCTACCTGCCAGTTTGCCTCCCTACCTACCTATCTACCTACCTACCTTCCTGCCTGCCTACCTACCTAACTACATGCCTGTCCAAATTCTTGCCTGACCTAATAATCTTTTCATTCATTAATTTGTCTGTCCGTTCCTTTGTCTGACTGTCCGTCCCTTTGTCTGTCTGCCTGTCTGCCTGTCTGTCTGCCAGTCTATATCTAGCGTTCTTCTACCTGTCGGACAGTCTAACTCTACGTAGGTCCGTCCGTTGAATGGCGTGTCTTGACCACAAGGTCACACGTGACCCAGAAAGTTGGAATCTGATTTACGCATCCGCATAATGTTTTTAAGTTTTCCAAGGTAAAACGGAGACGATCACCTCATTCTATAAAGCTGAGAATTAGAAGTTCAATCTAGAGAAAAAATATTAGGAAATAGAGTATTTAGAGTTACTGACACCTCTTACACATATACAATACCAGAAGGAACTCATATTTAAAGTTACTGACACCTCATACAAATATACAGTATTGGGAAGAAATGGAGTATGTTAAGTTACTGACACACATACAAACATACAGTGAAAGTAAAGGACACGAGCCTAGAGACTAGACACTCACCCTCGACCCGGAGGTCATGGGTTCAATCCTCATGGGGGGGGGGGGGGGAAAGATTTGGATTATTAAAACTGACCTGAGTTCCCAGGTCGACCCAGCACAAACTGAGTACCAGGAAAGATTTAGGAAGTAAAGGCGGCACGTGTGATACTGACCATAACACCCACCGAGTGTCGACTGATCTATAAACTATGGGTGGAGCACCGTATGTCCAGGGCGCGTATGGCGTACAATGGGATCTTGTCCTACTTTACTTACAGGATCCGTGTACACGCCATTTGGTGTACTGTGTATATGGTGTTAGACTCATCATCGTAAAGACCAGTCGAGATTAGACAGGTGATGTGGTAAATACTACGCCGGTAGATTTACTTCCGAGATCGTTTCCTGGTACCATTTTTACCCTGGCCCAGCTTGAGAGTCCAGATTCATTGAACAACCTAAGAATGGTAAGTATAGAAAGTCCAGAGAGCTTTTACACATTTGAGGAGTGTTGGTAAACACTCCTTATTGTTATATACCGCTCTGCACTCTATGGATGGTGTGGTCAATAGACTCCATATTGTTATGCACCGCTCGTTACTCTATGTATGGTGTGTTATGCACCGCTCGGCACTCTATGGATGGTGTGTTATATACCGCTCGTCACTCTATGGATGGTGTGTTATATACCGCTCGTTACTCTATGGATGGTGTGTTATATACCGCTCGTCACTCTATGGATGGTGTGTTATATACCGCTCGTCACTCTATGGATGGTGTGTTATGGACCACTCGGCACTCTATGGATGGTGTGTTATATACCGCTCGTCACTCTATGGATGGTGTGTTATATACCGCTCGTCACTCTATGGATGGTGTGTTATATACCGCTCGTCACTCTATGGATGGTGTGTTATGGACCACTCGGCACTCTATGGATGGTGTGTTATATACCGCTCGTCACTCTATGGATGGTGTGTTATATACCGCTCGTCACTCTATGGATGGTGTGTTATATACCGCTCGTCACTCTATGGATGGTGTGTTATGGACCACTCGGCACTCTATGGATGGTGTGTTATATACCGCTCGTCACTCTATGGATGGTGTGTTATATACCGCTCGGCACTCTATGGATGGTGTGTTATATACCGCTCGTCACTCTATGGATGGTGTGTTATATACCGCTCGGCACTCTATGGATGGTGTGTTATATACCGCTCGTCACTCTATATATGGTGTGGTCAATACAACGTCCACCGCTTTTACTTCCCCTAACATTTCCTGGTGGCCAGTGCAGGTTGGCTCCACCCGGAAGCTCAGGTCAATTTAAAACAAACAAAATTCCCCACTCAAGTGGAGATTCGAACAGCAACGTGTCGGCAGGCAAGTCCGCTGGCCACTGCGCCAATAGTTTAGTTTAGTCGACGGATCAACATCACGGCACACGGGTGTAACCCATTAATTGCTCCGTTCTACTCCTAACTCAAGCCCGAGTCCGGGGAATCTCAGTGCTAATGCCACCCATCATCCAAGCATTCAACAATTGCATGTCACTTGCAGGACGCTGCAATCAACCCTAGCTTCTCAAGCCTGTTTATGATTTACTAGGCAAGTTTACGTTCAGTACAGTTAATAAATAAATACAAACATATTGTTAGAAGTAGGGGAAAGAATTAGAGACTAGAGGGAGCACCAGACAACATGAAAATTGAAAGCTATCGTTACCGACCGGAATTCCGTTACCTCCAAATGATGACAGCGCCTAGCTGCAGGAATGAGTGTACTTCAGCACGTGACCAACTAGAAACCCTTGATGGCCTCAAAGGGTTCTCAATTGCTATTTATGTTTAGTAGTTTGCCATTGCCGGTCTCCCTGGCTAAGGGGTTAACGTCCCGTATATTCACGTAGGGTAACGCAACTGCGCGAGATTCGGTAGCGGATCGCGTCACGTTGGTTACTTACGGGAGTATGTGAGCCGGTCGCTCAGAAAGCAATGGAAAACTACTGAGCGTAATTTTGCCAAGAAATCAACAACAGCGGTAAAATGCTGGTGTTGAAAGCGATGTCCTGTAAATAGGATATGCGAAAAAAAAGTTTGCCATTACTTTATGAACGAGAAGTCATTGTTTCTGTCCAACTGACCGGCGTGTGGAACGAACACACCGTGCCGAAGTAAAAAGACACAGTTTCAGCACGTTACACCTCTCAGCCACGCCGAAGTTAATGGTTATTCTATATATGCTGGTCGTCAATTACATAAACCTTGACGGTAAAAGACATCACACTGTGCACGAATGTATTTATACGCCCACGATGAGTGGGCGGACTTAGAACAAGAGACAGCAAAATAAATTTTATGTTGTCTAGTGCGTCCTCTAGTCCCTACTTTTTTCTTCTCCTTCTGTGAGCGCCAAGCAATACTACGTGTCAAAATAAATCAAGAATGTCGAGACAGCGTCCAGGGAGCACGGAGATACTGAATGAACCTTTGTGGTATGTCACATCGTTGCTTGACACATGTAGCTTGACATCAACCACGACTGCTGTCCTTGCTTCAGTCGCCGTCATCGTTATTCAAATAATTCATCAATAGGTTAAAACAAAACACCTGTAACAACGCACCGCAGTGCGCCTTCAGTCCAAGGAGGTCAAGCTGTGTAGCTACTGGCAGAGCGAGAATTACATGCATAGTTTCTATAACTATGAACAATATATACAAACATAAACTTAACGTATTCCAAGCAACACGTTTAACTCAACATGTCCTCTCCCTACTTTTACACGCCTGCTTGTCGGTCCTGTATTCGAATCCACATCGAGGCAGAGTTTAAGAACAGTGCCCTGGGCCCCTCGATCTACCCAACCCATATCCCATCCCAGATAGCCATCTATATAGTCTAGTGAATATACCCACATCACATCCCTAACATTTATGTATCTATTCTTTCCAGGAAATATACTCTGATCTCACTCCAGATATTTATCTACCTATTCTAGTAAATATACCCACATACCTGACATTTATGTACCTATTCTAGTAAATATACCCACATACCTGACATTTATGTACCTATTCTAGTAAATATACCCACATACCTGACATGTATATACATATTCTAGTAAATATACCCACATACCTGACATTTATCTACCTATTCTAGTAAATATACCCACATACCTGACATTTATGTACCTATTCTAGTAAATATACCCACATACCTGACATGTATCTACATATTCTAGTAAATATACCCACATACCTGACATGTATCTACCTATTCTAGTAAATATACCCACATACCTGACATTTATGTACCTATTCTAGTAAATATAACCACATACCTGACATTATCTACACATTCTAGTAAATATACCCACATACCTGACATTTATCTACCTATTCTAGTCAATATACCCACACACCTGACATTTATCTACCTATTCTAGTCAATATACCCACATACCTGGCATTTATCTACCTATTCTAGTAAATATACCCACATACCTAACATTTATGTACCTATTCTAGTAAATATACCCACACACCTGACATTTATCTACCTATTCTAGTAAATATATCCACACACCTGACATTTCTCTACCAACCTAAGGAGAAGTAAGGCGCCTCCTTCCCTCCGCTAACCTACGGGACACCCTTGGGCAAGGTGGAGTACCCGTTTAGCCCCCCGATCAGGGTTACGCTCCCGGGTAGGTGGAACCCGTTAGCTTTGGACAGCAATCCATCTAGGAGACGGAAAACTCCAAATATAAACCCCCAAGTTCAAGGTGGACCAGCGTGCTGAGGAACTGGATGGCCATGGGTTAATTGGTCGTGAACGTTGGACGTCTGACAGGCGTGCGGGGCGGCACCAGGCGTATGGACTCCTGCGGGACATCCCTTGCCTCTTCCCTAGCAAGCAGGCAATGCTAGGGTGACCGTTTATTTCCTGCAATATCCAAACTTTGCCTATGGATTTATTTAAACATGGGAATCGTCGCCGGAGCTACGAAGCAGGTGCTCTGCGCTTGATACATCCCTCAGAGGCTAGCGAAGAGAGAGTGAGGAGGAGAAGACGAGGAAGTGGTGTGAGACGACGGCATAGAAATAGGAGGGCAGGCGCCAGGAGAACAAGACGAAAAGTGGAGAGACTAGGTTTCAACTATGTAAGAGTGGGATACTGGAATTCTCGCAGTGCCAGACAGAGAGGTCCTGTATTGGAGAGACTAATATATGATTTTGACGTCCTCATGCTCCAGGAGCTAAATACAGACAAATACCATTGCCCTGGGTACGCCAGTTATATAAACCCTACTGGGCAGAAGAGACATGGACAAGGTCTGCTGGTGAAGGAAGGAGTGAAGCATGTGGTACTCGACTTGAGCCAGTGGAATCATAGTGCAAGAGAAGTCCAGGGTATACAAATGGAGATTGGTGGCTTAAGTTGGAACATCATAAATGTATATGCCACAGTGGACTGTTTTGTCAGAAAGGAACATTGGGACTGACTTAAGGAACTGGAGGAATTACCAGGTGATAGGCTACTCATATGTGGAGACTTCAAAGCAAGGAACAGAGATTGGGACAGTAGTGGAGAAAACCGACAGGGAATTGCCCTGGCAGATTCCGATGTGGTCTGCATAAATGATGGTAGGCCGACAAGAATGGCAATGAGGCCCGGCGATGCAGACACAGCTATTGACTTGGCACTTGTCTCCCAGTCATCAGTCCTTGATGTAAAGTGGAGTGTTTTGAATGACCATGGGAGTGATCACATGTCATGCTCAGTCCTGATCTCTAAACCCAGGAAAGTTAAAGCTGGGAGAGCGCGCATGCAACAGGACTGTTAAAACTCCCTTTTTGCAACCCCCATGGTGGACCCCAGAGGTAGACCATGCTTGGAAAACAAAGAGAGCTGCAGTGAAGCAGCTAAAGAAAGCGCGACAGACACTTCGAAGCTCACGAGAGGAAGTGGACACAGGGAAAAATGTCAAGAAAGACAAGGTGGAGGTTTTCAAGCGCTGTACTGCAGAGGCCGAAAAGGCAAAATGGGAATGTTTCATGAAGGAGATTGGAGGGGATAAAACACTGCAAAAATTCTGGAAACTGCACAGGCAAATGCAGAGAAAATATCGGCCGATGACAGTGGGAACAATCTATAGAGATGATGGTGTGCGCGTGACAACAGACAAAGAGAAAGGGGAGGCGTTTCTCCAGAGATTTTTAGAGCAGACCAATTATAATGATGCGGACACCAGGGATGCAGTTAGAGAGGAGATATCTGGCACCACGAAGAATATGCAGTATGAAGACATCATACGGGTGGAAGATGTTAAACACATTTTGAAAAAGGCAAAAGACACGGCACCAGGGCCCGATGGGGTCAGGTATGGCCACATGAAGGGTTTGAGAGAAGCAGACCTGGAGGAGATGACCGACTGCTTTACCTAGAGCATTAGGACAGCATCAGTACCGCAGGATTGGGTGCACAGCTATCTCATCCCTCTCCCAAAACCATTCAAGGATCAGTCAAAGTTTAGCGGCTTTAGGATCATCACCCTTCAAAATACATTTGGGAAGGTATTAGAGAAGATAGTCGCTGTCAAGCTGCAAGAGTTTTTGGAAAGCGGGAAGCTTCTTCCAAGAGGCCTGGGGAGCTACAGGCCAGGAAAAGATACCTGGTCAAATACAGCCACTTTTGCCTTTGATGTTTATGAGGGGTTCCAGAGTAGACAGGAAACGATGGCGGTAGCGCTTGATCTCGAGGATGTGTACAATAGAGTTCGATATGATATTTTGATGACCGCACTGATGGAGAAGGGGGTCAATCCCTAGTTGGTGAACTGGATAGCAACCGTCCTGCACTCTCGTCGGGTTGCTCTCCGTCTGGGCGCATGGTCCTCAGAGCAACATATGTTAACCCCGGGACTGCCGCAGGGATCTGCAGTCTCACCGGTGCTCTTTAATGTGTATACGAGCAAGATTGCAAACCTAGAAGCACAAGGGGTTGGAAGAATACTAACATTTGTAGATGATATTCTTGCATATAGGCAGGGGAGAGATAAGGAGCAAACAGACCAGGAGCTACAGGCGACAGTAGATAAAGTGATTGACTGGTGCACAGAAATGAGTGCTGTCATCCACCCGGAAAAGGCGGCTGTTTTGTGTTGCTCTCTGGACAACAGGATTGTAAGAGCTGATGTCCCAAGCCTCGCGATGGATGGTAGAAATGTCAGCAGAGAGAACAAACTGAAGTATCTGGGGATCACATTTGACAGGAGCCTATCCTTCAAGGACCATGTGGAGACGGTCGTGACAAGATCTCAAAAGGGACTCAATGCACTTAAAACTATGGCTGCAATGGACATAGAGCAGAGCATGCTTTTCACACTATACCAGCACTTGATCCTCTCAGTAATTGATTATGGATTAGGTCTGCTCACTGTCTCAGAGAGTCAGCTGGTGAAGTTAGAGCGCATACAGAACGAAGCTATGCGGATCATTCTGGGATGCACTAGAGACACCCCAGTAGTGTGTATGCGTTACATCCTTGGTCTGCCGACTGTTGCTGGTAGGCTCAGGGTGATGCAGGCGAAGGCATACCTCAGAGTAGCTGCAGACACAGACCACCCACTGCATGAGGCGCCGGACGCAGTTAAGGGTCAGCGACTGTTAAGATGGAAATCATGGATGGCTCAGGCGGAGGATATGATCAGACAGGTGTGCCCCTTGGAGAACATTAGGCGTGGAGAGGAGTGGGTCAGAGTGCCAGCGGAGCAGTCAGACTTGTGCAGAGTTATAATCACATTAAGCCGGGAGTGCAGGTAGTGGCCAGCAGGGGCCACGGAAGTGGAAATCCAGCAACTAATTCAGGACAATGCTCACTCGAGTGATGTGATTGTCTACACAGATGGTTCGGTGTTAAGAGGTGAGAGAAGTGGCTGGGGGTTCATAGCCAAAGCTAATGGTCGATGTTTGGGACAGGAGAGCCTGGCATATGATACCACAACATCCAGCTTAAGAATGGAGGTGGAGGCAGTCACTGCGGCTCTCCGCTGGATGGAGAATACGACACACACACACACACACACACACACACACACACACACACACACATCGTGATTGTAACTGACTCAGAAAGCATGCTGACGTGGGTGAGGACGGGCAGACTTCGTGCGGAGTGGCTTGTTTCGCTTCGGAGGTCACGGGTGACAAGCATCGCCTGGATCTTTTCTCCGGGGCATGCCGGTGTGCTGGGAAATGAACAGGCGGACAGATTGGCTGGCTCTGCAGAACTTGGTGGAGTATTGTTACATGACAAGGCAGATGTGGTTGCGGCCTTGTGGGAGCACGTGCACACCTCGGAGGAGCAAATGGATTACCATGGTCTGGCAAGAATGAGACAACGAGGAGTGACGAAGAGATCTGGCCGACGCTCAACGCTCAGAGGAAAGGCGAGACGGACTTATAATCAGATTGCTACTGGTACTATTAGTGTTGGAACTCTTCGCTGGCTGCTGAGGATGGGGACGGAGCACTTATGGGAAAGCCCCGAATGCTGTGATGTCGATTCCTAAATCAATAAATCAATAAATCAATCAATTCTAGTCAATATACCCACATACCTGGCATTTATCTACCTATTCTAGTAAATATACCCACATAACTTGACATTTATCTACCTATTCTAGTAAATATACATATACCCACACACCTGATTTTTGTCTACCTATTCTAGTAAATATACCCACACACCTGACATTTATCTATTATGAATTATCAATTCCCATGTTCATGCTCTAGTTAAACAAATAGCCAAAAACATATACCAACTTGCCAAAATTAAAAATTTCCTTGACGAAAACACAAGAAGGATATTTTATACTTCCCATATACAAACATATATTGATTATTGCACCACAATCTAGGATAGATGCTCCAAATCAATAATAAAACGCCTTTATTCACTCCAGAAAAGGGCAGTGCGTCTAATCAATGGTGATAAGCTTTCAGACAATTCTAACCTACATGAACGTCTTAAGTTACTGCCACTCCACAAACGCCTACTTTTTAACAAGGCTAAACTAATTCACAAAATCCTATTTCAAAATGCCCCAAGCTACCTTTGGCCATTGTTTAAATATAATGCAAGACATAGCGAACGACTAAATATACTCCATGTCCCTAAACCTAGGATAGACTTTTTTAAAACAAGCTTAGCATACTCTGCCACTCAGTTGTGGAACAATCTTCCACAAGAAATCAAAGACACCACCAATCATTATACATACAGTCGCAACCTGTTTGAACACTACCCCAGGACAGACTACATGCCCCCAAAAACAGCAACACGGACAATAATAATGGTAAATTATCTCGAACGACAACTAGCAAAAAAAAAAATAAAAAATATTCCCATATTTATGGCACGTTACACCCACCTTGGGTATTCATGATGCCCATGTTAAACATTGCCTCAACGAGTCATGTATTATTGATTATTTTTCATGCGTTTTAATGCTTATTGTTCTTCTGTTGTCAAAGAATTGCTTCATAAGAGATGTCGAATGAAAGAATGTATGAGAGGAAATAGAGAAGAAGGGCAGAATGTCAGACGGGCCTCCCAGCCCAATTCTTAACCCTTGGAAAATAAAGATTTACATACTTACTTACTTATTACTTACTTACTACCTATTCTAGTAAATATACACACATACCTGACATTTATCTACCTATTCTAGTTTTTTTTTAAAACCCATATACCTGACATTTATCTACCTATTCTAGTTTTTAAAAAACCCACATACCTGACATTTATCTACCTATTCTAGTAAATATACCCATATACCTGATATATATCTATCTATTCTAGTAAATATAACCATATACCTGACATATATCTACCTATTCTAGTAAATACACACACACACCTGACATAAATCTATTTATTCTAGTAAATATACCCACACACCTGACATTTATCAACCTATTCTAGTAAATATACCCACACTCCTGACATTTATCTACCTATTCACGTTTAAAAAAAAAAAAAAAACCCCACATACCTCACATTTATCACCTATTCACAAGTCAGCATGCTCGAGTGAATAAGAACGCATGTTCTTAAACATCCGTTGTGCTGATGTCGAGGTAAGCAGCTCAAGCCCTGCACTGGACAGCTGGACTAAAATGTTGACCTGTCGTCCTTAACTTGGGGACGTAAATTACAAGTACCTTTGAAGTCGTAGTTGGTTCGCCTGATGGCGAGGAACACTGTTAATAGTGAAAGCTAATCCACATTCAAAATTCAGTCCATCATTAGTGTATATAGTGTTATGGACTACGCTTGCATTGGAAGCGAGCGAGCGCAATAATATACCCACATCTAAACACGTGTTTGTATCTTCTAATCTACCTTGACTATCCGGGGGAGAGTGGTCGTTCGTTAATTAAGAGATACGCCATGTTATTTTAAGCGACCAGTTAGCTGATTAAAATCTGTATAAATCGGACACAATGAAAACAATGCATTCATATAACATTGCTTTTAAATATTATTACAAGAATAAGCCAAGCATTTAAACATGGACGTTCTTACACGTGGTTAAATGAATGCAAATTTATTCCTTTCACCGCTTGTTAAATCAACGGAAGCTTTCAGAAAACATGAACAGTCATGTGAAGGGAACAAAAGTGAACTGGATAGTCACCTGATGTTGCATAGCTTGTCTTTTGTTCCATGATGGAGACTTGTATGTCAGGAAAGCTGTTGTATTTGAGTGTATACGCATTCATAACGATAAGTTAGATGTATACAATTACATGCGGCACAACGATACGTTAGATTTTTACAATTACAGTCGGCACAATAATAAGTTTGTTGAATGCAGTTAGATCGGTAAATAGGAGCATTCTATGATTTCTGTGAATTAAAAGTGGCGCAGGACCTTTTTCATATATTGATACAGGTTTATATAGTCATCATCATCAAGTGCCTTACAAGCTGGCGTTTGTTTCTCCACAGAACCCCATCTTTGGTGTTCTGGATCAACTCTGCTGATGCCACCGTCTCAGTCCATCCAGCATCATTTCTCTTGGTCGGCCCCTGTCTCTCTTCCTTTCGATATTTTAAGTCATCACGATGTTCTCCAATGCCTCTCTTCTCATGGCATGACCAAAAAAAAAAAAGCTGATGGTCTCTTTCTTGTTGTTGAATACAATGTTCCAGTTTTATTACCCTTTCAGCTTTCCCAACGCACTTAATGTCCAACATTGCATGTTCCAATTTTAATTTTATTTCCCATTTTAAATGTATTCCCTATTTTAAATATATTTGTTATGATTTTGCCATCAGTAGCTGGATTAACGGTCTGGTGTCACCTGTGGTTGATGATTGTCCCTACCGGAATAAGATGACCTAAAACAGCCATTGATGTCATTCACTGGCTCTGATATGTGACTATTAATGAAATAATGGGCAGATAATATGGTGGTTTCCCCTGGTCTTCCACATCCGCATGGGTGTCTTTTACTCTGTCTTTGACAGTCATCTCTGACTCTGCTCAGCTGCAGAGTTTTCCACTTATTCCGTTGGATACTCGGTCCCCAGGGTTGCGTTAGCCACACCGTGCCATCGCCAACGTACCATCCTCTACCACTAGGAGGTGCAGTTGGGATTTTCCCTTCCTTAAGCTATGGTCTATGACTGCCAACACTTTTAGAGGGTGTTATATGGTATATGGGGCTGATCACATATTCTTATAGAGAAATCGGCACTCTGTGGATAATATGGCCATTACTTCCTGGGACATTTAAGACTGGGTCGACAATGATCCCAGATACATTTAAAAATAAACCCCTGCTCTTGAGGGGATGCGAACCCATGACCACATAACTGACAGGCAAGCATGCTAGCCAGTGCGCTACTCCTTTTCCCACGGCGTCTGTATTATACTCAAATATGATGTCTGCGGGTTAAAAAAACTGTTAGCCTGGTCTTAGTCAGATATGACTGTGCTACCGTATGACAGTAGACGGTATTACCTGCTTTCTGTTAGCGCCGAATGTTGGGAGGTGCACACCAAACCCCAACACCTCACATTGTGCCAATGGCTTCTGGCTGAGGAAGACAAATTTGAGGGTACACGACTCATCCTGGAGTAAGGAAATTCAACCTGAAGACTAAATGTCATGGCCGGGCACTCCCGGGCCTAAGCCTTGGTCAGCAACTTGTCTAGAATCAAAGCTCGGCGGACACAGGGCCATGCCGTGCTATGACACAGAAAGGCGGCCACATCAGGCGGCATCGTGTCTCTATTGTACAGTTTAATATCTGCTGTACTTCTGTAACTCTGTTGTACTGTTCACCATCTACATTGCTATGACCAGTTCATGTCTGACACCCTGTGAACAGCTCCCACTGGTTTTGATGCTGGAACTAAAATGTTCACAGTGTGTGTCATGTTTAGTTTCTTCATTTCTGTGATCTTTGGTTGACATATAATTGTTTCTGTACTAACTCCTTGCCGTCTTGAAATACGATGGTCTGTTACAGTTGGCTTCAATTAAAAACGGCATAATAACCTCTCCATAGCACAAATCTTGAACTGAATTGTAGAGACCATGTGTTCTCCGTGCAGCATGGTCCTTCTCTCGGGGTGCCTAGTTTACTATAGAGGAAAGGTAAAACCAATACATCTGGAACAAGACAATCTGTAGAAGCTACCGGGTCAGCTAACTGTCCGCCCAGGGCCGTGCACTAGATTGTCTCAGTTCGATGCAGGTCTTCGACATGCCGCCACTTAAATGTTGTTTCTTTTCGAAATGCCGCCCCTTAAAGATTTTTAATTATTGAATGGTTCAAATTATATTTTGTATTTCGCTGCTTATGCCTGTACTATTGAAGACACTGTGGGATTTTGAGCTGAAATATTACAGAACTATTCTTAGAATATCTCGCGCCAAGAAAAAGACAATGACCGACATTCTACAATAACAGAATATGGAAGAACTCAGGCTCACAGACGGCATCTTGTCTCCGGAACTGAACAACTATTAAAAGTCACAGTGGTCTGAAAATGGGAAAAAAATGGTTCCTGGCAGAAATGCAAAGGCCAACAAGCGCTTGTGCTTGTACTCTTCCTCCGTGTATACCTCGGTTAGGTGTGGGTGGGGGTGGGGGTGGGGGTCAGGGTGGGGGTGCTGGTCGATATGTTAAGCTCTATTATGCGCTCTTTCTAATGGTCTTTGTAAGTTGGTATTTATTACTCTAAGGTTGTTCTTGATACCAGCACACACACCCCCACCCCACCCGTCTTTGACGTGGTCTTCTTATAGCTCTGTATCCATTATATTTCTGCAGTGTGGCTCTTTGTGGCTGATCGTACCAGGCCGTTCTTGAGAGGTGGTCAAACTATTTAATCTATGAATTCTTTAATGAAACGCATGACTGGTTTCAGATCTAGTCGTCTTCTAATTTCCTCATTCCCAATTCTATCTCTCGCGGTTACTCTTCTACGGCATCTCATCTCTGTTGTTATAATTTTGTGCTCATTAGTTGCACTAAGTGCCCATGTTTGACAGTGCTAGCTTAATGTCGGCACGAAGATGAACACAAGTCATTAACTGATTCAGTGCCAAACAAAATGTCGGTTTGGAGCAAGCGTGGTGCACAATCAAATGAACGAAAAAATGTAAATTTCCGTTAACTGAGCATTGAAATTGTGGAAGATACTACGAAACAAAAGAAATAAGATGATGGCCCTGGTACGGCGATATATCGTCCTTAGGTCCAAATGGGAGATCACATTTATCGATATATTATCCTTCGACAATAAATCAGTTAAAGACACCTTGAACTTAAAAATGTTCGAGGCAGGAACTGTCAAAGGATGATAAATCTTTCCTACAGGCAGTGATTAAAGCGACTTCTGTAAAAGTCTTCCAACATAACAATTATGATGATAGTTATGCCTTGCACATGCCCTTCGAAACTAACTTTAATAAAATTTATTAATAAACATAAATAAAGCAAGAAAAAACAAACAAATAAATGTAATAAATACCGAAATGTAACATGAGCTAGCTTCAATAAACAGTGGTGTGCATATTCTCAATGCAACACATGACATCACTAGGTTCTATAGATAGTGAGTCAGTCTTAGTCAGATACGACTCAGCTACCGTATGACAGTAGACGGTACTACCTGCTTTCTGTTAGCGCCTAATGTAAGGCGGCGCTCACCAAACCTGACACCCCACATTGTGCCAACGGCTCCGGGCGGACGCGCGTAACCAGGAGGGTACAAGCCTTATTCTAGTGCAAGGGAACGTAATCTAAAGACTAAATGTCATGACAGAACAGATCAGGCCCTAAGACTTGGTCGGCAACTGGTCTAGGATCAAAGATCAGATAGGTGGCCAATTAGAGCATTGCTTTGCTGATCCTGCAGCGTCCGCAGCTTGCTTTGTTCCAGATATATTGGTGTAATCTTTCCTCTGGAGTAAACTAGGCAGACCGAGAGAGGGATAATTTTGCGTGGGTAACTCATGGTCTCTACAATTCAGTAGCGGCTTTTCGCAATGGAGAGGTATAACTGCACCTTTGGTCCCCGCCACGGGTTGTAGTTATTATGCCTTGTTTGAATCACAAGGCAACTACTATCGTCTGTTCAGACGGCCAGGTGCCAGTAGTATAGGTAAACCACCACATCGTGCCGTCTTGGCATTCTGGGACATGGTCATCTTCTTCTCGCCTTTATCTGCCATAGAGGCAAAGGAACTTAACCACCTCATGCCCAGACGTTCCATCTTTTCTATCTCTTGCAGCAGCCTCCGTGTCTCCAGTGGGTTCGCCTCATGGCCAGGGACACAGGTAATAGGGAAATAAATCTACACGCTAAAACCAGTCCTGTGCGCTAGACGTGGCAGCACGTGTACGGACTAAACTTGAGTTCAAAAGCCAGGGAACAAAACACACACAAAAATCATCTCTTTCTGTAAATATCTTCCCCGTGTATTTTTAGACCGCCTCTATGGGCTATAGAGACAGGACTTTATAATTATACTATTAACAGGTGTGGCTATAGAGACGGGACTTTACAGTTATACTATTAACAGGTGTGGCTATAGAGACAGGACTTTACAGTTATACTATTAACAGGCGTTCACGGCATGGGCTATAGAGACAGGACTTTACAGTTATAACATTAACAGGCGTTCACAGTGTGGGCTATAGAGACAGGACTTTATAGTTATACTATTAACAGGCGTTCACAGTGTGGGCTATAGAGACAGGAATTTACAGTTATACTATTAACAGGCGTTCACAGTGTGGGCTATAGAGACAGGACTTTACAGTTATAACATTAACAGGCGTTCACAGTGTGGGCTATAGAGACAGGACTTTACAGTTATAACATTAACAGGCGTTCACAGTGTGGGCTATAGAGACAGGAATTTACAGTTATACTATTAACAGGTGTGTCTATAGAGAAGGGACTTTACTGTTATACTATTAACAGGTGTTCACAGTGTGGACTATACAGACAGGACTTTACAGTTATAATATTAACAGGGTTCACAGTGTGGACTATACAGACAGGACTTTACAGTTATAACATTAACAGGTGTTCACAGTATGGGCTTTTTATAGTTCGCTGCATATCCTTTACATAACGTCGCAGTCAACCCCAGCGTGTTTGTGTTGTTTGTGATTTACTAGTCGATGTTACGTGCAATCTTTTGCCATTGCTTTCTGAGCGACCGTCGCTAACACCATTGTTAAAAGAAAAAAAACAAAACAATGGACGAGGCAGTCAGCTGCCAAATCGCATGCAGCTGATTTCCAATTCTGTATGCGAGATTGCGATTCTTATTCTCTACCCCTTGGCCACACACGACGGCGTCCCATTTAAAACACAGTAAAAGTAAAGGGCCCTCTTGCACGATTTATTACAGGCACTGGGATATATTGTGCTAGACTCACCGTTGTTCAGACCAGTCGGCGCTCTGTGTGGGGGTTGTGGTCTGTAGCACGCCGGCCGCCTTGACTTCCCAAGACGTTTCCTAACACCCATTTTAAGCTGGCTTGACCTGGGAGCCCAACTCAATTTCTAAAAGCCGTTTCGACGGGGATTCGAACCAATTATCTCCGAGACGGCAGTCGAATGTCTAGCTGCTATGCAATCGCGGTCCCGATTCTAGCGTCAGTGTCTTGTCTTCACTTCTGGATTCTCTGATGTATGTCTGGTTATCTCCCCTAAACTAAACTGCTGATTCTATCACACAATTTTAGTCTTATATTCCGCAGTGGCACTTGTTAATGCATGGTTATAATGTATTTTATTATTTGTTGATGTAGCCGTTCTCAGCGTTTCTAATCCACACAGCGGTACTGATCAAACATTAGCGTTGGATATCTTAAGTTGGGTGCTAATTTTAATTTCTTTTGACTTCCGCAAGTCCTAGTGCTATGCAAGCTCTTCTGGCCTTTTGTATCCTTTGTATTTTGTTTTCCAGGTAACTTTCTAGTGCCCCATATTTGTTTACATTGCCAGCAAAATATGTTTGTGGTTCCACCTGTTGAGCTCAGGTTTAATCAACTGAGATAGATTTTTTATTTACTTGATTGATTTTTATTACCGTCGTTTGTTTTTAACCCAGGAGTCTCCGTGGCGAAGTGGTTACGAAGCGGGCTTTGTGATCCGACGGTCGTGGGTTCGATTCCAGTCTACGTCGTTCAATTCACGAGTGCAGTTTTTCTCGTAGACTACTCGGGGGTCGTTGCTGGACCTACGGAATTCGTGCTTTGGGAGACGCAAAAATAACTACGATTAGAAATGGAATTCAATAAACTTTGACTGAGCAGCCAAGTGACCGAAAATTCGCTAACGACGCTGTCCTCCTGTCTCATACCGGAAAGGACATGGTGTCACTCGCTACTTCTGAGATAATCTGGTCAGTGTCTCACAGGTTGCTCAGACCATTTGGTGACCATCACGCCCAGTGTCTAGATAATTTGGTCAGGGTTACGTTGACTGAATAGATGATTTAGTCAGTAACACACTGACTGACTAAAGATGATTTGATCTGTATCATACTGACTGACTAAAGATGATTTGATCTGTATCATACTGACTGACTAAAGATGATTTTGTCAGTATCACACTGACTGACTAAGGATGATTTGTTCAGTGTCATGCTGAGTTATTAGATGATCTTGCCAGTGTCACAGTGATTGATTAGATGACTGTGTCCTTGCCACGCTGACTGATTAGATGACGTGGTCAGTATCACGCCGATTTACTAGATGATCTGGGTAGTGTCACGCTGATTGATTAGATTACTTGATCCGTGTTACGCTAATTGACGTATGACTTGATTATTGTCACGCTCACTGATTAAATAATTCGGTCAGTGTCACGTCAGTTGTCTGGATGATTTAGTCAGCATCACACCGACTGATTAGATGATGTAGTCCATATCACGTCTGCTGTCTTATTTTCCAGAGTATGTTCTCCTACGAATTATATGTGTGATTGTTTTCATTACAGCATCCATACAATGCCCATGCAACTCCCTAAACAATAAAACAGCGAAACATTTCCACACATAATACAATACTCATGCAATCCTAGCCTCTCAAGTCCTTAGATAATAAGCTAGTCTCGTAACACACGAGATGATGCACTAGTCTCGCAACTCACAAGATGATGCACTAGTCTCGCACCTCACAAGATGATGCACTAGTCTCGCAATTCACAAAATGATGCACAAGTCTCGCAACTTCTTTGATAAATCGATAACAGTGCAATTTCCCAGATAAAACAATTTTACAATCCCCCGGATAAAATTAAATACTCATGCAACTCTCTAGATAATTATCTACCCTTGCAACTTTCTGAATAATAGACTACCAATGCAACGCAACATGTAATACAATAGTCTGGCAACTCCTTAGATAAATCAATAACATCGCAACTCTCAAGATACTGCACCAACCTCACAACTCTCCAGATACAAGGCTAATCTCATATCTCCCCAGATACTACACTAATCTCATATCTCCCCACATTCTACACAAGCACTCACATATAAGCAAATGATCGCACTAGATAATTACACACGCAACAAACTATCTTTAGGATAGCACTGAACAGAAACACAAACAACATGGTCAGATTTAACACACAACCACACGCACGCACGCACACACACACACACGCACACACACACACACACACACACACATATATATATATATATATATATATATATATATATATATATATATATATATATATACACACACACACACACACACACACACACACATCCAGGTAATGAGTATGTCAATCTGTTCAAAACATTTGAACTCTATGAATATTCATGAACAGCACTGTAAATCTGAACCGTACCAGGGATAGGTGAGAAGTCACTGATGCGAGACAGTGTTTGATGTAGTAGAGTGTAGCAGGTAGTTGTCTAGGTATCAGATGAAACCCATTGTTTTGTTCGCTGCGGTAATTTTTGTTTCCCTTGGGATTGTACCATTGTGCATGAGTTGGTACCCAGCAGTTTGACTGTGAGCAACAGAGTCCGCCAGGATAGCTTAACCGTACTATGTATTTCAGTCTTTGCATTTTGTATGCATTATCTACATAACACGCTGACCTGTGCCAATTAACATACTACTTCATATGCTAAACTATACCAAGTAGCACACTACTCCATATATAAGATGTTCAACTATACCATCTAAGACACTACACTATACATAACATGCTAAATTATAAACTATACCACGTAACAGATTATTTTATATATAACATGCTAAACTTTTTTTTCCATTATCCTATTAACAGGACATCGCTGGTCAACGCCAGAATTTTACTGCTGTTGCTGATGTCTTGGCAAGTTTACGTTCAGTAGTTTGCCATTGCTTTCTGAACGACCAGCTCCAAGACCAACTCGTAAAACCCACAACTCCTCACGCTAAACTATATCAAGTAACACAAAACTTCATATAAAACATGCTAAACTATACCAAGTAGCACACTATTCTATATAGAACATTTTAAACTATACCAAATAGCACACTATTCTAAATATGACATGCTAAACTATACAATGTAGGACACTACTCCATATATAACATGCAAAACTATACCAAGCAGCACACTACTCCACGTATAACTTGCTAAACTATACTAGATAGCACACTATTCTGTATATAACATGCTATACTATACCATGTAACACTACGCCATATATAACATGCTATACTATACCATGTAACACTACTCCATATATAACATGCTATACTATACCATAAAACACTACGCCATATATAACATGCTATACTATACCATGTAACACTACGCCATATATAACATGCTATACTATACCATGTAACACACTACTCTATATATATAACATGCTATACTATACCGTGTAACACACTACTCCATATATAACATGCTATACTATACCATGTAACACACTACTCCATATATAACATGCTATACTATACCATGTAACACACTACTCCATATATAACATGCTATACTATACCATGTAACACACTGCTCCATATATAACATGCTATACTATACCATGTAACACACTACTCCATATATAACATGCTATACTATACCATGTAACACTACTCCATATATAACATGCTATACTATACCATGTAACACACTACTCTATATATAACATGCTATAATATACCATGTAACACACTACTCCATATATAACATGCTATACTATACCATGTAACACACTACTCCATATATAACATGCTATACTATACCATGTAACACACTGCTCCATATATAACATGCTATACTATACCATGTAACACTACGCCATATATAACATGCTATACTATACCATGTAACACACTACTCCATATATAACATGCTATACTATACCATGTAACACACTACTCCATATATAACATGCTATACTATACCATGTAACACACTACTCCATATACCACATGTTAAACTATACCAAGCAGCACACTACTCCATGTATGACGTGCTAAACTATACCAAGTAGCACACTACACCATCTATGACCATATGCTTTCTGCATTATAGGCTCTATCAGAACATTACAAGGCAGATTCTGATTCTGTTCTTGTTATTACTTTACGTGTTTCTTTTCTAGTGGTTACTTTAGTAGTGTCTATCCTAGTCGTTAAATTAAATGTCTCTGGTCAAGATGTTACTTTACATACTACTTTTGCAATTATTATTTAAATGTGATATTGTGTATAATATATAAAATATTTCATACTCAATATCACATTTAAATAATAATAATAATAATAATAATAATAATAATAATAATAATAATAATAATAATAAGATAGTGAACATGGCTGGCCATAGTGGAAGAGATTGGGACCTCACCATGTAATATCCCAAAGACAGCAATGGTAATTCAACAACAAGAAAACAGCGATACAGGTAATTCTTTGCCCCCTGGAGATAAGCCTGTTGTAAATATTCACAGGGAAGAGACAACTCCTATAGCGAATAAGGAAGTGCATAATGACGAATGCATCCCAAATTCTTTTGAAACGGTGCATTCTGACAATACCTACCTGAAAAGTAGAAGAAGTCTGAGAATTGGTACGTGGAACGTACGCACATTATATCAAGCAGGGAAGTTTGATAACCTTACTGCAGAAGCCTCTTCAACCTATACACAGAAAGAATTTTTAAACAAGCTGAAATGCCTGGACTCAACATCAATGGAAGAATCATAAACAATCATAGATATGCTGACGATACCATGTTACTAGCAGAAAGTGAACAAGAGTTGCAAGACCTAGTGGAAGAAGCAAACAGGCACAGTGCAGAATGTGGCTTAGATATTAACATCCAAAAAACAAAAACTATGATAATTAGCAGTGAAAAGGAAAGGTCACCAATGAACATCACAGTAAACGGGCAGATACTAGAACAAGTAACAAGTTTCTCTTATCTTGGACATATAATAACATGATGGCAGAAGTGAAATGGAAATCAAAAAGAGAATAGGAATGGTCAAAAATGCTTTCAACGGCATGAAATCAGTATTAACATCTAGACAGATTAATAATGCATTAAAAATGAGAATTGTCAAATGCTACGTATATTCAATGCTACTGTACGGCTCGGAAGCCTGGACATTGAACAAGCAACTAGAAAGTCACATAGAGGCCCTGGAGATGTGGATATACAGACGAATAGGTCGTATTTCATGGAAACAAAAACAATCAAATGCAGAGGTCCTAGAAAAACTGGGAATGAAGAGAGAGAGAGAGTTGATGAAAGAAATAAACAGGAGACTAGTGAAATATTTTGGCCACGTTAAAAGACATGATACTCTTATAAAAACCATACTGGAAGGCAAGGTTGAGGGCAAGCGAGCAAGAGGTAGACAACGATACAAGTGAGAGGATAACATCAAGAGATGGACGAACATCGGTCTGACAGAATGTACAGTCAAGGCGAGAGACAGGCAGTGTTGGAGATCCATTGCAGCCAACCTTCACTGCGGAGATGGTACCTGATTGATTGAGTTAAATGTCAATGTTTCAGTTACTTTAAATATTACTGTTATATTTGTTACTTTAAGTGCTTCTGTCCTAGTTGTTGATTTAAATTATTCTACTTAAGTATCTACTCTTCGTTAGTTCTTTCTTTCAATGGTTTTATTCTGATTGTGAACTTACGTGTTTATGAGTTAACTGTTTCTGTTCTAGTTATTATTTTAGCTGTTTCCATTCTAATTGTTACTTTAAATGTTTCTGTTTTAGTTGCTGCTTTAACTGTTTCCATTCTAGTTGTTACTTTAAATGTTTATATTCTAGTTGTTACATTAAATGTTTCTGTTTTAGTTCTTACTTTAAATGTTTCTGTTCTAATTGTTACTTTAAATGTTTCTGTTCTAGTTGTTACTTTAAATGTTTCTGTTCTAGTTGTTACTTTAAATGTTTCTGTTCTAGTTGTTACTTTAAATGTTTCTGTTCTAGTTGTTACTTTAAATGTTTATGTTTAGTTGTTACTTTAAATGTTTATGTTTAGTTGTTACTTTAAATGTTTCTGCTCTAGTTGTTACTTTAAATGTTTCTGTTGTAGTTGTTACTTTAAATGTTTCTGTTCTAGTTGTTACATTAAATGTTTATGTTTAGTTGTTACTTTAAATGTTTCTGTTCTAGTTGTTACATTAAATGTTTATGTTTAGTTGTTACTTTAAATGTTTGTTTAGTTGTTACTTTAAATGTTTCTATTCTAGTTGTTACTTTAAATGTTTCTGTTCTAGTTGTTACTTTAAATGTTTCTGTTCTAGTTGTTACTTTAAATGTTTCTGTTCTAGTTGTTACATTAAATGTTTATGTTTAGTTGTTACTTTAAATGTTTATGTTTAGTTGTTACTTTAAATGTTTTGTTCTAGTTGTTACTTTAAATGTTTCTGCTCTAGTTGTTACTTTAAATGTTTCTGTTCTAGTTGTTACATTAAATGTTTCTGTTCTAGTTGTTACATTAAATGTTGCTGTTCTAGTTGTTACATTAAATGTTTCTGTTCTTTTTGTTACTATAAATGTTTCTGTTCTAGTTGTTACTATAAATGTTTCTGTTCTAGTTGTTAGTTTAAATGTTTCTGCTCTAGTTGTTACTTTAAATGTTTCTGTTCTAGTTGTTACATTAAATGTTTCTGTTCTAGTTGTTACATTAAATGTTTCTGTTCTTTTTGTTACTATAAATGTTTCTGTTCTAGTTGTTACTATAAATGTTTTTGTTCTAGTTGTTAGTTTAAATGTTTCTGCTCTAGTTGTTACTTTAAATGTTTCTGTTCTAGTTGTTACTTTAAATGTTTCTGTTCTAGTTGTTACTTTAAATGTTTCTGCTCTAGTTGTTACTTTAAATGTTTCTGTTCTAGTTGTTACATTAAATGTTTATGTTTAGTTGTTACTTTAAATGTTTATGTTTAGTTGTTACTTTAAATGTTTTGTTCTAGTTGTTACTTTAAATGTTTCTGCTCTAGTTGTTACTTTAAATGTTTCTGTTCTAGTTGTTACATTAAATGTTTCTGTTCTAGTTGTTACATTAAATGTTTCTGTTCTAGTTGTTACTTTAAATGTTTCTGTTCTAATTGTTACTTTAAATGTTTTTTGTTCTAGTTGTTACATTAAATTGTTCTGCTATAGTTTTTACATTGAATGTTTCTGTTCTATTTGTTACTTTAAATGTTTCTGTTCTAGTTGTTACATTAAATGTTTCTGTTCTAGTTGTTACATTAAGTTGTTACTTTTACTGTTTCTGTTCTAGTTGTTACTTTAAATGTTTCTGTTCTAGTTGTTACATTAAATGTTTCTGTTCTAGTTGTTACTTTAAATGTTTCTGTTCTAGTTGTTACATTAAATGTTTCTGCTCTAGTTATTACTTTAAATGTTTCTATTATAGTTGTTACTGTAACTGTTTCTGCTCTAGTTGTTACTTTCAATTGTTCTGCTCTAGTTGTTACTTTAACTGTTTCTATTCTAGTTGTTACTGTAACTGTTTCTGTTCTAGTTGTTACTTTAACTGTTTCTGCTCTGTTTGTTACTTTAACTATTTCTGTTCTAGTTGTTACATTAATTGTTTCTGTTCTAGTAGTGCCCTTTCCAACTAGAAATTCACATTGTTTATCACTAATTTTACATTTCATCTTGTTTCTTACTCTTCTCGTAATTCTTCTCTGTAATAGCTGTGTCATGTGACTTATAAGACTTATTGTGTGATGCTCTTCGTATTATAAAGTGCCTGGTTTTTATTCTTCAAAGCTATAAAGATGGATATTAATAAATCACTGAGAATATACCCACTAGTGTAGATGTCATTTAAGAATTGTGTCAATATTTCCATTCCAACAAATCCTAGGACCTTAGTTTCAACATCCATAATGTTGTCTGGACCGGGCGCCTTTCATTTTTTTCACCTGAGGTAGTTCATCTTCAACTTCCGCTGCAAGTATTGGCGGACCATTGTTTTGAACATTTAAATTCGGTCTTCTAGCATCGTACAGCGTTTCCAGATATTCCTTTCATCTACTTACTATATCATCTTGTCCCATTAATACTGCGACAGTCTTCTATTTTAAACATCCAGTGGTATTTCTTGGTTTTTTTAAATCTGTTAGGGTATTTAATTGTTGGTACTTTGACGTCAGTGAATCCAGATCGCTGTCCAGGATGAAAGACCTGGGAGTAAGAATTGGCACGGCCAGACGCGAGAGGTACATCGGGAAAACGAGGTGCCTCGTCAACCAGCACAGAAATGGCACTATTAGCCACCGAACTCTGAAGCATATGCTGGGGGGGGGGGGGGGGGGTGATTTGAGCACCTATGGACCTCATAACTGATAACTGATAACATGGAATGTAAGTCTTTTTCATATTTTGTCCCAATTTTCATGCAATGTTGATTCAGATGGACTTGTTAGCATCTTTGCATTTGTTTACTATCTTTTTTTTTAAAATATATTATATTATAAATTTCTTTGTCTTGCGTTTTTCTTTCTTCTTTCATCCATAATCTGTATAATTTCAAATGTCAATAATTTCTTTTTAGCGATTCTACGTTTATGTGGAATTATTTCTTGTGATATCTATTGGATTGATTCCCTCAACATGTTACACTATTCATGTATGATCTGTATTATCTGCATGGCATCATATCAGTTTTGTACAGTAACATTGTGTTTTCTCTAATTTCTTTGGCCGTTTGAAGTAATGTGAGATCTAACTTGATGTTTTGGGTTTAAAAAAAAACATTTTCAGTCTTTACCTTAGCCTTTAATTAGCACATGGTCACTATGTCCATCTGCTCCTGGTCTAGTTTAGATACTAAACAGCATCTGAATCTTTTTGCAATAAGTATGTAGTTAATTTCATTGCAAATATTATCTTCAAGGCATTTTCCACGTATATAATCGCCGAGGATAGTGTTTGAACCAGGCTTTACCTATTATCTGTAATCATTGGACCTATCTCCCCTCCCCACCCCCGGTAATATCAAGTCATAGGACCGGGGGAGGGGGTGTCTTGAGCTCTGCTTGTTTTCTACATACATCCACATCATTATGCAACTGTTCCGGTTCACTTCTCCAGTAGGGTTTATATTGTTTACGGGCTCCTCTTGGTATTGTTTCTCGTGCTGCCTGTAGTATGCATTTCCCAAACTCTTCAACTACTTTATTTATGTCCTTCTCAGTGTTCAGGTTTCTAACCAGTATGCTGGTGCGATGCTTGTACATTGCCCAGTCTGCTTTCTTGTAGTTCCACCTCGAGAGGGTGCTGCTTTCACTTACAAACTCATTTTCTACAGTTAGAAAGACTGGCCGATGGTCACTGCCACCAAGTTGTTTCCCAACAATTCGTGTAATGTTCCACTCCAGGTCTGGTGAATGAAACGCCAGGTCAGGTGTAGTTGTAGAGTGCCATGATCTCGAGTAGAAGGTATGTGGGTCAGACGGCTTGTTAATCAGGATGAATCTATTCTCATCCTGCCAGTCTTCCAGTCTCTCTCCTCTCTGGTCCATGTGATCATAGCCCCAGCTCTGCGAATGGCTGTTGAAGTCGCTACACACAATCATTTTTCCTTTTAATGGTAGTGTGTCCAGTGTCTGTGGGCGGTCATTTGGACAGTAGTAATTGATCAGGTGAAAGTCTGTATTGTCTGTCTTAAGTTTAAGTGCCTGATACTCAGCCCCTTCCATGTGAACTTCAATTTGGGAAGCAGGAATGTTGTTTTTGACAAGAGTCAGTACCCCCCCCCCCCCCCCCCCTTTCGCCTGTCCTTTCGGTCAGATCGGTAACACTGGTAGCCTCTGATTTTGAAGGCTATATTTTCGTTCAGGTGAGTTTCTTGCAAGCAGCATACACTTACATTTTCATTGGCCAAGATGTTTTCTAGTTCTATTCTATTCTATTGACATTAACCTTAGCGATTACCTAAACATACAAACATTATACTTGGTGGTTACTTTAAATACAAAAATTAACATTAACCTTATCGATTACCTAAAAATACAAATTGGAAACGTGTTTACGATACCCACTTATTTCATGAGACCTACAAGACTTCTAAAAAGATAAAGATATTCTAATAGTAAAGGGAAATTTAAGCATATTTTAACATGCAAGATATAGCTTTAGTTTGTTAGAAAACGGGACACTATCAGCAAACTTGTTTTAGAGTGCAAGAAATGAAGAAGTGTATAAACAGGTCGTTTTGGATTAGTTAGTTAGTTAGTTAGTTAGTTAGTCGACAGATCATCCTCATTGCACATCGAACCATTCAGTCCATAAGTGCTCGGATCCCCTCCTCAGCAAATCCCGAAACGTGTAGCGGCTAACGACGCCATTTCTGTGTTGGTTTATAAATCTTCTTTGGCTTCCTGCGTAGTGTTCTTGTTTGGCCACCCCTCTTTTAATTTGCTGCTCTCGCAGTCTGGCCATTGTTGTAGATTCACAGTCATCACTTGGTTCTCGCAAAAGTCTTACTTCTCGTAGAGCATTCAGAATGTCGGCCTGGTCCATGGCGTGTCCGCCCTCCACAGTAGCCTCACCTGCGAGCTTGTCAGCCCGCTCATTTCCTTGTACTCCCGCATGCCCTGGCACGAAGATGAAACTAATCTTTGCCAGTCGAGACCGCTCCAAAGGCAGCAACCATTCTCTTCGGATCGACCCCTCTTCTATCCTCTTGATCATGTTCATTGAGTCGGTAAGGAAACAAGCCCTAGTGAATGTCTGTGTCTCGAGCCATGTTATTGCTTTACTTACTGCCATGACTTCCATGGTCAGGCTACTTGTGGTTTCAGTGAAAGCACCAGAGTCCTCCTTCACAATTCTCCCTCCGGCCCGAGCTGTAAAGGCCCATGAGCTTCTCACATGTCGGACGACCGACCCATCTGTGTAGATGACCGCGTCACCGTCTAGCGAATTCTCGAAAATCAACGCTTGTACTTCAGCCTCAACAGCAGCCGGATTTTCTTGTCTGCATTTTCTATCTAGTTGGATGCAAACTGAAAAGGATGTGCAGAAGTCTGTTGGCACTTGCACCCACTCCTCGCCAGGTTCTAAGTCCTCAAGTGAACACACCTGTTGAAGAATGTCTTCGGCTTGACCCATCCACGACCGTCCTCTTTTTAACCTGCTGCCCTTCACCTTCCTAATTTCACTATGCAGTGGATGTTGTGTGTTTGCGTTAATTCTGAGGTAGGCGCGTGCCCTGCAACCTTGTATTCTCTCTTCAATGGTTGGAAAACCAAGAAGGTAGCGCATCGCCCTGCATGCTGTATCTCTTGTACATCCAAGAATAATGCGCATAGCTTCATTCTGTATCCTTTCCATCCTTTCTATCTGCTTATGGCTGAGAGTCAGGATTGCCATTGCATACTCCAAAACAGACATGACCAACACCTCGTACAGAAGACATAGATGGCGCTGCTCACAGTTTGCTGCCGCCATCACCCACATCGCTGCCAAACCCCGCTTGGCCTTTGTTATCACCTGGTCTATGTGCACATTATAAGCTTTTGGATTAGTATAAACGGGCAATTGTATCAACAACTTTGCTTTAGATTGATAGAAATGGACAATTCTATCAGAAAGTTTTAGATTGCTAAAAACGAGGAAAGTATCAACTAGTCGATTTTAAATTGATGGAAAAGGGCAATTGTATCAACACATTGTTTTAGATGTCTAGAAACGGGCAATTGTATCAACAAGTTGTGTTAGATGTCTATAAACGGGCAATTGTATCAACAAGTTGTTTTAGATTGCTAGAAAATAGGAACTGTATCAGCAAGTTTTTTTTTAGATTGTCAGAAATGGGAAGCAGTTTTAGCAGTTTTTTTCCCCCTCCTTCAGATGGCAGGAAACAAGAAGATCAGAAAATCATGGAAGACTTTCGATGAATACAATGTCTTTCGTACACCATGGTCTGAACTTTTCATTACACAAAATCTGTCCTACTCAGGATATTTCCAGAAAATTCTGAAATGTATTCTGTACCCAAAAGTCTCTTCGCAGACAACCATTCAATGACGACTGATTCCGTAGACAGTTTACACATACAGATAAATGACACAAGCAATACGCACACTGACTACAGCGTTAGGGAAAGTAACAGCGGCTGCAAGATGCGCTATAGTCATAGAACCTGACATCCACACTGAATATAACAGTTAAGGCAGGACAAAAGTTAGGAGTTTGTGATTTCAAGTGACATACAAATTACTCCGGAGATATGAAAAACCAGATAGTTGGCCAGATCTAGTGGAAACTGTAGAACATTCACGTGTCAACAAATGCAAGCAGATCATTGCTAATATGATATTTCTACCAGCATTATGCTAATATACTGGGCAAGAAAAGCAAGAGATGCAAGCAGAAGTGTAAAAACAGAGATGAAATTTGTAGGAAGATTATCAAATGTAGCTAGAAGAAACAGAATCAGAAAAGATGACACCAGGGGTAACACGGATAATGGATTTTACTGAAGCACTGAGAGTCAGACTGTTGGAACCTGCGACAAGACTACCCTCAGACAGCTTAGATACAATGGAAGCAGACGATAGATTAGTTGAGTGGCAGAAGCAAAGAACATCCGACATACGTATCCCACACAAGGGGTGGCTCTGGCTAAAGGCAGGCTGAAAGGAATAACCGGAACAATTATTGGGACAACAAGGGGGGGGGAGAGAGAGAGAGAGAGAGAGAGAGAGAGAGAGAGAGAGAGAGAGAGAGAGAGAGAAGAGAAAATCAGACCAGGGTTAAGCACATAAGTAGTATAGTGAAAAAACAAACAACATAGTATTGATGGGCGTGAGTAAGAGATATTGGGTGTAGAACGAAAGTACATATGTACTGACAGTGTGAGTAGTTGCGCGCTTGCCTGCCGGCCCAGTAATCTTGAGTTCGGATCGCCACAGAGACGGCGGATGTTCTCTATTAAACGTTGAACTGCGCTCCGAGGTGTACCCAATCTAAAATTGGTATTAGGAAATGTTCTGGGAAGTAAAGGCAGCAGGTTAATATTGACCACATCAAACATCGATTGCCGATTGGTTTATGCAATACCGGACTAGCATCAGATACATATGACACCAAGAATCGTGGACAAGGGCGCTTGACTTTCATCAGACTTTCATGGCAGAATGTCAGGCGGGCCTGCGTGCCCAATTCTTACCCCTTCAAAAATAAAGATAAAGAATACAGATTTTCGTTCACTTTCACGTAAAGTGTCATTAGGTCCGTCCTCACAAAATATTCACACACTAACCAATGTTTCAGCTACAACCTTCAACAACAAACAAACAAACAAAAAACCAAAACAGAAAGTAAAACTATGAGAATATCGAAGCCTTATATGTCAGTGGACATACGAGTATTACATCAGAAGACTATACACAGCATACTTTTTTTTTTTTTTTTTTTTTTCCGCGTTTCCATCCTGTTTCAGGATATTGCAGTCAACACCAGCATCTTTCAGCTGTATGTTGATTCCTAGGCGAGATTACACTCATCAGCACGCCACGACTTTCTGAGCGACCGGCTCCATACTCTCATAAGTCACTTTTGCGATTCGAACCACTGCTAATTCTCGTCGCGTCACGTGACGAGAGTATTCGGGGTTAGCGGAGAAAGCTGCTAAACTCTCGGCCACGGAGCCGGCTATACACATCATACAGTTTAGTTTAATTTAGTTTAGTCAATGGATCAACATCACGGCACACGAGTGTAACCCAAAAGTGCCCCGTTCTACCTAACTCAAACCTGAGTCCGGAGAATCTCAACTCAGTGCACGAACTCCATAGCACCGGCGAGGATCCTGATATACTTTTGGGTAGATTTTTAACTCGAAATTTTACCCGGGCAGCGCCGTTAGGCTACACTTTTTCCATTTCCAACTCCCAAGGGATTGTTTTAAATATGCGCAACAATACACACAGGCGTCTTACACCATAACACATTACAGCTCAAAAGCACTACCTGCTATGGAACGTCTGATGCATGTTTAACCTGTAAGGCTGTATACATCACCTATTTTTACTCTTTGCAACAGACAGCTTTTATGGGTGTTCTATGAATGTTCTGTGTTGAATCAACACCTGCTTACATACTAATATGACTTCTGCAGATGTGGAGTTCCAGTATTAGTCATGCACAAACCAAATGTTTCTAGCTTGGAGAGGGGAATGAGAGCAAAAATAGTCCCCATAGAGATGGTACTGTGGTACTAGACCGGGAGGACACATCTCTAATCTAACCTCACTCTAATAGATGTGAATCCTTCTCAGGGCTCAAGCAACATTGAACATCACTGCACCAGTAATACTCACTCCTCAAGGATTCACCAAGCAATCAATCAACCTAGCTGAGAATCCCCAACATGGTGACGGTAATCTAAACACACACACACACCCACACGCACGCACGCACGCACGCAAGCACACACACACACACACGCCCACACACACTCATACAACAACAACACGACAAAAAGTAGCCTTGTTTCTGTATTCAGAACTTTTTCTCTTTGGGGGGGGGGGGGGGGGGGTGTGTTGCACTGTCTGTTTCATGAGTAGGGAAAAACCAGCGACATCTGACTAGAAATTTGACAAATTCACGAGTTAGGTGTGTGCTGTCTTTACTCATTCAACTTGGACCCAAGTCTACTCTAATGGCCGAGCAGTCTAATGTCTTTTTAATGACTTTTTTTTTTTTTTTTAAATTCCCCCACTTCCACGTGCAAAAAAAAAAAAAAAAATGTGTGCTTTCCCAGGGCTCGAACTAGTTCCTCCAGGTGTGTAACCTGGAGGAACTAGTTCGAGCCCTGGGAAAGCACACATTTTTTTTTTTTTTTGCACGTGGAAGTGGGGGAATTTAAAAAAAAAAAAAAAAGTCTGTGCACGGTAACAGACCGCTGGTGGTCAGACAGAAGTACTGCAGCAATAAATTACAAAAGTAAATAACACCGGACGGGTAGTATGCTGATTATGACAGCAGGTGTCGTTGCGTCGGCGATCGTTCTATACAATTCAGTATAGTATTTACAACAGCACGCCACACTACACATAGACAATGTGCAAGATCACTTTTGTTCCGTGGCTTCGCGTTCGCGGTTACTGTTTTCGAAGCACCCGTCGCAGTCACAAATCAGTCATATTTTACAAGGGTGCTGGAGGCCATTATCAGAACACTTGCATGTGCGAGTGGGCTAGCGACGAACGACCATATTTACAAGGAGGTGGAAAATGGTGGCAACCAAAGCCAGTGGGATGCCATAACGGACAGCACACGTAGCAAGTCAACAACGGTGTTGGGGATCAGCATGGCCGAATGGATACGAGCACACGCTCTTAAACTTCATGTGTGCTGATGCGGAGGCAGCAAATTCAACACCTACACCGAGCATTTGGACCAAAATGTTGACTTCTCGTCCTTGACTTGGGGACAACGTAAATTACAAGTAGTTAAGAAGTCGGAGGTGGTTCGTCAGACGACGAGGGACATTGATAATAGGGAAAGCTAATCCACACGAAAAAATTAGTCCATTGCACTTACTATTAGTAGCACGTGTATGGATTACCCTTAGGTTCAAAGCAAGCTCCCCCGTCCCCCAAATCACTACAGAAACAGGTTGAACTATTTCTACAGTATCTGTTATCCGCACACGAGCGAACGAAGTGTTAGAAAATAAAAGGAGAGCTGTGCAGAAAAAACCAGGTCTTTGTGTCAGCATACGCTTTTCATATTCATTTTTGGTTTTTGAAATCACGTGATAGACTTAACAACACGTGAACCACCGTTCCACGTCATTGACCACTTGTGCACATAATCTGCACCGTTTTACAACCGGTTGGCGTTAGTTCTGAAATTATGCACCATTCAAGAAGAAACAAATCAATAAATAGAACTATAACGGTGACACTAATACATATATGCACTGAGCTGTGGTTTTCTTTTATTTGAAACACCATGCTTTTTATATTTTAAATTGCATTTTAAACCACGCTTAAAAATTGGAATTAAAAATGTGTAAAGGACATATCTAAGGGGGAATTGTGTTCAAGCTTTTTGTATACTCACTCACCATAGCAAAGTAAAAGACCGAGGACGCAGGCCGAGGTCATGTAGATGTAGAAAACACGGGGAAACTACAACATTATTTATCTTGTGTCCTTGACTTAGGGACGCAGTTTACACGTACCTCTGAAGTCGGAGTGGGTTCGCCTGATGGCGAGGGACACCGGCCATAGGAACAGCTAATACACGGGCAGCAATTAGTCTAGTGAGCTAGAAGAGAAGCAAGTTTATGGACTACGCTTGGAGTCAACGCAAGCGAACGTCCTCACATACTAATTATGACAGCCGTTAAGCCTAACAAAGGAAAGACTGACCACATTGTCCTCAGGGCATCTAATCCTCAGGGCATCTAATCCTCAGGGCATCTAATCCTCCGGGCATCTTGTCCTCTGGGCATCTAGTCCTCCGGGCATCTAGTCTGGGTATCTAGTCCTCCGGGCATTTAGTCCTCCGGGCATCTAGTCCACCAGGCATCTAGTCCTCCAGGCATTTAGTCCTCCGGGCATCTATTCCGCTGGGCATCATAGTCTCCGGGCATCTAATTCTCCGGGCATCTAGTCCTCAGGGCATCTTGTCTCCAGGCATCTTGTCCTCCGGGCATCTAGTCCTCCGGACATATATTCCTCCGGGCATCTAGTCCACTAGACATCTAGTCCTCCTGGCATCCTAGCCTCCGAGCATCTAATCCTCCAGGCATTTTCTCCTCTAGGCATCTAGTCCTCCGGGCATCTAGTCCTCTGGGCATCTAGTCCTCCGGGCATCTAGTCCTCCGGGCATCTAGTCCTCCTTGCATCTAGTCCTCCTGGCATCTAGTCCTCCGGGCATCTAGTCCTCCGGGCATCTAGTCCTCCGGGCATCTAATCCTCCGGGCATCTAATCCTCCGGGCATCTAGTCCTCCTGGCATCTAGTCCTCCTGGCATCTAGTCCTCCTGGCATCTAGTCCTCCGGGCATCTAGTCCTCCTGGCATCTAGTCCTCCTGGCATCTAGTCCTCCGGGCATCTAGTCCTCCGGGCATCTAGTCCTCCTGGCATCTAGTCCTCCGGGCATCTAGTCCTCCGGGCATCTAG
The DNA here is from genome assembly GCA_963921405.1 of Cepaea hortensis. Lineage (NCBI taxonomy): Eukaryota > Metazoa > Mollusca > Gastropoda > Stylommatophora > Helicidae > Cepaea > Cepaea hortensis. The sequence goes on along the minus strand of OY992884.1, from coordinate 76,053,865 downwards.
TCCTCCGGGCATCTAGTCCTCCTGACATCTAGTCCTCCGGGCATCTAGTCCTCCTGGCATCTAGTCCTCCGGGCATCTAGTCCTCCGGGCATCTAGTCCTCCGGGCATCTAATCCTCCGGGCATCTAGTCCTCCGGGCATCTAGTCCTCCTGGCATCTAGTCCTCCGGGCATCTAGTCCTCCTGGCATCTAGTCCTCCGGGCATCTAGTCCTCCGGACATCTAGTCCTCCGGGCATCTAGTCCTCCTGGCATCTAGTCCTCCGGGCATCTAGTCCTCCGGGCATTTAGTCCTCCGGGCATCTAGTCCTCCGGGCATCTAGTCCTCCGGGCATTTAGGCTTACATAATGTAATGGTCATTTCACATCACAAGCCCATAGCAGTTTTTCTGCTTCCAAACATTTGTTTGTTTGATTTATTTGGTTATTTCGGGATTTGAAATTTAAATATTGAGCACAACCAACTACTGTTTTGTAGTTTGTACCCTATTTGTTTGTTTGTTAAAGAAGTTCATGCAGCTCATGGTTAGTTCCCTGGGCCAAGCAGATCACGTTTAGTTCCCTGGACCAACCAGATCGTCATACGTTCGCTGGGCCAAGCAGATGACGGTAACTTCCCTTGGCCAAGGAGATCATGGTTATTTTCCTGGGCCATACAGATTGTGATTAGTTCCCTGAGCCAAGCAGATCATGGTTACTTCCCTGGGCCATGCAGATTATCGTTAGTTCCCTGGGCCAAGCAGATCATGGTTACTTCCCTGGGCCAAGCAGATTATGGTTAGTTCCCCTGGACAAGAATATCATGTTTAGTTCCCCGAGCCAAGCAGTTCAGGGTTAGTTCATTGGGCTAAGCAGATCACGGTTAGTTTCTTAGGCCAAGCAGATCATGGTTAGTTTCTTAGGCCTAGCAGATCATCTTTATGAACTGGAGAAGAGAGCCATGTCAGAGCAAGCGCAAGCAATAGTGGTGTCGGTATATTTGAATTCTTGTGACATCTGACGGAATGTTAAGAAATACTGCTTCCATCTTATTAGTCTCCATTTTCGCTATTAATTATTTCTGTTGGATCAAAGGGTTCTCCTCTGGTTCTCATTGCATTTATCTTTTTGTAGAAGTTTCTAGTTGCCTCCTTGTTGTTTCTGTTTAGGGTTTCTCCATACACCCCCCCCCCCAGTCTTTTTGCTTTTCTCTTAAACAAGCAGGGAACCGACACAGAAGCCACCGAAGAAATAGAACCAGACATACTGAAATAAGAAATTTGAGACGCCATCAGATTAGCCCTATTGAACAAATCACTGGAACAAGATGAAATACCAAATGAACTAATTAAAACAGCAAGAGAAGTAGGAACAGCATGGCTACACAGACTATTCAACCATGTTTGGGTAGAACAACAGACACCACGAGACTGGTAAAACGCCACAATTATCCCAGTCTGGTAAAACACAGGCAGTAAAAGAGACTGCACACAATACAGAGGCATTTCCCTTTTTAGTAATACTGGGAAAATATTTTGCAAAATTCTTGAGAAAAGATTACGAACTGCTATAGAACCCCAGCTAAGCGAAACACAACTTGGATTTAGGAGGAAAAAAAACACAAAGGGTGCGCAGATGCTATTTTTACTCCTAGACAACTTATAGAAACATCAATTGATTTTAATGAAACACTCTACTTAGCCTTTGTCGACCAAGAATAGGCATTTGAGTAGATAGAAACAAGCTGTGGGAAATTCTTAAACGATCTGGAGTGAGTACACATCTAACAAACCTATGTAGAAGCGTATACAACAACAGTGAATGCATAGTGAGAGCACCTGGAGGACACTCAGAACCCTTAACCATACGATTCTAAGTACGACAAGGTTGTGTCCCGTCCCATTTCTTGTTTATAATCTATATAGACAACATATGTAAAGAAACCAGCCAAACAGAGACCGCAAGAATACCGCACGACGAGAACGCAGAAGAAGAACCTCGGCAAATTACACCATTCGAGAACTCCTGTGTGCGGACGATTAAGCACTAATAGCAAAATCAGAAGCTGAATTACAAGACCACATGAATAGTCTAAACGAAATATATATAGAACATAAAATGAAAATTAGCACAAGTAAAACAGAGGTAATGTCTATAATTAAAGATGAAAAACGACAACCATTCACCTTGACAAATACGCCCTTGAAACAAGTAAAGAGCTTCAAGTACCTAGGAAGTATAATATCATCAAATGGCAAATCAGAAGACGAGATCGAAACTAGATGCAATAAGGCAAACCTACTGGCACAAATGGCAACAATACTAAAGAACAAACATGTATCAATAGTTACTAAGAAGGCACTTTACAACACATAATCTTCCTACCAATTCTGTGCTACCAATGCCAAACCTGGACAATGACAGAAAAAGAGAAAAGGAAAATCCCAACAACAGAAATGAGATTACTGAGAAGAATACTCAATGTATCAAGAAGAGACAAGATCAGAAATGAAGAAATCAAGACTAAAGTGGGGTTTATAACAGCGCTAGATTATTTTAGAAGGCAGCAAGTCAAATGGTTTGGCCATGCAACTAGGTTACCAACTGACAGTATACCATAACAAGCATTGGTGTACAGACCAGATGGAAGCAGAGGAAGAGGCCGACCACGTAAACGATGGACGGAGGGAATAGAAGAGTCCATGGGTATACTGATATATGAAGCCCATTAGCGGGCACTCTCCCGCTGTTTATACTTCACCTCAACACCGCAAGGTACAAGAGGAACAAGATTAGATGAGATCAAATGTGACTCCTCCTCCCCCTCCTCCACCTCCTCCTCCTACTACTACTACTACTACTACTACTACTACTACTACTACTACTACTACTACTACTACTACTACTACTGCTGCTGCTGCTGCTGCTGCTACTGCTGCTGCTGCTGCTGCTGCTGTTGCTGCTACTATCACTGCTACTACTGCTACTATATATATATATATATCTTTATTTGTCACTGCCTGCCTGTCTGCATATCAACATATCTACTACTACTACTACTACTACTACTACTACTACTACTACTACTACTACTACTACTACTACTACTACTACTACTACTACTACTACTACTACTGCTGCTGCTGCTGCTGCTGCTGCTACTGCTGCTGCTGCTACTGCTGCTGCTGCTGCTGTTGCTGCTACATATCCTCCTACTTGTTGCTACGTATCCTCCTCCTCCTACTACTACTACTACTACTACTACTACTACTACTACTACTACTACTACTACTACTACTACTACTACTGCTGCTACTACTACTACTACTACTACTACTACTACTACTACTACTACTACTACTACTACTGCTGCTGCTGCTGCTGCTACTGCTGCTGCTGCTGCTGCTGTTGCTGCTACTATCACTGCTACTACTGCTACTATCACTGCTACTACTGCTACTATATATATATATATCTTTATTTGTCACTGCCTGCCTGTCTGCATATCAACATATCTACCTGTCTGCCTACATGTTTGCCTACCTACGTAGTTGATGTCTGATGTCTTATGTGTTTGTCTGTTAACTAATTAGCAACAGCTGTCTCTTTGTTAAAAGGCTTGAGTGTCCATAATCATCCACACAAATGCTCACCCAGTCCCCGATATGGGTGTATTGTATGCAGGGACGGACCTGACAATAAAATGACACACCTCAAATAGGTCCCAGATATGTCCAGGTGTAACAGCATGTCAGACAGTCTGTGTGCGTTTTTTGCTTCGGCATTAGCATGCATGTGCGCCAGTGAGCCTCGAGCCCAACAGACACACGGGTACAGTGTTTCTCAACTTGTTTAACCACGGAATTCTTTTATAGTAGACGAATAAATTACGCCCACCTTTTATAATAGACAAGAAACTCTCGTCCGCCGTTTATAATAGACAAAAAACTCTCGCCCACCGTTTATAATAGACAAGTGACTTTGGACTCTGATTTATAATAGACATTTAACTTTGGGTCACCTTTTATAATAAACATTTAATTCTCGCCCACCGTTTATATTAGACAAGTAACTCTCGACCGGCTCTGTGGAGAAGGAGTTTCGAATGCCATTTGTAATGCCGCATACCGAGCTCGAAACACAGCTGCTGTCGATTTGGCAGCAGACCGCCTTGCGTTGGTTTCCATACAGTGATATTTCTTTCAGTAAGCAATGGCAAACTACTGAACGTAAACTTGCCCAGGAATCACAAACAGCCAAAAATGCTGGTGTTGACTGCGACGTCCTGTAAAAGATATGCAACTAATGTTAACTCACGTTATAACGACGAAGGAATTTGCTACCCACACCCAAGCTACATTTGCATGTAAATAAACTTCACATGGCAGAGATGAATATTGTATATTATATAATTATACACTATTGTTTTCAGTTTATTTTAAAAAAAATATATTTATAACACGTTTTGTGTGTGTGTGTGTTTTTTTTATTCTACCGATAAAACATTTGAATATATTTTATTTAATTGATAACACCGTATTTGATTATTTTATTTATTGATAAAACTGTAGTTGTATATTACATTCTATTGGTAACACTAAATTTTTCTTTTTTGATAACACCGTATTTGTATGAGGGACGTTCATTTGAAACCCGTTCCAATGGCTTTTTACAAAAGCATGAAAGAAACATTAACGGGTGTGGTAGAATTAAACAAAGCATTCATTTTGAATGAATTATACACCATGGGTTGGTCATAAGAAGTCGCCGTAGGCATTAAGGCAAGCATTCCATTGCTTAGGTAAGTGGCGAATGCCGTCCGCAAAAAAAGGATTGTAGCTGCTCACTGAACCAAGTGTTTACCGCGTTCATTACGTCTGCATCTGTGTGAAATCGTTGCCCACTGAGAGCTTTTTTTAGAGGTCCGAACAAATGAAAATCACATGGTGACAAATCAGGACTATAGGCTGGATGTTGCAGAATGTTCCACTTCTTCCTTGCTAATGCTTCCTGCACAATCTTTGCGACATGCGGACGAGCATTATCGTGCAACAAAATAACACCTCGAGAAAGCATGCGGGTCGTTTATTCTTGATGGCTTTGTGCAGCTTGTCTAGTGTTTGCAAGTAGTGGGTAGAGTTGATGTTGACACCAGGTTCTTTAAAGTCGGCCAACAATAGCCCTTCATGATCAAAAAATGCGCTCAGCATAACCTTACCAGCGGAAACCTATAACTTGTATTTTTTTGGCTTTTGGTGATACAGCATGCTTCCATTGCATGCTCTCTCTTTTGCTGCTCGGCTCATAATGGTGACAGCATGATTCATCGCCTGCCACTATGAGGAAAGATATGCACTACCCTCCACTCTGTAACGCAGCAAGTGGTTCAAACACCATCCCATGCGTTCCTCTTTTTTGGTGGTCGGTCAACATCCGTGGTACCCACTGTGAACACACCTTCCGATACTGCAGTTTCTTACGAACGACCTTTTGAATTGTCTCAATTGACACATCAAATTCTTTCGCTAGCGAATGTATGCTTCGACAACGGTTCATCTGTACTGCTGCATCAATTTTGGCGATGTTTTGTTTTTCTTTTCTGTTGCAACAATATGCGCTTGACCCAGCCGTCGAAGATCTTCGTGAACTGACGTCCTTTCCAAAACATTCGTGCGCAGTCTGTCACTGTTGTCTTTGACACACATTTGTTACCGTACAATGCCTGCATTCTTCGATGAATGTCCACTGGTCGAGATCTTTCAAATGAAAGAAACTGAATCTTCGCTCTTTGAGTTTCTTTGGACGGATTTTGGATCAACCCAACCATTTTCTCAAAGGTCAGAAACAGAACCTATGCATCATGGGACGATAAGCACGTGTTCTTTTATTCATTGGTCAGTACTTATCACATGACTATGACATGATCATGTTCAACGTACGCAAGTACGCGCGGTGCGGCATGAACGGATTTCAAATGAACATCCCCTTATATATTCTATTGCATTTATAATGCTGTATTCGCAGTTTTAGTATTGTTTAAATAACATATTGTATATTGTTGCATATGTTGTATATTATTTTTATTGAATACAATGTATTTGCATGTTTATTATTCTTCTGTTAACACAGTATTTTTGAATATAGTTTTCTATAATTATACTATAAATGATTAAATCAATCACTGAGTTCCGTGGAGAGATATGACTCTTAATGCAATGTGGCGGCGCACATGATGATACTGATTAGTAGTAGTATTGCATACATTTCACATCATCAGTATTTTCCCATATGTTTCTGAGAACAGATACACCAAACACTAGCAGTTCTTCTTCCCTTTCTAGAATCCTCGTGTCCATGAAAGTAGTTGTTTGGTACTTTGCAATTATGGGACACTGAGATTCTAACCGGATAATTCTTCAATTTCAATCCATAAATCAAATATCAAACTTAACATTACATCAACGTTAAATATATATAATGCATATATAAACATATATTAATATACACGATCATGAATGCGTTTGTAAATCAGAACGAGAAAGAGGAATAACATGTTTTTGCATAAAATAACAAATCCAACGTGGGGTTTAAGGCGACACACAAGAAACAGCTTCCCAACATGAATCCTGAGTCATGAAGTGTAAAGAAGAAAGTATAGTAGCTGAAGGTAAAGTAAGTGATAATCTGCTAACCATTGTAATGTATAATGGGAAGATTTACGTTCGACAATGGCAGAGTTTGTTCGATATGGATGAAAGGCATATAATCTATTGTGGGGACTTCAATGCCAGAGGTAGTCAATGGGGGAATAGCATCACTAATAGACAGGGAGAAAATCTGGAGGACGCCCTGGCATCTGCTGCCCTAGTCTATCTTAATGATGGGAAGGTCACTAGGATGGCCACTCGACCAAGTGACTCTGACAGCGTCATTTACTTGGCCCTGGCGTCGCCCACCATCGCACCAAGGTGCCGGTGGGTACACTGGGATACCACGACAGTGACCACTACCCTTGTGTCATCCTGATCGAGAAAGACAGGGCCAGAAGTCAAGGAAACAAGACAAATGCCTTCCTGTATGACAACACTAGTCAAGACACCATAAGCAAGATGAGAAGAAGAAAACTTAACTTCCTACCGCAGGAGACAAGAAAGATGGTTGCAACCACCATGGTGGAATGGAGAGGTCGAGAAGGCATGGCTGGGAAAGAGGCAGGCTGTCAATGACTGGCAAAAAGCCAGAAAGGTTATCATGCCACAGGGTGAGTTGGCGAACCTGAAGACTGAAGTCCATAGGACGATGACTTTATTCAAATCCTGCGCCAAACAGTAAAGGGGCGAGTTCTGCATGAAGGTATGCTCTGAGTGATCTATTACGACATTCTGGCGCCTCCATAAGAGCATGAACGGTGCTGCACAACGTAGGGGTATTCCAGACTTTCAAGGCACAGACCTCACATGGGGAAAAGTCGGATGCGGATAAAGGTAAGGCCCTTCTTGCACGCTACATAGAGCAGATTGACCATAAAGACGAGCCCGCCAGACAGAGGACCACAACGACACTCTCTCAGTTGTGCGATGGGGTCGGGACAGACGAAGAATACATAATCACAGCTGAGACAATACGTGCGATGCTCAAGAAATCACCTAACACCGCCCCAGGCCCAGACGGCATCCGATATCGTGACCTACTGGTGATGTCAGATGATGACATGGAAGAACTGGCCAGAGAATTCAACACTAGTATCCAGAGGGGTCAGATTAAAGAGGAATGGCTACACAGCAACTTGCTGCCGCTGCAAAAACCGAACAAAGACCATTCCAAGATAAGCGGCTACATAATCATTACGATGCAGAACACTGCTGGCAAGCTACTGGAGAAAATTTTAGTACACAGGCTTGCTTGTGACTTGGAACAACTCGGCTACTTCCCGCCCACACCTGGAGGATACAGACGTAACAAAGAATCATGGCTGAATGCGGCAATCTTTGCTCAAGATGTTTACGAAGAATTTCAGGTCAGAGAAGAGACATGTGCGGCCGCCATAGACTTAGAGGACGCACACAATAAAGTATCCTTCGAGCACTTGATGCAAGCCCTACTCAGACTGAACGTGTCCCCTCACCTTGTACGATGGATAGCTGCAGTTCTGCTCCAAAGGAAGGTGGTGCTAAGATGTGGGAGTTGGCCTTCTGAGCCGACAACGATATGTCCAGAATTGCCGCAGGGTTCACCACTGTCATCAATACTATTCAACGTGTATACGGTGCCGATCACTGAACAATAGCTGGACGGGAGAGGTAGGATGCCAGTGCCATTGTCAACCCTGCAAAGGCGTTGGTCACATGGTTCTCCCTAAACAACCATATTGTGAACACAGACCTGCCGGCAGTGAAAATGGATGGGAGCATTTTGAGTAGAACCCAGTCGATGACAAATATTGGCGTGAGGCTTGATCGTAGCCTGTCTTTCAGAGATCATGTCGATTATGTCATAACGAAAGCTCGAAAAGGTTTGTCAGCAATGAGAGTCATGGCGCCTACCAATATGGAGCAAAGACTGCTAATACTTCTGTTCCAAGGACTGGTGCTTTCATCCATCGAGTGTGCCCTGGCCATCCTTACTGTCAGCCCTTCACAGATTGAAAGACTTGAAAAGGTACAAAACGAAGCCATGCGCATCCTTTTGGGCTGCACGAGAGACACCAGCAATGTAGCGATGAGATACGTCTTTGACTTCCCGACAATGAACCACAGGATCAAGATCTGGAGAGCTCGTGCATACTTGAAAATAAGTGCGGATGAGCAGCACCCTCTGCATGAAGATATATTCAGAGAAAATGGCAACAGGCTAAAGAGAGGCAAATCATGGATGGGTCGGGCGGAAGATATCATCAGACAGAACTGCAGTCCTACCAGCATCAACCCCGGCAAGGAATAGGTGCCTGAGCCTGCAGCTCTTAAGTGCACCTTCTCCTGCATTATCACACTTGACAGACGGTGCAGAGAACAGAACCCTGCCACTGTCAATGCAGAGGCCAACGCGCTCATCAATTAACACGCAGACAACCCCAAAGTGCTCATCTATACAGATGGATCTGTTGTAAAGAAGCAGAGAAGTGCATGGGCATTTACAGCTCGTTCAGCGGGCCGAACCGTTCAAGATTTCAGTGGTGCCCACACTATTCCCACGAGCAGCATGACGATGGAGGTGATGGCAGTAACACAGGCTTTCCTATGGCTAGAATCACAGCATTATACCAACGTGTGTGTACTAAGTGATTCAATGAGCATGATTCGGAAGGTCGAAGCTGGATCTGTACGTAGACAGTGGACTGAATCGCTGAGGAAGTCTGTTGTCCGTAAAGTCGCCTTCATCTTTGTCTCGGGGCATGTGGGAGTCGAGGGAAATGAACGAGCTGATAAACTGGTTAGCTCTGCACCCCCTGCAGATGGCCAGTCCATGGATCGTGCCGATGTTATTAACGTCCTTACAGATGTGGCGAGAACAGAAGACTTCGACGTCAGTGAATCCCAATCTCTGTCCAGGATGAAAGACTTGGGAGTAAGAATTGGCACGGCCAGACACGAAAGGTACATCGGGAAAAACAGGTGCCTCGTTAACCAACACAGAACTGGCACTATTAGCCACAGAGCGCTGATGCATATGCTGTGGGGGGGGGGGGGGGAGGATCTGAGCACCTATGGACATGTCCGGAGTGCAATGAAGATGTCCCAACTGATAGCTGATAACTGGTGTATTATTTGTCCAATTCCAGCTAGGAAGCAGACAATTTAGTCCTGCAGACGTGAATAAATTTTTTTTTTTTAAAGTCGCTTAAAAGTCCACAGGGTCGACTTCATTGCACCGGGAATTTATCCCATATGGCTCAGTCTCTTTTCCGCAGCGCGGAAAGCATCACACAAAGCACGAACTCCGTAGCTCCAGCGACGACCCTCGGGAGTCTCCGAAAACATGCACTCGTGAACCAAGGGCGCGACCCGGAATCGAACCCACGACCTTCGGAGCCCGAGGCAGACGGCTTGACCACTTCGCCACAGAGACTCCCGAAAGACGTGAATAGGCCATCAAAAACACAAACAGCCCGCCGAAGGCAGAAAAATTAAAGAACGGAAACCCATTTACGGAACAGTCCGCTTTTCTTCAGACATCTTCTATGCTTCGTAGGGGTCATACTATTACTGACTCTCTAAAGTAACTGTCTAGACCTACCTGAGGCTAACGTCTAGAAAAATTTGAAAAAAAACAACAATTTCAATTATTATATGCAGGATACAGTACCTAATGCCGTTACGTCATAGTGGCGACAGAAAATGAAAGTTTGAGAATCACTGTGATACCTGACGGTATGAATAAGCGGTATAACAAGGAACTGACAAGTCGACAAACTGCAGCAACTAAGTGTTATCACAGGCCGCAGATACTGTCATCATTGTAGCAAGGTACCTCAAATTGCTGTTGTGTTTTCATGAATAGACAAGTTAGCAACATTAACCCCTATATCTTCAAGGTTAACGTGAAAGAAAAAAAAAATGACGTCTGGTGGATAACACTTGTTACTTTCAGCAACGACATTCTGACGTCGTGTTGTATCCCTTCAACCCCCTTGACCCATGTAGGCAGTCTGACGTCTGAGATGATTATGTTGTGATGCAAGCCTCCGGACTTTTGTTCGTGCTGTTCTTGAGACGAGCTGCTGTGGTTGACAGTATTATTGCTGCCATTCACTTTGGCGCAGTTCTCGCGTCGTTCTCTGATGCAGCTGTGGGTACATCGAGGTAGCGTCAATTGCTTCCTATGTTCACAATGCTTGGTGAATGTAATTACTCAGTTACTACACGTTCATGAAAGATAGTTATTAAGTTTGTGCATACAAAGCCTTTAGCATGCTCACATACGGGAGTACACGCACACACATCCACACACACACACACACACAAACACACACACACATGCATGTGCGTGTATGCAGGTTTATAGTTATCGCTTGCCCATACAATGGAAGGCCAGATAACACCATTGACGAAGTTTATAATAAAGGGAACATTATTCGACGAGGTGGGTGGACAGGCAGACAGAAAGAGCAACATACTGACTGACAGACAGACAAACAAAGACAGAAAGACAGACAGAAAATTAAGCACACAGGCAGGTATTTAAGTAGCTTGGATCGTAGGTAGGTAGGTAGCAGATAAACAGACAAACAGACCGAGTTAACCCACCGAAGGACTGACCAACCAACCTAACCGACCAACAGACAGATATAGAAACAGATAGGCAGGCAGTTTGGTAGGTATGCAGGCAAGCAGGCAGGCAGACATATAGTCAGACACATCAAAAACAGACAGACAGACAGACAGACAGACAGACAGACAGACAGACAGACAGACAGACAGACGGACGGACGGACGGACGGACGGACGGACGGACGGACGGACGGACGGACGGACGGACGGACGGACGGACGGACGGACGGACGGACGGACGGACGGACGGACGGACGGACGGACGGACGGACGGACGGACGGACGGACGGACGGACGGACGGACGGACGGACGGACGGACGGACGGACGGACGGACGGACGGACGGACGGACGGACGGACGGACGGACGGACGGACGGACGGACGGACGGACGGACGGACGGACGGACGGACAGACAGACAGACAGACAGACAGACAGACAGACAGACAGACAGACAGACAGACAGACGTATGGATTTAAAATGTTGAGGGAATGCTGTGAAGAAATATATATATACATAACAAACAAACGAAATAATTTACTTAAAAGTTGAAAACAAGGATCAGAACCTTAACTGGAGGAAGTACAGTCGGCAATACAAAGTCTGAAGAAATGGAGTCACCAGACTATAACGATATGCCAACTGAACAGACAAGAGCATCTGTCATCTATCTATCATATACTATGTGTGAAGATCTGGATCAGCACTGTGTAGTCGAAAACACGAAGGAAAACATGTGATTAGTCTCTTAACCGTTTCCACAAAAGAGCGGAATTTTAGAACTGCGCAACTTTTTATACTATTGTGACAACTGATAAGATTGAGGAGAAAAGAAAATGGGAAAGGCAGAGAAACAATTATTTGGATGGCTTGACCACGTGACATGGTCGGCACGAGAACACAGATCCACGACTTTGGTCATCGTGTGAGATGGCGTGACATGATTCCCCCACGATGACACCGATGATCGTACTATCGGTCTAAGACTGGAATGACAAGCGTCTACTTCTTGTGTTTTGGTGATTTGTTCATTGTATTGCTTTAATAAGCAATCCTAAAAAAAGCCCCTTGCAAATCATATCAAAGAGTATTTAAAGGAATCATTAAAACAACCCTACAAACACGTTAAAAAAAAAAAAAAAAAAATTGGTGCCAAACCAGACTTTGCAAAGTGAGGCCTACTAAATCCAAATATCACATTTATTTGTCTGTAGCAACTCTAGTATATGAGGTACTGGCATTCGTGTATTTAATTAATATTATTACAGTATTTTCTATATTAGGCTCTGGAAAGAAAACTATTGCGATCTAGTCTCTTACAAAATGTATAATCCCAAAGGTTTGGAGAGAGCCCAAGAACCGCTGAGATGACTGTTATTTATGTTTGTCAATATTAAGGAATTAATTTTTTTTTAAAATCACAAAACAATGGAAATATCCAGATTTAGATTCTACTAGATGACCTGTTCCACGCGGAGATAACATACCAATTCCATCTTTCAGTCAGAGTTTGGATTCACTGCTAGACGATGAAACAGCAGTGGCATGTTGGACGACAAGTGACAGTGATAGTGATTTTGAAGATGGTTTTCCAGCTGGTCAACGCTTCGACCAACGCGAGCTGAATGATCTAATCCGAGATCTATATCTCACCAAGGAATCTTCAGAACATTTGGCTTCAAGATTGAACAAAAACAAAATTACTGACTGCAGAAACAAAGGTGATATGTTATCACAACAGAGAGCAAAGTTTTCTTCTATTCTTTTGTAATGAAAACAACTTTGTGTTTTGTACTAATGCATGAGGTGTTGTAAACGAAATGGGTGTACGTTATACACCAGGTGAGTGACAACTTTTCATTGACCGCTCTAAAAGAAGTCTGAATGGTGTTCTCTTACTCTATGGTTACAAATATAGCTCAATTTCAATTGCCCATTCTACTACAAAGATGGAGGAATATGCTACAGTAAGCCCAGTTCTGACAAAATCGTAGTATTTAGAACACAACTGGATAGTTTGCTTAGTTCTTATAATGATGAACTTCTAGCTTGGATAGCAAATGGGATTCACCAAATATCCATGCTTTATATGTTTGTGGGATAGCAGGGCAAAAGATACTCACTGGACAAAGCAGATAATTGTTCTAAATTAGTTGAAAAAATGCTGTAGAGTTTTTGTATGCTTGGATGCAACATGAGCATAAATTTAATTGCACTGCCTCCGTAACAATTTACATTTCTTTCCCGAGAATCTTGGGGACTTTATTGAGGAGCAAGGTAACAGATTTCACCAAGATAAAAAAAAAACAATGGAAGAGAGATACCAGGAACTTTGGAATGCCCACATGGTGGTGGATTACTGTTGGACCCTGAAACATGACATTCCGGGCATATCACATTCCAGGAAGTCATCGAAAAGAAGCTTTTTTTGTGTGTTGACTAGAGATTTTTTTTTTTTAATGCTAGTGATAAAGATTTAGTACATTTTTTTTGTCTTTTATAAGAAGGTAATAAATGCACAGTAATTACATATAATATGAAATTAAATTGCAGTCAAAATGCTAATGATGGCACCTAACTCTAGGCTTGTACATGACAATTGCCCTACTAAGAAGGTCATTCTTAGTTATCTCAAAAACTAGAGCTGATAGAAAAAAAATCTTATTACATATTTGGAATCAGCAACACAAAATTACACAAGAACAGCTATACAATTTAAGACATCAAAATGTGTGTAGATCAGTGTAATATGAATTACAAGTACCCAGGTTTCATACAGGGCAGAGGAGCCCGGAATTATATCTTTAACATGAGAACCATTATTTAGAAATGCAGACATCACAATGTAGGTTCATATGGCGAATAGGCGGTTGAGTTATGAAGATCTGTAATGTTTTTGCTTTGGCTACGGCTTGCTTACGCATTTTTCTCATGCCGCATTGGTAGTACATGATTTCGCCGCCCAGCTACTGAGTTAAGTGCTTGGAGCGACACTGTGAGCTGTGGATTTCGGGTGGAGTGCCTTTACACCTGTCCGCGGTTGTTTGTATTATGAACTGCATGTTCAGAAAATGGCGGCGGCCGGTTGCTGAACTGGCTAGTTTTGCATTATGCAGTAATGTGTGTGAAACTGCTGCTTTCCTAGTGATGCCGCCTCCATCGACGATAAACTGCAATTTTCGTGGCAGATTGTTGTATGGCATTCTGGCAGAGACCTTATGCATGTACTTGCCTGTGCGTGCTGTTGGTGTGTCAATACTGCTGTTTGTTCCACTTTTCACGTGGGGCAGTGATGATCATCTTGCGTAATATTCACTGGCACAGGAACGGAGCGTTATGGGGGTGACCTTTGCCGTGAAGTTTGAACTGCGACTAACGACTAACGACTAACATTGTACTGTTTAATACTTGTTTCATAGACTATAGTAAGGCCTTCGACTGTGTTCGCCAACATAAATTGTGGAACACGAGAGATATGGGGTTTTCCAGCACATATGATGCACTGTGAACAACAAGCAGCTAACAGAGTAGCTGGTGAAACATCAAATTGATCCGAAGTACAAAGTGGAATAAGAACTGGTTGCATTATCTCCCCATCATCATCATCATGTGCAATGCCTATAATCGTGGATGGTCATATTTCTCCTTCACCAGAGTCGTGGATCAGCTCAATGTTCTTGTCTCGACCATACCACGTGGCCAAGCCATCTAGCTATTTTCTTCTCCGCCCTACCTTGTTCTTTTACCCTCAATCTTGCCAGTTATTACAAAGTTCTCTAGTTTATTTTTTCTCATAACGTGTTCACACACAAAAAAAAAATGTTGACTGTCTACGTCTAATTTCTCTCAGTTTATGGTTTTCATTTGCTTCTTGTAGGACTTGCTGACTAGTTATTTTCTATCTGTCTATGATATTCTTTGCATTTTCCTCAGAAACTACATTTCCACTGAAAGTAGATATATGATATTATATATAATCTCTCCATAGCTGGTCAACAATTATGCAGAAAATGTATCTCCAAACCACTCCATCCTTAACTAACCCAGTTAGCTTTGTCCATGTCCTCATCTACGTCTGGTCTCTATGTGTATTTGTTTAGGTCTTCCTTTGCTTCTCTTGTGCCTTGTATGTGTGCCTCCGTGACCGCCAGGAGAAGGAAAGCATGTTAACACTGTAACATACATTGCATGTCGTAAAAGGTAACCAAGGAGGCTCCGCCCGTGTGTTAACGTAACCTTAAACAGAAGGTGACCAAGGGGGCTCCGCCCGTGTGATAACATAACCTTAAACAGAAGCAAGGAATGTTAACACTGTAACCTAATTTGCATGTCGTAAAAGGCGACCAAAGAGGCCTGTGTGTTAACAGGACCCTAGGCGGAAGCAAAGAATGTTAATTGGTTAAGTGCAATGGGATTGTTAATCGTCTTAAGCGACTTCCTGTATCTGCCATGGAATCACTTCTATACAGTAGTATTCCATATACACCCTCTTTAATCTGATATATAATACAACATGTTCGCTAGCATACTAATAGCTTTTAAATCATAATTATGACACACCAAGTACCCATTTTCCGCCATCCATTTTTGTTTGGTCCAAAACTACTTTTTGGTTGTACTAAATCTGTTGACACTGCAACCTACCATGTATGTCGTAAAAGGCGACGAGGGAGGATTCCACCTGTGGGGTACCAGAAATCTTAAAGGAAGCAAAGAAATGTCTCAATGTAACCTACCTTACAGGTCGTAAGAGGCGACGAAGCAGGCTTGGGGTTGCCTTTCCCAATCCATTAACTGTAAAACCTAATCACGCGCTCTCTACATAAATACTATTCACTGGAAAAGCATGTTTCGTTAAAAGATGTGACAAAACCAGCACGAAAAAGGCAACAGGTCAAATATGTGGATAACATGAAAAATATAAACCGGAGAAAAGATGCTAGACTGCCATATTATTGACAGAAATAGGAAATGCTGGTCACTCAATACAACCAAATGTCATTGTGGGGGTGGCAATACATTTGATCTTCTACTCCTAACTATTAGTGTTGGAACTCTTCGCTGGCTGTTGAGGATGGGGACGGAGCGCTTATAGGAATGTCCCGACTGCTGTGATGTCGGTTTCTAAATCAATCAATCAATCAATCAATCAATCAATCAATCTTCTAATCCTTCTTCTTGGGTTTTTTTCCGCGTCTGCCTGCCTGCTTGCCTGCCTGCTTGCCTGCCTGCCTGCCTGCCTGCCTGCCTGCCTGCCTGTCTGTCTGTCTGTCTGTCTGTCTGTCTGTCTGTCTGTCTGTCTGTCTGTCTGTCTGTCTGTCTGTCTGTCTGTCTGTCTGTCTGTCTGTCTGTCTGTCTGTGATGCTCATGACAGTTGTCGGTGTATGTGCGTGAAAGTGTGGGAGGTTGTGTATATTAGTGTGAGTAGTTGTGTGAAGGAGTGTGTATGCGTGCGTGGGTTTGTGTATGTTTGGATATATATGGGCATGAGAGAGAGAGAGAGAGAGAGAGAGAGAGAGAGAGAGAGAGAGAGAGAGAGAGAGAGAGAAGAGAGAGAGAGATACGTAGAGAGATACAGAGAGAGATGGAGAGTGGTGGACAAAGATGGAGAGTATATGTGTGTAAGTAAAGTTTTGTTAGTGAGTTATTTATTGTAAGTGTATGCGAGGGAGTGTGTATTCATGCGTTATTGAGTGGGTGCATAACTGTGGGCATTTGTGTAAATGATGCATATATGTATTCAGGTGTGTATGTAAGTATGTGTTTATATATGTGTGCCCGGCTCCGTGTGTGTGTGCGCGCACGAGCGGGCGCGCGCGCGCCTGTCTGCCTGACCTGATTGTCGCATAACATTTGTAATATGCATTGTATATGTTCACAATATTCTTTTGACAATGTTGTTGTTGTTTTTTTTTTCTTATTCTATGTGAATGTAACATGCACGATAGATAAATGTATACGAAAGATGAGAGCTCGGAAGGGCAAAATTAAGACGGGTCTATGTCTCCATTGTGTGACCCTTGGAAAATAAAGTTCGATCATTCGTTTGTTTTGTCTTCATTTGTCTTCTTTCTTTCTTCCGCCATGGGATCGTAAGTCCTCAAACAGATAACGCCAAGCTGTCATATCGTTTGCAAAGTCCTCCACCCCGCTCTATCTCCCCCATCTCCTCCATGTCACCCACACCTCCATATCCTCCACCTCCCCCATCTTCTCCATCTTCTCCATCTCCCCATCTCGTCCATCTCTCCCAGCTCCTCCGTCTCCCCATCTCCCTCATCTCCATCTCCCCCATCCCCTCCATCTCCCTAATCTCCTCCATCTCCCTCATCTCCTCCATCTCCCTCATCTTCTCCATCTCCCCCATCTCCATCTCCTCCATCTCGACTATCTCCTCCATATCCCTCATCTCCATCTCCTCCATCTCCCTCATCTCCACCATCTCCCCCATCTCCCTCATCTCCATCTACCCCATCTCCTCCATCTCCCCCATCTCCTCCATTTCCTCCATCTTCTTAGTGACTTCATACCTAGGTGTTCTCGGTGACTATATGTCCAGGTTTTCTCATTGACTCTATGTCCAGGGGTTCTCAGTGGCTCTATGTCCAGGTTTTCTCAGTAACTCCATGTCCAGGTGTTCTCAGTGACTCCATATTCAGATATTCCCAGTGACTTTATGCCTAGGTGTTCTCAGTGACTCCATGTCAAGGTGTTCTCAGTGACTTCATGCCCAGGTGTTCCCAGTGACTCCATGTTCAGGTATTCCCAGTGACTCCATGTCCAGATGTTCTCATTGACTTCATGTCCAGGTGTTCTCGGTGACTCTATGTCCACGTTTTCTCAGTGACCCCATGTCCAGGTGTTCTGAGTGACCCCATGTCCAGGTGTTCTCAGTGACTCCATGTCCAGGTGTTCTCAGTAACTCCATGTCCAGGTGTTCTCAGTGACTCCATATTCAGATATTCCCAGTGACTTTATGCCTAGGTGTTCTCAGTGACTCCATGTCAAGGTGTTCTCAGTGACTTCATGTCCAGGTGTTCTCAGTGACTTCATGTTCAGGTATTCCCAGTGACTCCATGTCCAGATGTTCTCATTGACTTCATGTCCAGGTGTTCTCAGTGACTTCATGCCCAGGTGTTCCCAGTGACTCCATGTTCAGGTATTCCCAGTGACTCCATGTCCAGATGTTCTCATTGACTTCATGTCCAGGTGTTCTCGGTGACTCTATGTCCACGTTTTCTCAGTGACCCCATGTCCAGGTGTTCTGAGTGACCCCATGTCCAGGTGTTCTCAGTGACCCCATGTCCAGGTGTTCTCAGTAACCCAATGTCCAGGTGTTCTCATTGACCCCATGTCCAGGTGTTCTCAGTGACCCCATGTCCAGGTGTTCGCAGTGACTCCATTTCCACGTGTTCTCAGTGACACCATGTCCAGGTGTTCTCTGTGACTCCATGCCTAAGTGTTCTTAGTGACTCCATGTCCAGGTATTCCCAATGACTCCCTGTCCATCTGTTCTCAGTGACTAGATGTCCAGGTTTTCTCATTGACTCTATGTCCAGGTGTTCTCTGTGACAACATGTCAAGATGTTCCCAGTGACTCCATGTCCAGGTGTTCCCAGTGACTCCATGTCCAGGTGTTCTCAGTGACTCCATGTCCAGGTGTTATCAGTGACTCCATGTCCAGGTATTCCCAGTGACTCCATGTCCATGTTTTCTCAGTGACTCTATGTCCAGGTATTCTCAGTGACTCCATGTCCAGGTATTCCCAGTGACTCCATGTCCAGATGTTCTCATTGACTCCATGTCCAGATGTTTTCATTGACTCCATGCCCACATTTTCACATTGACTCTATGTCCAGGTATTCCCAGTGACTCCATGTCCAGATGTTCTCATTGACTCCATGTCCAGGTGTTCTCAGTGACTCCGTGTCCAGGTGTTCTCAGTGACTCCATGTCCAGGTGTTCCCAGTGACTCCATGTCCAGATGTTCTCATTGACTCCATGTCCAGATGTTCTCATTGACTCCATGTCCAGGTGTTTTCATTGACTCCATGCCCACATTTTCACATTGACTCTATGTCCAGGTGTTCTCTGTGACAACATGTCCAGATGTTCCCAGTGACTCCATGTCCAGGTGTTCTCAGTGACTCCGTGTCCAGGTGTTCTCAGTGACACCATGTCCAGGTGTTCTCAGTGACTCCATGCCTAAGTGTTCTTAGTGACTCCATGTCCAGGTATTCCCAATGACTCCCTGTCCATCTGTTCTCAGTGACTCTATGTCCAGGTTTTATCATTGACTCTATGTCCAGGTGTTCTCTGTGACAACATGTCCAGATGTTCCCAGTGACTCCATGTCCAGGTGTTCCCAGTGACTCCATGTCCAGGTGTTCTCAGTGACTCCATGTCCAGGTGTTCTCAGTGACTCCATGTCCAGGTATTCCCAGTGACTCCATGTCCATGTTTTCTCAGTGACTCTATGTCCAGGTATTCTCAGTGACTCCGTGTCCAGGTATTCCCAGTGACTCCATGTCCAGATGTTCTCATTGACTCCATGTCCAGATGTTTTCATTGACTCCATGCCCACATTTTCACATTGACTCTATGTCCAGGTATTCCCAGTGACTCCATGTCCAGATGTTCTCATTGACTCCATGTCCAGATGTTCTCATTGACTCCATGTCCAGGTCTGTTCAGTGACCCAATGTCCAGTTGTTCCCAGTGACTCCATGTCCAGATGTTCTCAGTGACTCCATGTCCAGGTGTTTTCATCTTCCCCTTAGCTCTTGGTTTCTCATAAATCAGTTCCTAAGCTGTGAAACCGTGACCAACGTCTGGTCTCTGCTATCTCCATCTTTTGCCGAGTCCTCTGTCCCGCTTCTTGGGTGCCTGTAAATGGTGATGACACAGTGGATGTCCCATTTGTTTTGTTGTTGTTAAATTTCATTTCATTTTTGAGTTGGCTAGAGTTCATACGTGATCATTTTCAAACACCAGCACTGGGTGGACAATAAAAGGTCTGAGGAATAGAACTGGTCAGCAAACCTCGTGATACTGTGGCCTTGTATATGAGAAGGCCTAATATTTGGCACCCTTGCCGCAGTATCTATCATGGGACCAGCTGTGACTTTGACAAGGATTTGAATACAGCTAATGGACACGTTTATAATCTGATATTTTTATCCGACTTTGGAGTTTCTCAGAATTCTAGATGATATACCTATGTAGTATCTCTTTGTGTCCTGTATCACATTTTGCCATCTCTCGTCCCGGCTGTATCCAACAGTCTCCCTGATCTTTCACAAATCGTAAGTTACTCTTTGATCCGCCAAGACTGACAACACAAACGTCAGTCACAGCTTGCCTCACGCGCAGCATCGCGCGCTATCACCAGAAGCTCCTCCCACGAAGCACCAGCGACGGGTTTGACATCAGAGGGCGGTGCCTGCTGCCAGGGCTTCTGTTTTCGTTATCGATCTTCTGGTTTGTGTGTATCCGCGGTTTTTTCCTGCACCCGAAGACACCAGCCGACCATGATAATTGTGGCTATATTACAAGCTCCTCTCGTATCAAACCAACACAGTTGACACAAAACGGCCTTGATTCAATGCTGTCGCCAAATACAGCTGCTGGATGGTCATCTGCTTGTGGGTCACGGTTGGTGACTAGATAACTTCATGAGAAGATCCTATTAGCCCAGAACCGTGTGTTTATTTATTTACTTTAAAAAAAAAAAAATCAGCAAAATGTATGAAATAAGTTATTAGCTAGCACAGTTTGTGACAACTTTTCACAGCAAATTTGTCTAAACTTTGTTTTAACAGAAAGCAAGATTCCCACATACGGATATTATTGCTGTATTTCTGCCGCATTTATACATATACCTATAACTTTAAGCTCTATGTGATAATTGTACCTGTAGTCCTGTAGTACTAGGAACAAGAAAGAAAAGAAGTCCAATCATAGACTGTAAATACACCACCAAGCCATTTAAGTCAAACGCCTCTGAGATTTCTCTTTCGTGATAAACAACAAATCGCAGGCATCTGCCTAATGACGTGATCAATTACTGTTTACTGTCCATGTTCTGTGAATTCTGAGTTCATCATTGGAGTGTTCGCTCGGTATTTGTCTTCCAATACATTGAGACGTAAGTACCTATAAAATATATACAGCTCATATTGCCACTGGGTTGAGAATCTCAGGCGTATTATTGTACCCGATTGCACGTTTTTGTGTCCCTTCTGTGTCTTTATATAGACAGTAGGATCATGTTAGGACAATGAGCAGACAAGCTGAAAAAGATCTGTTGGCTGTGGAGATGTGGTTTCTGAGGACAACGCAAAGAATAGTATGGACAGATAGAAAAACCAATGGCCAAGTCCTACAATAAAAAATGAAACCGTAAACTGATTAGAGAAATTAGACTTATACAATCACAGAGTTTTGACACGTTATGAGGAGCAATACATTGGAGAACTTGGTGACAACTGGCAAGACTGAGGGGAAGATAAGAAGAGGAAGGCAGAGAAATAAATACCTGGATGGCTTGGCTACGTGGCATGGTCTAATGATCGAATGAGATGGCGAAACATGACCGCCTACGCTTATCGGTATGGCAGATGATGATGAGGAGCATTATATAGGAATATAAGGAGACAAACGGCGATCTTTGGTCATGTAGTCAGAAAAGATATGCTTTACTAGTAGATAGTAAATCATCGTCAAGACTTGAAAGATCAAAGTTAGAAGCAACAGAGGCAGACTAAGGAAAAGAAAGCTGGGTGGATTGGGGTGGCACATGGAGGAATGCCATCAACAGAACTGGTTCAGAACATCCCGGACCGACATCTGTGCAGATGCACGAACGTCCACTCTTACTTCCTCTATTATTTACCATATGTTCAGGGCTGTACTGCAGCTATCCTTCTCTTCTTACTTCCTCTATTATTTACCATATGCTTGCTTGCTTGTGTTCGTTGGCTTGAGCTCCAACGCGAAGTCCTGTATGTCGGATGAAGGCATCCTGTTGTCCAACATCAGTGTGATGTCATACAGGACCTGAGATTTGCGTGAGTATCCGTTGTCCCATGTCTGGCTTATTGGTGTGCAGACTGGTGGTTCCTCGCCGTACAGGCAGACACTCTCCGACTTCGGAGGAATCGGCGATCCTATTGACTTTAGCCAGGACCCCGAAGGGACCTGTTGCCCAGGACGCTCGACGAGGACGCGTCAATAGGTCTTGGCCAGTATATAACCCGGCCATGGTGCCTTGGAAACACCTCTGCGTCCCTATTTACCATATGTCCACGAGTGTATTGCAGCTATCCTCCTCTTCTTACGTCCTCTATTATTTATCATAAATCCACGGCTGTACTGCAGCTATCCTCACTTCTTACGTCCTCTATTATTTATCATAAGTCCACGGCTGTACTTGCAGCTAACCTCACTTCTTACGTCCTCTATTATTTATCATAAATCCACGGCTGTACTTGCAGCTATCCTCACTTCTTACTTCCTCTATTATTTATCATATGTCTACGACTGTACTGCAGCTATCCTCCACTTCACACGTGGATTAGATAATTTTAACACTGGTACCTGGAGCTCAGCATGGCCGAATGGATAAGAGCGTTCTTAAACATCCGGTGTGCTGATGTTGAGGTTATGTTTCAACCCCTACACCGGTCGGTTGGACTAACATGCTGACTTCTGGTCCTTGACTTGGGAGCGTAAATTACAAACACCTCTGAAGTCGGAGTGGGTTCGTCTGACAGCGAGAAACACTGGTAACAGGGACAGCTAATCCCCATGGAAAACATCAGTCTAGTGCACTGGAGCAGTAGCACATCTGTGGCTGTGGACTACGCTTGGGTTCAAAGCGAGCGAAATGAAAAAAAAATACTGATGCCTGAGTAGAACAGGGGAGTAAACCTGCGTGACTGAATCAGCGGAGCTTTTGGATAGAACTGAACAAACTCCGACAAATCGAAGGCGAGGACAAGACGCTTGATAGGACACGCAGCGAAAAACCCTGTTGACTGTATAACTAGAAAACATGTTTTCTTGAACTCACAGAACAAAATAAATAGGACCAGACTTAAAAACAAATGTTGGATGAGGACGAATAATGTCGGGAGGGAACGGAGGAAGCTGCAGGATATGACAAAAGTTACACGAACTTGCGAGAGTCTATCCACCATCGGGGAAATAAAGGGCTTGAAAAGCGGAAAAGAAAGGTTCAAACAACCTGTGTGTGCTTTCACAAAAGCAACGAAGCATTAACTTAACGAGCACGCAACGTCCCTGAGACATGCTTAGGCGGTTCTGTGTATACATTAATCAATTGATTAAGTGCCGTCAGGAACAACAAATGATGTTCGCACTGAATCTCCAGCAACCTTTGAACTCTTGATCGTCTTTTATCTGTGTCAACCTTCGTCTTTTCCCTGCGGAATTGTGAAATCAGAGTTTGATGTCTTTCAGTGAGGCTAAAATATGTTACTTAAGTTGTCCTATATTTCCGTCGTCGTCCCTCTTTTCATTTCTACCCTCCCCCTCCCCCTTAGCACCCGTAGATTTGTTTACTTTGTCTCCACAAGAAAACTGTACTACTGTTTGTACGCACATTTCTAGGCCCTATATGTAGGAAATATACTGTAGTTTTGTGTGTAAGCACATTTCTAGGACCCATAATGTAGAAAAAGTGCTCTTTTTATGTATGTATGCACAATTCTGTGTCTGGGAAGAGAGGGAGAGGAAGGTCAAAGAGAAGATGGGTGCAGGATGTGGCGGATTATCTCCAGATGGGTGTATCGGACGCGGGACATCTTGCTTATGATCGAGAGGTTTTCCGGAAGGTTGTTATGGGAACGAGGTTCTGCAAAGGACATGATACTGATTGAATGAATGAAAGCACAATTCTAGGACCTAATATCCAGGAAGTGTGCTTCAAGTGTGTATATCAACAGTATGTTCACGATTGCAGCTGTCATCATGATCCAGTGCCACCTCCGCATGGAAGGTTGGCTGGAAGGAGCCTTCAACACTTTCCCCTTCCACATACACTCCCATATAACCTCTTCCAGTCGATCCACGAATGCTGTCTACTCACACGTAACGTTGCCATCCTCATCTACACTTGCTCTACACTTGTCATTCCGGCACATTCTTTAACTGTATCAAGGCCCAGCTAACAGTAGATGTGGACCAAACATGGAACACAATCAAATGAACAAGTATTATCATGTAAATTTCAGTTCACTGAGCCTTGCAATGCGGAAGATAGCACGAAATAAAACAAATAATACCAAGACTCTAATATGGCGATATATCATCCTTCTGTCCAAATGAGAGATCACATGTGGCGATATATTGT
Source organism: Cepaea hortensis (assembly GCA_963921405.1). NCBI lineage: Eukaryota > Metazoa > Mollusca > Gastropoda > Stylommatophora > Helicidae > Cepaea > Cepaea hortensis. The sequence goes on along the minus strand of OY992884.1, from coordinate 76,029,246 downwards.
CCTTCGACGCTGAATAAGTTAACGAGGAGTCAGTCACGGTTCCAACTTCACGGCAAAGGGTCGCCCCATTATGCTCCGTTCCTGTGTCAGTGAACATCAAACAAAATGCTCCTGACAGTCCCATGTGAAAAAATGGAATAGGCAGGAGTCTCGTCAAACAAACAGCCCGCACAGTAGTTAACGAGTAACTATGTCTCTGTTTATACCTGAAATACTTTGACTGTTTGATGTTATTCTCACTGAGTAGTGTTTTCTTCAATCCCAGCCTATGCAATACTTTTTTTTTTGTTTCTTGTGTATCCTTATATTAGCGAAGCATGGCTTACAGCGTGTTTGTATTTACTTAAGTCACCAAGCAGGCATCTGTTATGCCTACAAGTCTGTCATATGCTAGGACCATCACAGTCTGTAGGCCTGAGGAATAGGTGGCTCGTCACCCGCTAAGTGAGGGAAGGACTAGCCACAATATTGGGGCACTTTAATTGGTGTGTGTGCTTGGCACTGCGAAATATGACATACCAATATCGGTATACTTTGTTTTTGCTGGGATCTGACAAAATATCTTAGTGAAATGAAATTATATTTTAGAGGTAACAACTATTCTTGTGAGGCTCTAGAACAGTGGTTCTCAACCTTTTTTGGCCCGTGCCCCCCTTCACCATATTTTCAGAACGTCATTCCCCCCCCGCCCCCCCCCATCCTATCAAAAATTTGGTCCGTGCCCCCTTCACCATATTTTCAGAACGTCACCCCCCCCCCCTTTCATATTTCCTACCTAAAAATCCCCCCACCCCTACACAGTATACATCAAAATGGAAGGTAAATATGTTAAAACAGGTCTAGACATCCACATAAAACGTGATTTGTGGGTCTACTTACTTTATAAAATGAATTTTAGAAGGATGAGACGTGGATAACTGTAAAGTATGAAGGGAAAAGCAATATCAAGTAATCGGTTCTTGTATTAACGGGATCTTGAAATGATCTTCATCCCCCCCCCCCGGAAACCCTAAAATTCCTCCCGGGGGGGGGGAATTCCCCACCGGTTGAGAACCACTGCTCTAGCACATAGACACATGAACCTTATAATCTCATGAAATGAGATTAATAAACGTGAACTCGTCAACAACATCTCAGTAGCACAGACTCTTGAACTTAGACTCATAAACATATAGTCGTAAACATACGAGGGAAAGTCAATAAGTAAGTCACACATGACTGTAGAAAAATAACTAAATATGATAACAACTCGAAACCAGTTTATTTTTTATACATACATTGTCCTTTTATTTCTCAACATAATTTCCACCAACATTGATGCACTTATCCCATAGTTTTATCAGTCCTCCCAAACCGGTTGGATAGAACTGCGTGCCCTGTTTTCTAAACCACGTTTTCACTTCACATTCAATTTCGGGGTCATTCGCGAAATGTCTCCCACCAAGGTAGGTTTTCAGTGGACCAAAAGAGGTGAAAATCGCTAGGGGCTATGTCGGGGCTGTAAGGTGGATGTTCCAGAACTTCCCACCTTAGTTGGTTAATTTTCTCCTGATTTAATCGAGCCGTATGTGGTCTGGCATTGTCATGAAGAAGCAAAACTCCTCTAGACAGCAGTCCTTGACGTTTTTTTTTTTCGAATTGCATCATGGAGCATCGATAGAACTTCACAGTACGATTCAGATTTCACATTGTCACCTTTCTTCTTGAAATTGTTAAACGCACTCATTGACAATCCCAGAACACTGTCAGCATAACCTTCCCTGCTGATGGCGTAACCTTGAATTTTTGGACACAAGGCGAAGAAGGATGTTTCCATTGCATTGGAGCACGATTTGATTCGGGCTGGTAGTGATGCACCCATGATTCGTCCCCAGTAACAATCCTGTTCAGCATGTCATCTCCTTCATCTTCGTATCGACAGAGATGATGCAAAGACAGGCCAGATCGGTTCATTTTGTGTTCCTCCTTCAATTGTCTGGGTACCCACCTTGAGCACACTTTCTTAAATTTCAATCGATCATACATTATGTTGTATGCTGAACCATGTGAGCACCTTGTTGCAGATGATACAGAGTCTATCGTTACTCGCCTGTCACCTCTAATCATCTCCTCCACCTGCTGCACGGATGCTTCTGTTGCAATCTCAACAGGACGACCAGATCGGATTTCATCAACAATTTTAAAGCGTCCTTGAGAAAATTTATCTACCCAGCTATGCACCGCTTTATGGGACAAACATTTGTCAGCATAAACAGGAAGCATTTCCTTATGAATATCCTTTGCAGGCAGTCCTTTTGCCCACAAAAAACGCATAACAGGACGTTTCTCTTTGGTTGTACACTCCGTAAGCATAGTCGCCATTTTATTTATGCGCTGCGCATGCGCATGAGACACCTAGCGCCACATGACGAACGGGAATATAAAGTTCGATGTTGCTGTCATTTAATGACACCTGTAGAAAACACTGACTACATTTACCAACAGAACTGTGTGGCTTACTTAGTGACTCGCCCTCGTATAATATCGTAAACGTTGACTAACAAACATGAACACCTGAACAAAAACTCAAATAACACAGGCTAATGAACTTAAACTAATAAACATGGATTCATGAACAAAGACTCATGAATAAAGACTCATAAACGTAGACTCATAAACATAGACTCATGAACATAGACTGAGCAACAAATCTCCCATAAACATTGTCTCATGATGACTGACTCACGAATCGAATGACACAGGCTAAACGGTGCTTTGTGCTATTGTCTGCCGGCACAGTTGTCCTGCACTTGTGGCAGACAATGTCCAAACTGGTATTAGCGCGCCAGCGAATTTACATTGTCTGTCGCTTGCTTTCTGTTCTTATTTGGTCTGCTTGAGCGTTGGGCTGCAATGTTTGCATTATGGGATAAATGTTTGTGTACAGGTACAAATGTATGTGTTAAGAGATGCATGTTTGCGTTAATCGATTAATGTGTGCGGTAAAGGATAAATGTGTGCGGTAAAGGATAAATGGGTGCGGTAATCGATAAATGTGTGTGGTAATCGATACGTGTGTGTGCAGTAAGGAATAAATGTGTGCGGTAATCAATACTTGTGTGTGTGCAGTAAGGGATAAATGTGTGCGTTAAGGGATACTTGTGTGTGCCTTGGGATAAATGTGTGCGTTAAGGGATACTTGTGTGTGCCTTGGGATAAATGTGTGCGTTAAGGGATACAAATGTCCGCGTTAACCAAAATATTGGGTTAAGGTATAAATATGTGTGCCTTATGGGATGAAAATGTATTTATTTGCAAAAGGATAAAAATGTGTGCGCCAAGGCACTCTAGCGAATGCTAGAGGAAACATCAGTGGTAGACTTGGCCTTGTTCTCACTAACAAAGTTCTGTAGTCGACCCCGCCTCATACAATGGTAGTCGACCCCGCCTCATACAATGGTAGTCGACCCCGCCTCATACAATTGACGCCACAATTCTCTTTGGTGAGAGTATGGTGGCCAGTATACAAGAGACACAAAATGGCGCTGCCCGAATAACTTTACTGAAACTATGATGTTGATACACCTCGTTCTCATACCTCCGTCTATGAATACATCGGATGATTATCATTACACTGTACATAGTCTATGCTGTGTGGTGTTGGGGATAATGTCAGTCCACAGCCTTCTGTCTCTTGTGCTGCCAATCATTTCTGATACCGACGTTCCTCCATTCCATGATGTCAGACTGCCCAGCATCTTATCTCTTGGTCTCTCCCGCCTCTCTTTCCCTCCACTCTTCCCGTTGCAAATACTTTCTCCAGCTTCCCTCTTCTCATGACATGCCCAAAATGTGGACTGTTATCTCCTGTGATAGGATGTTATCACTATTTTTCGTGCTGGACTCATACATCCAGTGGGACGCAGAGGTGTTTCCAAGGCACCAGGGACAGGTTCTATACTGGCCAAGACCCACTAACACGTCCTAGTCGTGCGTCCTGAGCAACAGGTCCCTTCGAGGTTCTGGCTAGATAGTAGGATCGATGATTCTTCCGTAGTCGGAGAGTATCTGCCTGCACGGCAAGTAACAACCAGTCTGCACACCAATAAGCCAGACATGGGACAACGGATACTCACGCAAACCTTAGTCCGGTATCATATCACACTGATGTTGGACATCAGGATGTCTTTATCCGACATACAGGACTTCACGCTGGAGTTCACAGCCAGTGAACGCAAGCAAGCAAGCAAACATACATCCAGTGACCGAGCGCTACACGGAGCCTGTTGTAGTCTTAATTATAGATAATATATCGGATCTTAATGTTAATTATTCTTCCTATGTATTCCTAAAATGGAAGTATAATGCAATACAGGCTAGGACTTAGATAAAAAGAAAAAAAAAGCCCTGCTGGTGATCGAGTGAAATGGCGAATCATGACCACCCACGCTTTCCGGCATGGCACATGATTGATTGATTGATTGATAACTAAACACCGAGATTAGTGCCAATATCCGATCACACCGGCGATAGTCCAAACTCTTTGGGCATGGCATGAGAAGAGGATAGCTGGGTATGTCGTCACAACGGGAAGGCTGGAGGGGAAGAGAGGCAGGTGGATACCAAGAGGGAAGGAAGATGCTGGACAGTTTGACATCATATCGTGGAGGAACGTCGATAACAGAAATGAATGGCAGCACACGAGACGGAAGGTTGTGGACAGACATGATCACCAGCGCCGACAGATTGTCTGGGTCTGCAGCCCTTGGTAGGGTATTGGTGCATGATAATGCAGATGTTATCGGGGCCTTTTGGAATCATGTGTGTAGTGTAGAAAAACGAGCAAATCATCTTGGAGAGAATAAAGATTGGCCAGCTATTCCTGTAAGCTCTCGGCCTACAAGATGTGATGGCACTGTCACATCCTAGACCCATAACAGGGACCAGAGGATCTGGCCTACACTCAAAACTCAGTGACATAGATACACAATCAGGTCTCAGTGACATAGATACTCAATCAGGTCTCAGTGACATAGATACACAATCAGGTTACTCATGGTGCCAACGCCATTGGCACTCTTTGCTGGCTGTTGCAAATGAGGACATGGCACTCGCGTAGGAATGTTCTATGTGCTATGATGTTTGTTCTGGAATCTACTCAACCCAGCTCACCAATACAATGTAGCATAGCCTGTAATATCCTGTCACACTGAGTTCTCACACGAGTAGTCTCGGAACTACACGCCAGCGTGCCAGATCTAGCAATTACCTGAGGTCTACGTGTAAAGCGGCTGGTCCGCTGGCGAAGTGGACAGTGAACTACGCTGGTAATGTCAAGAGCACAGCAGGGCGCGGGTTCGACGTATGGGCTCGTCGCCGGCCTGAGTGAGGGAAAGATTGGCCAGCTATTCCTGTAAGCTCTCGGCCTACAAGATGTGATGGCACTGTCACATCCAGACCCATAGCAAGGAGTTGTTTTATTGATTGATTGATTCATGTTGAGCGTAAATCAAGCTTTCACGCACCCTTAATCATTCTAAGAAGTCCGCGTGGCCGAGATATTTAACCCGCTGGCATTGAACTTTCTGTACGCTGGTGGTTGGGTTCTTTCAACACGCCGGTCGGTTGGAATTAAACGTTGACTTCTCGTTCAGAAAGCTATGGCAAACTACTGAACGTAAATTTGCATTGTTAAATCATGAACAGCCACAACGGGCTGGGGGTGAGTGCAACGTCCTGGAAAGGACATGCAATAAGTATGTGTGTGTAAATTCTCGCACTTTCACCTAAACTCACACCTTCACTGAGACATCTAGCTTTCCAACCATATATGGCGTTTTCTGATACACAATGGTTTTCACACTGTAACTGTTACCTCCCACCAGATTATAACTAACGTTAGGTTGCGAGATTTGATCTATAATTAGGGATATACCAGGCGTCGTGAAGCGTTCGGTCACTGAATAGATGGGTCTAACATATTCCTATAACTGGGTGTAATGTGCAAACTATGTGTGGTATGACAGTAATGAGTATCAGACAGGATGACATATAACAATGTAAACAGTATGGTGCACCATAATGTAATATGCAACTTGGAATTGCTGTGTGCTGGCGTGTTACTACCAGTGCATACTGATATGTCAGAGGCACTACATGTTATACTAGGATCGATGCTTGGTGGCATATAAGGAGAGCTGGAGGCAGTCACTGCAGCGTTCGCTGGCTGGAGAACACACAACACATACATGTCACGATGTTAAAGGACTCACCGAGCATGATGAGAAGGGTGAAGACAGGCTTGCTTCGTATTGACCGGCATGTTTCAATTCAACAATCAAAGATAGCGAGCATCCGTTCCCCAGGATTGATTGATTGATTGATTGATCTAGGAACCGACATCACAGCATTCGGGACATTCCCATAAGTGCTCCGTCCCCATCCTCAGCAACCAGCGAAGAGTTCCCCAGGATATGCTGGTGTAATGGGAAACGAGCAGGCGGACAAGTTGGCTGGGTCTGCAACGCTGGGTGGAGTATTGGCACGTGATGAGACAGATGTTGTCAAGGCCGTGTGGGATCCTGAGAACTGTGTAGCAGAACAGATCAATCACCGTGGCCTGGAGAGACTAGTGCTGCAAGGAGTGACCAGATGATCTGGCCGACACTCAGGACACTGAGGAAAGGCCAGACGGACACATCATCAGACTGCAGCAGGTACATTTATTACCGGGTCACTTCGCTGGGTACTGAAGATAAGGACGGAGCACGTATGGGAATGTCCCGTGTACTGTGATATCGGTTCCTGACTTAACTCCAGACAACTTATATACATGGGACAGCGCTCTTTAGTATGTAAAGGACAATGCTTACCTGCAAGACAGAGATCACGTTTGTTGGTGACTGAGGAACAATAGCGCCTGCGTGTTGGTGTAATGGTTGTGATATTACTCTGACAATCAATGGCTTAAACGTAATCGGATGAGGGTTCGATATCAGCTTCTGACGTTCGTTATGGGAGTGCCATCAGGCCTACATCATGTGATGGCCCTAACACTTTACGTACCCACAGCAAGTTCTTGCGCGGGACTGACTTTAATTTATTAGGTACAGTTAGTGTTGGTATGTACAGGAAAATATGTGATACATTGACTAACAACGATTCCGTGAAAGAGGCTAATGAAACTAGAACATTACATACAGCAATAATAAAGAGAGAAAGAGCTTTCTTTAGTCATGTGATGAGAAGAGAGGCATTTGAGAACACCATGACAACTGGAAAGATATAGGGAACGAGAGGCAGAGGCAGACCAAGAGAAATTGTGCTGGATGGGTTGAGACGATGGTATGGAATAATATCATCAGGAGAGTTGATCCAGAAAACCAAAGATCGAGATCTGTGAAGAGACATGAACGCCTACGCCAGCTAGCTGTACACTTGATAATGATGATAATGATGACCTTGTCAGCAGTTAACTCACAATGAGAGATGGTTACTCGCATCAGAAGCAGACACCCACATTCTTTAAGCACGTTATGAGATGTTAGAAAACTGGGTTACTTCGAGAAAACGGAGACAGTTGGAGGGAGGAGAGGCAGGGGGAAACAAAGAGAGAGTGTACTGGGCGGGTTGACTTCACGCCATGGAGGAACATCAATTTAAGAAATTATTGGCAATGAACGAGACAGAAGCTGTAAGCAGACATGATAGCCAATGTCAAGCAGCATGAGCTGCCAGAAGGAATATACATATATAGTATAGCAAGAAATAGTCATCATCATCATCATCATCATCATCATCTTACACTCATACCGTCAAGTGTCTTGGGGAGGAATAGTTGGCATTCCAGTGCCCGATGGATGTATCCATCGGTCATCAGTCAAACAGGTGTGATATACCATTTGGGTGCTCTGTTTCTGACATCTTGAATATCAAGAAAACAGTAACAATGGTGATATCATAGAACAAAAAGTGACACCAACGTATGAAAGGGAAATAAAAGGGAAAATTCTCACCCAAGTGGATAATTTTAAATCAATCAATCAATCAATCATGTGCCATGCCGGAAAGCGTGGGCGGTCATGACTCGCCATTCCACTCGATCACCAGTGTCTTGGATCAGCTCAGTGTTCCTGTCTCGTCCATGCCATGTGGCCAAGCCATCCAGTTATTTTCCTCTCGGTCTTCCTCTTGGTCTGTTCCCCTCTATCTTGCCAGTTGTCACTAAGTTCTCCAATCCATTTCTTCTCATAACATGTCCAAAAAATTGTGACTGTCTACGTCTAATTTCTCTAATCAGTCTACGATGTTTAAATACCTAGGGGCAATTATAACATAAGATGGCAGATTAACAAAAGAGATTAAGAACAGAATAGAGCAAGCTAAATCTGCATTTAAGAAAATTAATAGGTATCTTCTACAACAAGTCACTATCACTGAATGTAAGAAAGCGAGTGCTGAAATGATATATAGAACCTGCTTTGCCGTATGGCCGTGAATCTTGGAATGTAAATGAACAAATTAGGAAGAATTTGGAAGCAGCAGAGATGTGGTTCCTGAGACGAATGTTATGAATTCCTTGAACTGCCCGGCAAACTAACGACTACCTGACAAAGCCTAACAGTAATAACCACTAGAACATTATATTCAATAAAAAAAAAAAAGAAAAGAAAACAGCTTTCGTTGGTATGTGATGAGAAGAGAGACATTGAAGAACATCGTGACAACTGGAAAGATTAAGGGGAAGAGAGGCAGGGGCATGCCAAGTGAAATAATAATGGAAGTTCTGAGACGGTGGCATGGAGGCATATCATCAACAGAATTGATCCAGAACACCAAAGATGGAGATCTGTGGAGAGACATGAACGCCTGCCAACTGGCATAGCACTTGATGATGATCTTACATAATCTAAAAAGCAGCTTTTGTTTTGTCTCTTCTGCTCTTAATTTCTATCTGTTATTATGATTTCCTCGAGATATTTAAATGTATGGAAGTATTTCCTCGTTTATTGTAATATAATAATTTGTAGTATCTTTTCTTTTTTCTTTTTCTTTTTTTTTTTAATTGGACATAATTATTATTATTATTTTTATTATTATTATTATTTTTTGGTGTTTCCTTGATTTTCAATGAAAGCCTCTTATCTTTTGCACTCTCTGTTGCGTTTTCAACCTTCTGCACTGCGTCGTCTGTGTAACTCAGGTTGTTTATAGTATAATCCACACTCGCATTCATGGTCGGAATTTGATCTGTTCTTACTCCACTCGTGCCGCCCATCTCACAAATGGAGTATGGTCTAACCAACCCATGCCGAACCTTTTTTATATTAGTTCATGAGGGGTTGGATTTTGCATTTGACGTTTTTCTGACTCCTAAGTCGCCTCTTACAACATACATAGTAAGGTACAGTCTTACTATTCTTTGCTTCCATTTGGACCATCTTTGAGTTATCACGTCGCTAGAGAGAGAGAGAGAGAGAGAGAGAGAGAGAGAGAGAGAGAGAGAGAGAGAGAGAGAGAGAGAGAGAGAGAGAGAGAGAGAGATTACCCAGTAACAAAAACACATTATAGCCTTACTCCTCGATTTCGTATTTGTTCATAATTCCACAATTTATTTCCAATGTTATTGCTGCTACTTGTTTCCCCAGACAATTGTAATATTATTGTTTTGAGATCTTTCCCATCGATTGTGAAATCTTGAAACAATTTGATTATTCCACCCTACATGACTTCATTAGCAGCTTTCGTTCAATCTATAATGTGCTGGTATAGATAGATCTGCCTGTGGCTCACTGTTTCGAATGTCTTTATTACATTGTTTGCACCTTTCTCTTCCACAAATCCTTCACTAATTTTCATCTGTATTGTCTTTGTTGTTCTTCCAATTTATTCTGTTAGGTCAAACGCCCATTGAAGTTAACATTTATTTCGTTCGTTTGCATATGTTTAATCGCTTTGGTCTTGTTATTCCTTTGATAAACACTTCATTCGAAACGTTTGCCTATATCTCTGTGTTTTGTATCCATCCGCCAAGCTTCCGGGTCATGTTTTGTGTCTTCTGCACATCCTGAGTAGAAGTTTGGTGACATGCATTATGAAGTTAATGTTAAGAAATTCTTAAAATGTAGTTCCTCTAGGTCTCTTGGGTAAAGTTATACACACACATTTCAGCTTATCATTTATGATTCAGCGTATAAATGGGCATGTATCCACGCTTGTAAATATCACTCAGCACCTTAGAAACCCCCACCGTGATGCCATCTGGCACGGGCACTTTTCCTTGACAGAATATGTAAGACAATTAGTGGAGGATACAAGATGCAATAATCAGACAATTAGTGGAGGAGACAAAATGCAATAATCAGACAATTATTGGAGGAGACAATATGCAATAATCAGACAATTAGTGGAGGAAACGAGATGCAATAATCAGACAATTATTGGAGGAGACAATATGCAATAATCAGACAATAGGTGGAGGATCAGAGATGCAATAATTAGACAATTAGTGGAGGATACGAGATGCAATAATCAGACAATTAGTGGAGGAGACAAGATGCAATAATCAGACAATTAGTGGCGGAGACAAGATGCAATGATCTGACAATTATTGAAGGAGACAAAATGAAATAATCAGACAATTAGTAGAAGGTACGAGATGCAATAATCAGAGAATTAGTTGAGGATACGAGATGCAATAATCATACAATTAGTGAAGTAGACAAAATGCAATAATCAGATAATTAGTGGAGGATACGAGATGCAATAATCAGACAATTAGTGGAGAAGACAAGATGCAATAATAAGACAATTAGTGGAGGATACGAGATGCAATAATCATACAATTAGTGGAAGATACGAGATGCAATAATCATACAATTAGTGGAAGATACGAGATGCAATAATCAGACAATTAGTGGAGGATATGAGATGCAATAATCAGACAATTAGTGGAGTAGACAAAATGCAATAATCAGACAATTAGTGGAGGAGACGAGATACAGTAATCAGACAATTAGTGGAGGAGACGAGATGCAATAATCAGACAATTAGTGGAAGATACGAGATGCAGTAATCAGACAATTAGTGGAAGATACATATGCAATAATCATACAATTAGTGGAAGATACGAGATGCAGTAATCAGACAATTAGTGGAAGATACGAGATGCAGTAATCATACAATTAGTGGAGGAGACAAGATGCAATAATCAGACAATTAGTGGAGGAGACAAGATGCAATGATCGGACAATTATTGCAGGAGACAAATGCAATAATCAGACAATTAGTGGAGGGTACAAGATATAATAATCAGACAATTAGTGGAGGGTACAAGATATAATAATCAGACAATTAGTGGAGGATACGAGATGCAATAACCAGACAATTAGTGGCGGAGACAAGATTCAATAATTAGACAATTAGTGGAGGAGACAAGATGCAATTATCAGACAATTAGTGGAGGATACGAGATGCAATAATCAGACAATTAGTGGAGGAGACAAGATGCAATGATCAGACAATTAGTGGAGGATACGAGATGCAATGATCAGACAATTAGTGGAGGATACGAGATGCAATGATCAGACAATTAGTGGAGGATACGAGATGCAATAATCAAACAATTAGTGGAGGATACGAGATGCAATAATCAAACAATTAGTGGAGGATACGAGATGCAATAATCAGACAATTAGTGGAGGATACGAGATGCAATAATCAGACAATTAGTGGAGGATACGAGATGCAATGATCAGACAATTAGTGGAGGAAACAAAAGGCAACAATCAGGCGATTAGTGGCGGAGACAAGATGCAATAATCAGTCAATTAGCAATAATGAAGGCCGTAATGTTCTGAAGTAGGAAGAATAGAACAATGTAAACGATATTATCACAACAACAAAAAAAAAAAAAAATATCAATATTTCTCGAGGATTCTGCTGACTATGAGATTTTTATCCTTTTTTGTTAATATCATTTAACATTTTAGTTCTTATTTATACTTCTAATTCCTGTTCAGTGATTCCATCTGTATCAGCAGCATTTCTTCTCTTCACGTTTGCCAGTCAGTGTCATGTACATATTCTATAGAATATATATGAAAATCAAACGTTATTTATTTCCACGATGTTTCCTTGAAGACCATGTTGATCTAATACGTAGTTATAAATAAAAGGTTCTTGCATATCCTTTAAAGGGCGCAGCAGTCAACTCTGTGATTTCTGGGCAAGTTTACGTTCAGTAGCTTGCCATTACTTTCTGAACGACCGGTACTAACACCATTGTTTAGAGACCAGACGCAATGCGGTCTGCTTCCAAATCGCCCGCAGCTATTTCGAACATGGAATTCTGATATAAGGACCGAAGAATGACAGCACGTTGTTACAGACGACTCATTTAAAAAGAGCAGCCAGAAAAAAAAATGAAAAGAAAACAATGAAGAAATAGTAAATAAGTTAACATACGTGCATTGTTTGGCGCTGACAGAAGCGATAAGAAGGAAGAAGAGATTATAGGACGCACTAGACAACATGCAAATTGAAAGCTATAGTTACCGACCGGGATTCGAACGTGTCAACTCCAATGACGACAGCGTCTCGCTGCATGACCAACTAGACATCAAGATGTTTTTAAGGTGTCTAGTTGGTCATGCGTCGAAGTACAATTATTAGTAACCTTACAATGGTTCCTCAATTGACCCTAGACGTAGTAGCGCGTCTATGGACTACGCTTAAGTTCAAATCGAGCGATCAATAAACAAAACAAAACAACAACAACAACAAGAAGTCCCGTAACAGAAATGTTCTGTGGATATGTGAAGTGTCAGGAGCATGACATTTATGTAGGCCCGAGTGCTGGCAGGTATAAGTGTCTAGTCTTTCCCTCCCGCAGAGAAGATGACGCATGGGGCCTTCCTGCGTCAGAGCTCATACATTCGTCAGCGTAGTGTTATAACCGTTACGTCAACACTGACTTCTTATTACCAATGCACATATTCGCTCTTCAACTGTAAGAGTTAACCCTATGTCCAGCAACACACCGTGCGTGTTTTGGTCACCCCACACATGATAAGCCCGTGTTATATCTTTCTATCCCACACCCCACACATGATGTACCCGTGTTACATTGTTCTATCCCACACCCCACACATAATGTAACCGTGTAACATTGTTCTATCTCACACCCCACACGCGATGTACCCGTGTTACATTGTTCTATCCCACACCCTACACACGATGTACCCGTGTAACATTGTTCTATCCCACACCCTACACACGATGTACCCGTGTTATACCTCTCTATCCCACACCCCACACACGATGTACCCGTGTTACAGTGTTCTATCTCACACCCCACACGTGATGTACCCGTGTTACATTGTTCTATCCCACATCCCACACATGATATACCCGTGTTACATCTTTCTACCTCACACCCCACACATCATGTACCCGTGTTACACCTTTCTATCCCACACTCCACACATCCTGTACCCGTGTTACATTCTTCTACTCCACACCCCACACACGATGTACCCGTGTTACATTGTTCTATCTCACATTATACCCCACACATGATATACCCGTGATTCATCTTTCTATCCCACATCGCACACATGATGTACCCGTGTTACATCTTTCTATCCCACACCCCACACATGATGTACCCGTGTTACATTGTTCTATCCCACACCCCACACATGATGTACCCGTATTACATTGTTCTATCCCACACACGATGTACCCGTGTTACATTGTTCTATCTCACATTATACCCCACACATGATGTACCAGTGTTACATTGTTCTATCCCACACCCCACACATGATGTACCCGTGTTAAATCTTTCTATATCACATCCCACACATGATGTACCCGTGTAACATTGTTCTATCCCACACCCCACACATGATGTACCCGTGTTACATCTTTCTTTCCCACACCCCACACACGATGTACCCCTGTTACATTGTTCTAACCCACACCCCACACATGATGTACCCGTGTTACATTGTTCTATCTCACATCATACCCCACACATGATGTACCTGTGTTACATTGTTCTATCCCACACCCCACACAATATGTACCCGTGTTACATTGTTCTATCCCACACCCCATACATGATGTACCCGTGTTACATTGTTCTATCCCACACCCCACACATGATGTACCCGTGTTACATTGTTCTATCCCACACCCCATACATGATGTACCCGTGTTACATTGTTCTATCCCACACCCCACACATGATGTACCCGTGTTACATTGTTCTATCCCATACCCCACACATGATGTACCCGTGTTACATTTTTCTATATCACACCCCACACATGATGTACCCGTGTAACATTGTTCTATCCCACACCCCACACATGATGTACCCGTGTTACATCTTTCTATCCCACACCCCACACACGATGTACCCGTGTTACATTGTTCTAACCCACACCCCACACATGATGTACCCGTGTTACATTGTTCTATCCCACAATCCACACATCATGTACCCGTGTAACATTGTTCTATCTCACACCCCACACATGATGTACCTGTGTTACGTTGTTCTATCCCACACCCCACACACGATGTACCCGTGTCACATCAGTCTATCCCACACCCCACACACGATGTACCCGTGTTACATTGTTCTATCCCACACACGATGTACCCGTGTTACATCTGTCTATCCCACACCCCACACATGATGTACCCGTGTTACATTGTTCTATCCCACACCCCACACACGATGTACCCGTGTTACATTGTGCTATCCCACACCCCACACAAGATGTACCCGTGTTACATTGTTCTATCTCAGGCAGTCTGTGCATTGATTAACTGATTCAATGCCGAAGGATAACATATCGCCTAATGTGTCCTCCCATTAGAATAGAGGGACAGTATATCGCCATACTAGGGTCATCGCGTTATTTGTTTTGTTTCGTGATATCTTAAATAATTTCAATGCGCAATGAACGGAACATTTACATAATAATACGTGTTCATTTGATTGAGTACCATGATTGGTCTAAACCTATGTGTTGTTTGGCACTGAATCAGTTAACTATATTCACATTGCCGCTTTGACGCACTCTGTCGGATATCATTCTGGTTAATGAAGACGCAAACAATGCATTGCACAATTTATCGCCTGGAATATTTCACTGAATCTCACCAGGTACATAGTACAGAAAAAATAGTTCAACATATAATGAAGTAGCGTAATGAATCCTTTCAAATGAAATAAACAAGACACATTCTCGTGTTTCAATGCCACCACGCCAGGTTTAGAGAGACTATCTTGTCGACCACTTTCGTGCACTAACACGGGGTAAAGAGTTAAGATATTAAAATGGTGATCACGTGTATTGAAGTGATACTACTATGTGTAACAAGATGTTGGCTGTGTATTATTGTAACAGTAAAATATCGTTGAAGTTGAAAGAGTATTCACGTGTGTGTGGTAGGAAAGTAAAGGAAGTGCAGGAAATATGTGAGATGTGGAGTACAGAAGACAGGAGATGGAGTGTTGCCATAGTACAGAGCAAACAGTTGTCAACCTAACGCTAGTCTTTTCCTCGTCGACATTTTAGAGTCGAAGTGTGCGAAGAGGAAGAAGAGAAATAAAATGATATAGAAGAAGAAGAAGAAGAAGGAGAAGAAGAAGAAGAAGAAGAAGAAGAAGAAGAAGAAGAAGAAGAAGAAGAAGAAGAAGAAGAAGAAGAAGAAGAAGAAGAAGAAGAAGAAGAAGAAGAAGAAGAAGAAGAAAGAAAGAAAGAAAGAAAGAAAGAAAGAAAGAAAGAAAGAAAGAAAGAAAGAAAGAAAGAAAGAAAGAAAGAAAGAAAGAAGCACGTCAGAAGACAGTGTCCGGATTTACATGTCATGTTACTCTTTTTCTCTCAAGGAAAATAACACCAGGGCAGACCCGGAGTACAGAAATCAACAGCTGAATCCAATGATGCCACGGTCATTTATGGTCAAGAAAAACGCCAGCAAGCGCTACAGGCCATGGGAAACAAACCCAGAAGATGAAGCAAAAGATGACCACTCGTCTAGCGATACCAGGGAGTCCTGCTCACTGAGCCACTCAGGTAAGTGTGAAAACACTAAAACAAGATAGACAGAGAGACGAACGGTCGAACGGACGGACGACGGAAGATGAGAGAGAGAAAGAGAGAGAGAGAGAGAGAGAGAGAGAGAGAGAGAGAGAGAGAGAGAGAGAGAGAGAGAGAGAGAGAACGAACGAACGGACATTATTTTCAAAGGGTAACAAATTGGGCACGCAGGCCCTGAGAGAGAGAGAGAGAGAGAGAGAGAGAGAGAGAGAGAGAGAGACAGAGACAGAGAGACAGAGAGACAGAGAGAGAGAGAGAGAGAGAGAGAGAGCATGGGAGATACATACTTGAGATGCACGTTGTTCAAATTAAGAAAGAAAAAGAAGCAGCCACACAGAATCCACTTTTTTTTCGATTTTGTAGCCAACCATTTGCGATAATCGTGTATCAGTCAACAATAGTTTTGATTTATTGCGCAAATTAATTTTGGTGGTCGAACAACAACAAAAACTGTCTATAACACATACATGTGTGTGGAAGCTAAATTATGGACTGTTTGTGTTTTTATATATTGTGACCCCTTGACCCCATTTCAATAATCATGCTAAACGGATTTCTTCCATTGAAAGAAGAAATGAGGATTCTCCATGGTAAAGTGGTTATCCCGCCTGCCTTTCACCCCGAAGGTTGTGGGTTCGATTCCGCGCTTGTCGTTCGGTTCACGCGTGCCATTTTCTCGGAGACTCCCGTGGATTGTCGCTGGAGCTACGGAGTTCGTGCTTTGATGGTCGCTATCGACAGAACGCCTAGCGGAAAGTCTCATCTCATCTCATCATGTTCTTCTTGTACCTTGCGGTGTCGAGGTGAGAGTGCTCGCTTATGGGCTTCATGTATCGATATTCCCATGGACTCTGTTATTCCTTCCGTTCATCGTTTACGTGGTCGGCCTCCTCCTCTGCTTCCCTCTGGTCTGTACATCATTGCTTGTTGTGGTATACTGTTAGTTGGTAACATGGCGAAATCAGTTGACTTGCTGCTTTCTAGTAAAATCTAATGCTGCTATAACCCCTATTTTAGTTCTGATTTCTTCATTTCTGATCTTCTCTCTTCTTGATACATGGGGTATTCTTCTCAGGAATCTTATTTCTGCTGTTGTGATTTTTCTTTTCTCCCCCCCCCCCCCCCCCCCCGCCGCCATTGTCCAGGTTTTTTTCATTTGTAGTGGAAAGTGACCGAGCCATATGGGATAATACCCGGTGGAATGAAATATATTCTCTTACCTTTAAAACCATTTAAGCCCCCCCCCCCCTTTTTTTTTTCGTTAAGAGAAGGAATGAGAGGTATATTGTGGGAAAATGACAAAATATGTCGTTTAGTGAAGTCACGCGATCGATTATATGAGGTATGCCTACAGTGTAAAAGATTATGTTTGATAGCTATTTCAATTTCTTCTGTAAATGCTTTCAGTTAGTTGAATTGTGCATTCGATCGCTTTGAACTTAAGCATAGTCCACACACGTACTAGTGGTTATAGCATGGTTCTCAACCGGTGGGGAATCCCCCCCCCCCCAGGGGGAAATTTTAGGGTTTCCAGGGGGGGGGGGGGAAATGAAGACCATTTCAAGATCGCGTTAATACAAGAACCGATTACTTGATATTGTTTTTCCCTTCATACTTTACAGTTATGTACGTCTCATCCTTCTAAAATCCATTTTATAAAGTAAGTAGACCTACAAATCATGTTTTATGTGGATGTCTAGACTTGTTTTAGTACATGCTATTAAATTTACCTTCCATTTTTACGTATACTGTGTAGGGGTGGGGGGATTTTTATATAGGAAATATGAAAGGAGGGAGGGGGGATGACGTTCTGAAAATATGGTGAAGGGGGGCACGGGCCAGAAAAGGTTGAGAACCACTGGCTTATAGTGTACAGAACTGATTTTTGCTGTGGATTAGCTTTCCATATTACCAGTGTCCCTCGCCATCAAGCAAACATATTCCGACTTCTGAGGTACTTGTCATAATTTGTATAAACTGATAGGCATAAGAGTTGAACAGCACATGGGAAGTTTAAGAGTGAGCGATTTTACCCATTCGGCCTCCTACCAGTTGATATTCTGCCTGGCTTCTGCCGGTTGGATATCTAGAGCACCTTCTCTGGATGTTCTGTTCACAAGTTCCTCACAGTATTTCGTACATAGTTACATCAGGTCACTAGTGCTGTGGTAACTTTTCCATCAATAGTTTACACTTGGTTGATTATATTGTCTTAGTACTTTCCTTGTGGTGCTTTAGAGGTCTTTATATTTTCTTACTACTTTCATTGTGGTGCTGTACAGTAGAGGTCTTTATATTTTCTTACTATTTTTATAGTTAGGCTGTATATGTCTTTATATTTTCTGACTACTTTCCCTGTGGTGCTATAGAGGTGTTTATATTTTCTTACTAGTTTCTTGGTGGTGCTGTAAAGGTGTTTATATATTTTCTTACTACTTCCCTTATGTGCTGTAGAGGTTTACATATTTTCTTACTACTTTCATTGTGGTGCTGTAGAGGTTTATATATTTTCTTTCCTTCTTGTCGTGCTGTAGAGGTTTATATATTTTCTTACTACTTTCATTGTGGTGCTGTAGAGGTTTATATATTTTCTTACTACTTTCATTGTGGTGCTGTAGAGGTTTATATATTTTCTTACTACTTTCATTGTGGTGCTGTAGAGGTTTATATATTTTCTTTCCTTCTTGTCGTGCTGTAGAGGTCTTTGATGTTTCCTTTCCCTGCTACTTCTTCTGTCTGTCTTGCAATGCTATCTAATTATTATTTATTAATTTTTTAAAAACATCTCCTCTCACACATTTTCAATCGTCTTCTGAACTCCATTGTTCGCTTCTGTACAGTGAGTAAACAAGCATAATTGAGAAGAAGTGGAATTGGTCAGCTTTACGGGAACACAATCACAATCAACAAAATGGACGTTGCGGCAAGAACCTTTGTCGGTATACAATCACATACACGTATACAACAGTTGTTTAGCTAATGTTGATCCGTAACGCCGTGTAGCTCACATTGATCCTTGCTAACCGCCTGGTGCTGGTCTTACAATTGGGTATTTCTTCTGCCACCCGTGTCGCCTTTCCCTGTTGCAACATCGCAGGTGCCGGTTCTGACGGTGTTTCCCAAGTGACAGGAGGTAAGGCGACGATCCAGACTTCTGGCGGTGTTTTCCGCCTGGCGTCTTACTTTTAGAGAAGTATGAATAAAGTTAGTGGAACTATGGTCAAGCTGTGGAAATGTAAACAATATAAAATAACACCAAGTAATGCAGATTGACACAATACAATTACCGATAACATGGGACGTGACGGCGATTAGCCTTCATCAGTAAACAAATAAATACACAAGACACAACATATAATCACGAGGAAGACACTACATTAACAACATTAGGGCATAAGAACAGGATAAGAAAAATTAAAAGTTGAAAAAAAAATTAGAACAATGAAGAGAAAATGAAAAAAAAATGAAAACAATGAGCTGCTTATCTGAGAATCCCAGGTTAACTGGGTCATTCTTCGTTCCTTATATGAGAATCCCAGGTTAACTGGGTCATTCTTCGTTCCTTATCTGAGAATCCCAGGTTAACTGGGTCATTCTTCGTTCCTTATCTGAGAATCCCAGGTTGACTGGGTCATTCTTCGTTCCTTATCTGAGAATCCCAGGTTGACTGGGTCATTCTTCGTTCCTTATCTGAGAATCCCAGGTTAACTGGGTCATTCTTCGTTCCTTATCTGAGAATCCCAGGTTGACTGGGTCATTCTTTGCTCCTTATCTGAGAATCCCAGATTGACTGGGTCATTCTTCGTTCCTTATCTGAGAATCCCAGGTTGACTGGGTCATTCTTCGTTCCTTATCTGAGAATCCCAGGTTGACTGGGTTATTCTTCGTTCCTTATCTGAGAATCCTAGGTTGACTGGGTCATTCTTCGTTCCTTATCTGAGAATCCCAGGTTGACTGGGTCATTCATCGTTCCTTATCTGAGAATCCCAGGTTGACTGGGTCATTCTTCGCTCCTTATCTTTAGACTGCCGGCGCCGTGGCGAAGCGGTTACCACCGCAGTTTATAATCCCGTACACCGCGCTCGAAACACATCTGCTGGAGATTTGGAAGCAGACTGCCTTAGGCTGATTTTTATACAAAGGTGTCGGTCATTCAGAAAGCAATGGCAAACTACTGAACGTAAATCAACAAGAAATCACAAACAGCCCACCCCCACCTCCAATGCTGGGGTTGACTGAAAGGTCACGTAAAGGATATAGAACTTCCTTTTACCTTTAGCTTATTCATAATTTTTAGTACAGTTTTCTATAGGATGCGGTATCCAGAGCCATGCCAGCCCCTCTTTGACGCCTTTTACGACATCCACAGTTGGTTACAGTGCTCTTCTTTACTTACCTTAAAGAGAAGAGGGTACACACGGCGACCTATACATTTCTCGACCTAACTGTTGCGACCTCCGATCAAATATGTTTATTTTATCTGGCATCTGATTTCCTGATAGGGAATGCCTTGTGTCGAAAACAGTACGTGATAGAATATAGCATCCGAACCGTGGCTGGGTGACGTGGCAGATTGTCGAACATACCACAGTCGCGTTAATTATCTGTATCCATAAGTGATTTCTCTACCAGGGGCCGCAGAATGCTGTGGTGACAACTTCTGTCTGATTTAGTTATCAGTATTCATATATTTTCTTTATATTTTAATATCTGAACACTCGGTACACAGTGGATAATTACAGCCATCAAACATCGCTTTCCTATTTGCATAAAATCATTTTCACGCCAGTAACCGAACACTCGCATGGCGTTTCAAGTGCGCTACTTCACTCTACCTCTACCCCGTGCACACGAGGCTGCACGTTGATTTGATGGGCCCAGCCTTGTAATTAGATAGTTTATAAGCAATCTGATAATCTGTCCCTATCTGTACCTGTGTATGTGTGTGTGTCTGTGTGTGTGTGGACTATGGGGACAGTGGAATCCTAATACTGCTGACAGTACGGAAGCGATACAGTAGGTAAGGGTAGGTTAAACAGGGCGATGACATCCACGTGTATTCACAAATCAGAATGTGATCGGTCAGATGTAGTTTTCAATCCCTACCTCAGGAAGGGGCGGAGGGCGGGGGCGGGGGGTGGATGCTGGTGTCTGTTGCGATGGAGTAGCGATCGCGATTCGCAATCCCGCATATCACGGCCGAACCCAGCTACAGGCGATTTGGAAGCAGGCCGATTTATGTTGATTATAACAGTGGTATGAGCGTCGGTCGTTTAGAAAGAAATGGCAAACTACTACAGGTAAAAATTGCCTACTAAATCACAAGCAATGTTGTGGTTGACTGCATTGTCCTGTAAAGGACGTGAAACTAACTTTGACCTTAGTGGGAGGTGGGGTGAAAAAAGAGGGAGGGGGTGAGTTAATGATTTTTGAGGTGCAATGTCCGTCTCTGTCTAGAGCAGCCTGGTCCTGGGGTAGTGGACTGGACGTCTAGCCGTCTCGGATTAAGGAATAAAGGCCAACAAGTAGGAGGATGCTCTGGGTCAGAAACAAACAGTACAGGAGCAGTCTATGCGCCTGAACGCACATGGCTCTAGACCGAGATATATAGACATATAGACACATATAGACCAAATGGGGTTCCGTGAGTAATGTGGTCAGATTCAATCCGGTCACCTTTACTCTCTAATACATTTCCTGGTACACATTTTAGACTGGGTCAGTCCGGGAGCCCACGGAAAATTTTAAAATCCGACTGGATAAGGATTCGAACTCAATAGCCACCAGGCTGGTAGGCGAGTGTCTAGCCACAGCGCCACGGTGGCTTCCACTGTGTATTTAGTCTCTTTGACTGTCATACACTCATAATTTATCCATAGTGGACCTCACTTCCCCCTTCCCCCTCGGGCCCCTGCTGGGAGGCCGGGCTGAGGGTTTGGAACAATAGCCCAAGCTAATACATCTGAACATTTCGGAACATGCAGCTTTCTTGTCCTATCATACGGATGTTAATCACTGATATTTTCGCAGTCATGAAAGAAGAAACTCGAAGTTTTTTAACTCATAGTTTGCAGAAACACTCTCACTCGACTTTAGATTGGGACGACGAAAAATGCTCACATTTAAAAAAGACACGGTTACTAAATCTTGGCAACAAGTAATGAATATAAATATTACCAAATAATTCAATAATTGGCAACAAAAACAATGTCATTAAAAGACAAACATGAAACTATACACGTGTGACTATAATGTTGCTAATTACATGTATGATTGAATAATCAAATCAAAAACAATATTTCAACCATGACGTATCTGGGTCATTATCTTAATAATGGCTATGTTAGATAACAAGCCTCAAATGGCAAAAATAGTATCGGAGGTCGTAGGTTACTGCTATATTAATTACACTGGACTATTGACGGCTCATAAACAAATTATCTCGAATACTTCGGTTATAAATGTGTGATAAATTCTGTTATAAATGCGTGATAACTTCTGTTTTAAATGTGTGATAACTTCTGTTATAAATGTGTTATCACTTCTGGTTTACGTTAGCTATTGACTACCTTCTGTTATCAGTGTGTATTATCACTTCTGGTTTACGTTAACTAGTTGAATTAAACCATTTATTGACGTCCTCTACCAATTTGAAACTACCTCTGCTTGGTGTAAAACATTCATTAACGCTTCTACCGATTTATGACAACCTATGTTTGATGTAAACTCCTGGTTTTACATCCTGGCACACAAATTTGAAAAAGCTCGCAGGTGAGGCTACTGTGGAGGGCTGACGCGCCATGGACCATGCTGACATTCTGAATGCTCTACAATAAGTAAGACTTGCGAGAACCAAGTGATTTCTGTGAATCTACAACCATGGCCAGACTGCGAGAACAGCAAATTAAAAGAGGGGTGGCCAAACAAGAACACTACGTAGGAAGCCAAAGAAGATTGATAAACCAACACAGAACTGGCGTCGTTAGCCGCTATACGCTGCGGGATATGCTGAGGAGGGGATCCGAGCACTTATGGACTGAATGGTTCGATGTGCAATGAGGATGATCTGTCGACTAACTAACTATGTTTGATGTAAAACATTCATTCATTAACGTCTTCTACGGATTATGACCACCTCTGCTTGATGTAAAACATTCATTAACGTCTTCTACTGATTTATGACCACCTCTGCTTGATGTAAAACATTCATTAACGTCTTCTACTGATTTATGACCACCTCTGCTTGATGTAAAACATTCATTAACGTCTTCTACTGATTTATGACCACCTCTCCTTGATGTAAAACATGCATTAACGTCTTCTACTGATTTATGACAGCCTATGCTTGATGTAAATCACTACCTGCGTTAGATGATGACTTCTGGTTGACGTAAAACATTCGTTGGCGTCTTCTAATAGTTAGTTTATGGCAACGCCTGTTCGAGTTAAAACATTCACTTTTACTTAATGTAAAACATGCACTTTTACTGTATGTAAAATATGCGTTTGACGCCTGCTAGGAACATCTCATGACGATTTCTATTGACGTAAGTATTAATTTACATCTGCCACCAACGGAATAGGACGAATTCTTTTTGACGTAAAACGTTCATAGATATTTGCTAGCAATATATGATGGCGACATTTGTCTGCTGGTAAAAATTCAATGAGACAATTAACAATGAGATTGTAACGGGCACCATCAGTAATAGGACTCTCCGCTGGCTGTTGAAGATGATGACTGAGCGCTTATGGGAATGCCCCGAGTGCAATGATGTTATTCTAGACCCACCTCAGCTCAACTCAACTGAACTGAGACCATTAGACTATGTTAGACTGATATAAAACATTTAATGAACCGATGTGACGAATGTAGTTCCACGATAAACATTTAATTAAGTCAATGCCGAAAGATGCCAGCTCCCTGGCCGAGGGGTTAGCAGCTTTCTCCGTAATCCCGAATACTCTCGTGGTTGACGTGAGTGCACGAGAATTGGAAGCGGTTCGAGTCGCACCAGTATGGAGAGTATGGAGCCGGTTGCCCAGAAAGTCGTGGCGTGCTGATGAGCGTAATCTAGCCTAGGAATCAACATACAGCTGAAAGATGCTGATGTTGACCGCAATATCCTGAAACAGGATGGGAACGCGGGGAAAAAAATGCCGAAAGATAATAAAAAGTCATACGTGACTTCCCATTTGGGCAAAAGGATAATACATCGACAGGCTATGGTCACCGTTTTATCTGTTTCGTTTTGTGGTATCTTCCACAATTTTAATGCTCAGTGAACGGAAATTAACATTAAAATACTTGATTGTGTATCATGTCTGGTTCAAACCTGCTTTTTATTTGGCATTTAATCAGTTAATGAACCGATTAGACGATTGCAAAACGTTAAACATTCAATAAGACGATTAGACGATGTTAAGTCGACGTTAAACATTTAATGAACCGATTGGACGATTGTAAAACGTTAAAGCGTTCATTGAGAGATTATAAGATTTTAGATTGAAGTTAAACATTCACTGAGACGATTAGACAATTGTAAACCGTTAAGTTGGTCATGCACCTATTAGAGAACGTTAGGTCGACGTTGAACATTTAATGAACGGAGTAGATGATTTTAATTGGAGTTAAACATTCAATGAGGTGATTAGACTGCGTTCACCACCAGTCACTTAACCACAAATGTATCATACAAGGTCTATGAAAACACAACTTCCATAATCTGTCATTTAACTAGAATTTTAATAGTTGAATATCGCAGTATATAAATATATTTTACATTGGTGCAGCTAATTTATTCAGGATTAAAACGGCATTGCTTTGTTGCTTATGATATTCAATTGTCAGGAACATCAACTGGTTTGCCGGAGCGTCAAGCGTCAATAACCCAGGTTGTGAATTAATGAAACCCATCATAATGAGATTGTCGCTAGGGGCTTTATCATTCCCCCACGACTGTCAATGGCGAATCACTTTCATTCTCATATATCAGGTTGACAATGACGTGTTTAAATGCCAGCGACAGGTGGTTGCTGTGTTTCATGATCTGGGTTCATGTGGCTAGTTGAACTGGATATACAAGAATAGGTTTTGGTTCTGTCGTCGGTAGAGGAGTATCCATCGCTGGATGCTCGAGGTTACTGAATTAACTTCACGATCACCTTCATCATTATCGATATCATTTTCACTATAATCAATATGGGCATCATCATCGCTGTCATTGCTGTCATCATCATCATCATCATCATCATCATCATCATCATCATCATCATCATCATCATCATCATCATCATCATCATCAATCATCATCATCATCATCATCATCATCATCGTCGCCATCGTCGTCGTCGTCGTCATCGTCATCGTCATCATCATTATCATCATCATCATCATCATCATTCTCCTCATAATTATCATAAAATCAGTATCATAACATCTTCATTATCGTTAGTATCATTATCATCACCATCATCGTCATAGTCGTCGTCGTTGCTTTCGTCGTCTCCATCATCATTAGCATCGTCATTATCAGCAGCAGATGTATTGGTGTTACCTTTGCTCTGGAGTAAACTAGCCAGGCCGAGAGAGACATCATGCTGCAAGGGAAACACATGCTCCCTATAAGTCAGCCCAGGCTTTGTGCTATAGAGAGGCATTTGTATGTACCTAAGATGGACTTTTCCTGGTCGAAATCTAATCTCCACGGCAGGCGACAAAGAGGAAGATAGCAAACTGATTGATTAAACAGTATTACAGAACTGTCAACAACTGTCATTTACTGCCAATATAGTACTTTGCGGTGTATGGTGGGGGAGGGGATTGGGGGGGGGGGGGGCTTGAGCATGAGGAATTAAGGCCGCCTGGCTAGTGCAGTCGCCGCGAATTGTGCAGATTAGGATTTTCTTTTTGCCCCCGACAGAAAAATAAACTCTACACCTTACCGAGGATTCGAACCCGGGTCTCCCGAAGGAGAATCTGACATTCTTGCCTCTCGGCTAGCCTGCTCCTCAATATTTATTGTTATAGAACGATTGATCAAATAGCATTACAGAACGATTGACTGAATAACGTCACAGAATAAGTGATGATATAACATTACAGAACATCTCGATTCATCAAATAATGTTAGATAATAGGATCGATCGAATGACATCATAGAAAACAACATCTGATCAAATAATATTACAGAACAATAGATCAAATAACAGTGCACCTATGAGAAGAAATAAATTGGAGAACATATGATAAATTGCAAGATTGAGGGGGAAAAGAACAAGGGGAAGGCAGAGAAGTAAATATCTGCATGGCAAGGCCACGGTATTTGGTTGAGACAAGAACACTGAGCTGACCCACAACTCTGGTGATCGAGTGAGATGGCGAGACATGACCGCCCACGCTTATCGATATGGCACAAGATGATGATGATGATGAACAGTGCAGAACAGAACAATTGATCAAATAATATGAACGAACAGAACGATTGATCAAATAACATTAAAGAAGAAACAAACTACCATATTACCACAAGTACATGTGTTGCAGACAGCAGTGACAAACTAGGACGACTAGTGACAAACTTGTCAACTGACTCCAGCCCACTGCCCTCACGGTACGGATAAGGGATATACACAGAAGAAGAGGAAGCGGAAGAAGAGGAAGAGAAAGAAGGAAGGTAGTAGAAAAGATGAAGAAGGAAAAAGAACGGTGCAGGTAGCAAGGAGAAAGAAGAAATGAGGAAAGAGGAAGAACGAAAGAGAAAGGTGGAAGGAGAAAAGCGGAAGGAAGAAGGAGAAAGGAGGAAGGAGAAAGGAGGAAGTAGAAAGAATTAAGGAGAAAGGATAGAGAGAAGGAAGGATGGAGAAAGAGCGAAGGAGAAAGAAGGATTGAGGAAGAAGAATGAAGAAGATGACGGAGGAAGAAGAAGGTGAAAGAGAACGAACGAACGAACGGACTTTATTTTCAAAGGGTAACAAATTGGGCTCGCAGGCCCGTCTTACATTCGGCCCTTCCAATCACTCATCTTTCGTTCATCAATAATACATTCACATAGGGGAGAAAAAAAACTTTTGTCAAATGAATGTTGTAAACATAAACAATGCATATTACCATGTTATGAGACACATACCCAATCCATCCACCCATCCCCCATCCACCCACACAATCCCCCACCCAACCACACACACACCCCCAGGTACACATACATGCCCTACCCATCCACCCATCCCCACCCACACATCCCACACCCACACACATCCCCCACCTACACACATCTCCCCAGACACACAGACATCTCCCACCCACCACACATCCCCCACCCACCCACACACACACACACACACACAGGCACACATACATGTACCCGCTCACCCATCACCCACCCACACATCCCTCACCTATACACATCTCCCCACCCACACACCAGAATGAGGAGGAAGAGGAGAAGTATAAACTACCGTTGTGGTGGGAAGTGTTATGCCTGCACATATTCTAGGCCACGACTTAAGAAGTGGGTTGGCCAGTTCCCTGGCTCGTCACCTCTCCTTCCCAGATAATTCCTAGAACACTGGACATTGACTGGTACATATTTATACTACGGTGGGTCGATCCCTTATAATTCCTAGAACACTGGACATTGACTGGTACATATTTATACTACAGTGGGTCGATCCCTTATAATTCCTAGAACACTGGACATTGACTGGTACATATTTATACTACGGTGGGTCGATCCCTTATAATTCCTAGAACACTGGACATTGACTGGTACATATTTATACTACGGTGGGTCGATCCCTTATAATTCCTAGAACACTGGACATTGACTGGTACATATTTATACTACGGTGGGTCGATCCCTGATAATTCCTAGAACACTGGACATTGACTGGTACATATTTATACTACAGTGGGTCGATCCCTTATAATTCCTAGAACACTGGACATTGACTGGTACATATTTATACTACGGTGGGTCGATCCCTGATAATTCCTAGAACACTGGAAATTGATTGGTACATATTTATACTACGGTGGGTCGATCCCTTATAATTCCTAGAACACTGGAAATTGATTGGTACATATTTATACTACGGTGGGTCGATCCCTGATAATCCCTAGAACACTGGAAATTGACTGGTACATATTTATACTACGGTGGGTCGATCCCTTATAATTCGTAGAACACTGGACATTATCTGGTACATATTTATACCACGGTGGGTCGATCCCAGAGCCGCAATGGTCGGAAATAGAATCCTGCCTCTTATGGGAAGTAAACCCGAACCAATGTCTTCACAGGCAAGGGTACTTACTAATATGCTACCACGGCTCCTTTGGGTTGCTTAACCAGTTGTTTGGATGTTGTCAGGCTCGGGATTTCACGGCCTTCTGCTTACAATTTCCAATAGTCAAAGAATGCCTTCTTATTGTGAACTGATGGAGACTTGTTTCCTGCAACAACACATGGCAAACGGGAAGCAAGACAACAACAGCGTGTAACACAATAAATCTAGCAACAGACAAAGAAACCATTAACACACAGAAAAGTCGAAGCAAATTATTCATCGCCAGTTGGTTTCCTCTAGTTTGTTATGAACTGATTTCTGAAGTGTCCAATAATAGAAGAATCAGAGTTTTTTCAGGAAACCGCAGCCAAATCGCGCCAGACTCGCCTGTTCAAGTGGCGAGAATCCTTTGCGTTGCTTTCAATTATTACTAGCCGTGATAATAGCGCCAGCATGTGCGATCTTCGTGCAAGTAGTCAACCGTAGCACTTAGAAGAAAATCTTATAAATAGATGATGATGTGTATAAAATTTTCATGGATGAAACATCGTTCCATTGGTACGAGATTCCCATTTCAAGTCCGGATTTTTTTTCGTTTTTTTTTTTTTTTTAATACAAGCAAACTGAGAATATTGGTTCCTAGCTGGCCGAGAGTCCTAATATGTTTATTTTTTCCAGCTAGCCAACTGAATCATGCATGCATATCGTTTTCACATCCTCTGTTTTAAGTGATTATTGCTTCATTTTGTTGTTGTTGTCTTCTGTTAGTTAGTCCTTACATGTCTTTCTGTCTGTCTATTAGATACATATCCTTTTACAGGACGTTGCCGTCAGCCCTGGCATATTTAGGTGTTTGTGATCTACAAGGCAAGTTTATATTGCCATTGTTTTCTGAACGATTCGACGCCCATACCATTGTTAAAAATCAACCAAGGCGGTCTGCTTCCAAATCTCCCGCAGTTGATTTTGAACGCAGTATGCGGGATTAAGAATCGCGTTCGCTAACCCTTTGCCACACTGCCGAATTTGTGTATATGTATATAAATGTGTGTGTGTATGTATGTGTGTGTTTAGTTTAGTTCAGTCGACGGATCAACAACATGATATACCGGTGTAACCCATAAGTGCTGCGTTCTACTCCTAACTCGTAATTTTGCCCGGGCAAAAGTAGCCGTTAGGTTATTTTTTTTTTCTTTCGATTTCCAACTGCCAAGGGATTTTTTACGTGCGCAGCAATATACATAGGTGTCCGATCTCACAACCCAGAGACCAGGGGACATTTTGTTACTAGAAGTCTACGTGAAAAAATCCCGGCCCTCCCCGGAGATTGAACCCGGGACCTCCAACACTCGAGGCGAACACCATACCTTGAGAACACTCAGCGTGTGTGTCTGTGTGTGTGTGTGAGAGAGAGAGAGAGAGAGAGAGAGAGAGAGAGAGAGAGTGTGTGTGTGTTATGTGTGTGTGTGTGTGTGTGTGTGTGTGTGTGTGTGTGTGAATGCGTGGCCGGTCATGAATACACCTGATATTTTTTTGGCCACTTTATTCACATCAAATAAAATCAAAGCGGCACACACGGCCTACTACCCTGACCTTTACGTTGTCCATAAACGCATACATAATTTATAAGTAGCGAATGGGTTAATTGACTATACAACTCTGAGGTACCATTAGTCGTAGTTATTCTCAAAGTTCTTGTGATCTTGTTATTTATAAACACTAGGCGCTCATAGAAGTGGAAGAACGAAGTGAGGTTAGAGGACGCACTAAACAACATAAACATTGAAAACTATAGTATCTGACCGGAATTCGAACCTGCCACCTCCAAATGGCGACAGTGCCTCGCTGCAGGAACAAGTGTACTTCGACTTATGACCAACTAGACGCTCTAATATGTTTGTATTCTTGTGATCGTGTTGCAAGTGTCAAGGTGCAATTGTTGTTGTTGTTGTTGGGCTGGATCATGCTTGATTTCCACACTCCCGCCCAGCTCACGTGTAACTACAAGAGGTTGCTGGTGGAAAAAAAGGAGGATGGGGCAACCTCCGGAAGCTGGCGTTGGCTGACCGGCTAATCGTCCATGAAAACACTGCCACGAAGGAAGTTCTCCGTAACTGTATCCACAGCTGCCAGACGACAATGAAAGGTTTGGAACTGAAATGTGTGGAATCATTCTTTGAATACCGAGGACGAAGACGACAATGGACGATGTGGAACTGAAAAGTTAGGAATCATTCTTTGAATACCGAGGACGAAGACGACAATGGACGATGTGGAACTGAAATGTGTGGAATCATTCTTTGAATACCGAGTACGAAGACGACAATGGACTGTGTGGAACTGAAAAGTTAGGAATCATTCTTTGAATACCGAGGACGAAGACGACAATGGACGATGTGGAACTGAAAAGTTAGGAATCATTCTTTGAATACCGTGGACGAGGAAGTAAGCAATACTGATTTTCTACACGATCAGGAATACGGAAGACATCAGGTTTATCAACAGGTAGTATGTCCTCGCCTACTGAAGAACGATGGTCACATTTAGACATAATTGTTCATGGAAGAGATGGTTCTTGGAACAGAAGAAGCAGGAGGCGACTTCAATGACGGTGAGCACTGGACACTGATGCCACAAAGTGCAAGAAAATACACGAGGCAGAGAAACAGGCACAGGCTCAAGCGAGCAGTGATGAGAGAGATATTCTTGCCAGGATTTCCTACGTCATTATACCGAAGATTCCAACTCGACAGGCCAGATTATTTTTCGTTCGCTAGCTTTCAACTCTTAGTCCACATTTAACTGCTTGTTTGTGTGTGGGATAGCTTTCTTTATTACCAGTGTTCCTCGCCATCAGACGAATCCACTCCGACTTCCCAGGTACTTGCAATTGATGCAAATCAAGGACGAAAAGTCAACCTTTTATTCCAAATGACCGGTGTGGGGGATTGAACCCTCTACCTCGCCATCAGCTCACCAAAAGTTTAAGAGCGAGCGCTCTTTTTCATCGGCCATACTGACCTCCAGGCCAAATTGTAATTTGATTATTGAAGAGTGACACGAAACTACACGTCTTATATTTTCTCATGTTCAACATGATAAGTACTATGATAAGAATTATTATATGTACAATGATATTGGTACTGTGATAAGTACAGAGTTAATTGCTGCAATATGCATTATACTAAATACTATGAGAAGTTCTCTGATAAGTACTGTTACATATACACATATATAAGTACAATGATACGTATTATGATGTTTACCATGATAAGTTCTACGATATGCATTATGATAAGTACTATTATAAATATGCTGTTAAGCGCTATGTTAATTGCTATAATAAACAGCTATTAAGCACAATGATATGTATAATGATAAATACTCTGTTAAGCTCTGTGGTACGTGCTATGACAAATACTCCGCTTAGCAATATGATAAGTGCTATGTAAATACTCTACTAAGCACAATGCTAAGTAACATGATAAGTAATATTGTATGGACTAGGATAAATATTATAATATATTTATAATAAGTACTATGATACGTAGTGTGATATACACCATGATAGGCACTTTAATATGTTCTATGATGAGTAATATGATAAGTACTATGATATTTTCCAAAAATATGATGAGATAAGTACTTTGATATGTTCTTTGATCAGTAATATCATACGTACTAGAATACCTACCATAACATATGATCAGATATGTACATTGATATGTACTTTTAACAGTAATATGATAAGTACTATGATACATATTATGATAAGTACATACTATGATAAGTACTATGATACATAATATGATAAGTACATACTATGATAAGTACTTTAACATGTTCCATGATCCGTTATATGGTAAGTAATATGATACCATTTTATGTTGCATATCCCTTGCAGGACGTTGCAGTCAACACCAGCATTTTTCACCTGATGTTGATGTACTAGGCAAATTTTACGTTCAGTAGTTTGCCATTGCCTTCTGAACGACCGGATTCCATACCAACACGTTATAACACAACGCGACACGGTCTGCTGCACAAATCGGTCGCGGTCGCGCTTGTAAGCGGCTCACGAACTGCGTTAGCAGGTCTTTGGCCACGGAGGCGGCATTAGTGTGTCTGTCACAAATACAACATGTCGTTCTCTTGTATTCTCTACTAGCCAAATGTGGCAAAGGTTAATGGGAAACTCGTAGAACAACCGCATATGAACTTTCCCTTGGCTAATGAGGAAAGGAACTGAGCGCGTGTACGAATGTTCCGAGAGCAACCTATGTTGACCCTTCAGCACAAGTGTGCCAAAATTTAGCTCCGGCATTTGTATGTCATTCCAGTGTCTTTATTTCTTTTCAGCATATGATACCTACCATTACATATTTTGACTTATGTACTTTGATAAATAATACTAGACGCTAACGAGCTCGGCTGCTTTCTTTGGAAACAACTTGTACACAACTGGGTGTTGAGTACATCTATGCCATCACTGAGCCTCGTGAAATCGATATCAACTGTATGGTAATTTAGTTTTCCAACACACCTATAATTCAATTCCCAAAGTGAGTGCGCGGATGTCGAGTGTCTAGACCGGTGACATGCTAGCGGCAGGTTATGTCGGCAATGTGTGTCTCTGTGTAGGTGTATCGGTTTATTTACTTTTCTTTGATGACATCTTCCAGTGTATCGCTCATAACTGTAGCTGTCAGTTGACTAAACTTGGTGATATTTACCCGTTTGATTATCATCATATTATCTTTCTTTTGATTAGATCGGATACGGTTTTGTCTGTCTTGACGGTATCTATTATAAGTTTACTAAACTTGATGGTATCTACCTGTTTGTCTATCGTGATGGTATCTAATAGTTTACTAAACTTGGTGATATCTACCCGTTTGTCTATCGTGACAGTATCTATAAGTTTACTAAGCTTGATGGTATCTACCTGTTTGTCTATCGTGATGGTATCTAATAGTTTACTAAACTTGGTGATATCTACCCGTTTGTCTATCGTGACAGTATCTATAAGTTTACTAAGCTTGATGGTATCTACCTGTTTGTCTATCGTGATGGTATCTAATAGTTTACTAAACTTGATGGTATCTATCCGTTTGTCTATCGTGATGGAATCTAATAGTGTACTAAGCATGATGGTAGCTACTTGTTTGTCTGTCGTGATGGTGTCGATCAGCTGACTAAACTTGATGCTATTACCCGCGTGTCTATCATGACGATATCTATTAGTTTACATATAAACATGTTTCTCGTTAACCTTTGCCACATGTGGCTAATAGAGAATACAAGAGAAAGACATGTTGTATTTGTGACAGACACACAAACCGTGCTACGTAAAACAGAAACTGATGTAAACATTGAGCACAACCAACTACTGGCAACGCTGACCACATTAAGGCACGAACCTAAGGTCTCGTCCACGTCAATATAGAAGCACTAGACTCGAGTTTCGCTCTCGTTTGAGCTCGTCAGTAGTGCATATTCTTGAGTGAATCCGGGATCAAACCCGGATTATTAGCGAGAAATGTTGGTGTGTAACCACTAAACCACGCAGCACGAGCTAGACGAGGCAAAATTATCACACTAGAATATCACAATGTCACCAATCGTAGGCTATAGCTCAAAATTTGCCCGATCGCCGCGACAGACATCCATCAATCGATATGGCCCCGAATGACCAGGTCTTCTCGACTGGCAAGACACACCTGACAGCCTAAAGTCCAGCGAGCAATAATCACATTGATTTATTTGGTGTTTTTTTTTCTCCGGGATTTGAGATTTAAACATTGAGCACAACCCACTACTGGCAAAGCTGATCACATTCCGGCACGAACCTAAGAAACTGATTTGTTGCGCGTGGACTCGCTTGCATCATTTGAAAAGACAAAGGCCAAAAGCATGTCATGCATTTTCTGCCCGGAGCATGCTAGTGTACAAGGAAATGAACAGACTGATAGACCGGCCTCTCAGCTCCGTCGGGTGGCGAGTTAGATTATGACAAGACTGAGCTGGTGAAGCCTCTCTGCGATAGAGTGAAAAGAGCAGCAAAACAAAGAACCTGCATCTCGAGGGGTTGATTGGTCGGGGTGGGAGTGAGGAGAATGTCTGGACGATACTCCAGAGAAGGACAATGCAACGAGGACTTTCAATCAGACTGTCACAGGTACCATCTGCATTGGAACTTTCCCTTGGCTACTGAGGAAAGGAATGGAGCGCGTGTACGATACTCCCGAGAGAAACTTATGTTGACCCTTCAGCACATTTGTGCTAAATGTGGCTTCAGCATTTGTACTTCACTCCAGTGTCTTCATTTCTTTTCAGCACCAGCTGAACTGTCGAAATCAAGCCTAGATACAGCCTTAAACCTGTCCAGCAGTAACCATTCCGAAGACGCCATGTCTGTATCCCCTTCCTTGGAGAGTGACATGAAAGCTTGCTCGTCATCCTTGAACTTGGGTAAGTCTGGAGAATGGGTGATTTCTGTGGTGTGCTAGCTCGTGTATAAGCGAAACTTGTATCTTTGTAGAAGAAAATGAATATAATTCTCTAATGTAGGTGTTCACAGACATGGATCTTAGCATGTGCGTAGGAAAAACCCCGGCAAGTTAGGTCGCAGCGAAATAAACAATATATATTTACGTTTCGATGTATTGTCCATCATCTTTGTCAGACACAACCACGAATACAAACAATCACTCCTTTTATAATAATGAACTTAAACAATCACAGGAGGTTAGCATGGCCGAATATATCAGAGCACTAGTTTTTAAACTTCCGGTGTGCTAATGCCCAGATAGCGGGTTCGACCCCTACACCGGCCAGTTGGACTAAATTGTTGACTTCTCATCCTTGACTTGGAGACGTAAATAAGAAGTACCAAAGAAGTCAGAGTGGATTCGCCTGATGGACAGGCAACTAACATTTACCGCAAAGCAATACAACTACATTAACAATTATTTACAACATTGCAATTAACTGTATAATGTGGATCCTAGAGAGAAACCGGTTTCAGTTTTTAATTGTTGTTTATTCCAGAATTGAACCTGGTTGCCAGGCAAATCAATTGTTCTGTGATAGCACTAGCCGAGACAGTTCCAAGTATGGGTTGCCTGCAATCTTTCTAAAGCAATAATAACAACAACAACAACAACAACAACAACAGTAATAACAATAACAATTGGCGAATATATCCGGCGTTGTGGCGAGGGGTTAAGAAAGCAACTCGTGTTCAAAACACAGCTGCCGGCGATTTGGAAGCAGACCGCCATGTACTGGTTTTCATTAAATGGTATGAGCGCCGGTCGTTCAGACAGCAATGGTAAACTGCTGAACGTAAACATGCCAAGAAATCATACACAATCAAAACGTGTTGGGGTTGATGGCGACATTGTAAATTATAGGCAACTAACTTTTTTTTTAAAAATAGACTATGTGCCAGACAAGAACTAGGTTTTGACCAAACAAAAATGGATGGCGGAAAGTGGGTAGCAGGGTTCTGTCACATTTATGACTTTAAAGTATTTAATATGGGAGCAGACATGCTACATTATATATCCAATTTATGGGGGTTGCAACAGGGAAAACAATAACTACTATATATAAGACCATGGGAGATACGGAAAGTCACTTTAGACGATTAATCATCAGGTGAACCCATTACAACTTCTGAGGTACTTGTTATTTACGTCCCCAAGTCAAAGACGGGAAGTCTACTTTTAATCCAACTGACTGGTGTAGGGGTTGAACCCCTTACCTCAGCATCAGCACGACGAAATAAAGAGCTTGAAATTAGTTGCTTGTGGGCCTATACCCCATTAGAAGACGAAGAAGAAGAAGAAGAAGAAGAAGAAGAAGAAGAAGAAGAAGAAGGAGGAGGAGGAGGAGGAGGAGGAGGAGGAGGAGGATGAGGAGGAGGAGGAGGAGAAAAAGAAGATTATAATGCAGTATTTCGTTTTAAATCTGTATGCCGCAAATTATAATGGTAACAATATTTCTGGTACAACAACAACAACAACAACAACAACAACAAAATCTACTACTACTACTACTACTACTACTACTACTACTACTACTACTACTACTACTACTACTACTACTACTACTACTACTACTACTACTACTACTACTTCTACTACTATTACTACTACTACTACAACAACTACTACTACTACTACTACTACTACTACTACTACTACTACTACTACTACTACTACTACTACTACAACAACAACTACTACTACTACTACTACTACAACAACAACTACTACTACTACTACTACTACTACTACTACTACTACTACTACTACTACTACTACTACTACTACTACGACTACATCTACTACTACTACTACTACTACTACTACTACTACTACTACTACTACTACTACTGCTACTACTACTACTACTACTACTACTACTACTACTACTACTACTACTACTACTACTACTACTACTGAGACTAATGCTGCTAATGCTTCTGCTGCTACAATAATAACAAAAATAACAACAATAACTAATACTACAACTACTGCTACTATTACTACTTTTTTTTTACCACTACGGCTAATAATAATAATAATAATAATAATAATAATAATAATAATAATAATAATAATAATAATACCAACAACTGCAACAATTGCAATACACTGATTTATTCATTCGTGTAAACGATCACTTTATATTAACCTAGACAATGTAACTTGAGGGTAATCGTTCGTGTTGGACGGTTGAAAGCATGGATGAGGGAGGGGGGGGGGAGGAGGGCAGGGAAACCACAGGATGCTCAATCGTCATCCTCGCCGGCCGTTGTCGTGCGGCCCACCGCCATGGGAAGGCAACCTTCACCAAATCTCCGTGACTCATCTAAACCCCCAGCACCGGGTGAGCCTTTCAGAAACAGTGGAAACAACATTTGTTCCTCAGCTCGGTAAGTCTCCAGTGGCCGGCCATTATTCAATATTCACGAGGCCGTGGAATCACCGCCATATTAGATCAATCAGTCGGCACCGTCTCGGAAGCCATGTTCCTCCCCAAAATCTTCAACTGGCAGAAGTGAAAATGGCGACTGCTACTGAACATTCGTGCAGGCGATGTCTACTTACAAAAGCATATTCCTTCATTGTTTAACTTTTCACCGTAATTTTAAACAGGAAAATATCTCGAAGCAGGAACTTACTGTGGGTCTGTGATTTGATAGGACAATCACATTGTGTAGGCCTGAATGCACAAAGCAATTGGGTGACCAGTCGTTTCCCCTGTTAGCGGACGACGAACGTTATCTCACCGCGCTCTTGACATTACCAGCGTAGCTCCCTATCAACTACACTAACACGCCCGACCACTTCCTGTTTTTTTTTTCTGTTTAGTTTTTGCTCGCTTTAAACAAGTGTAGTCCATACACGTGCTAGTATTTTTAATGGACTGACCTGATTTTTGCGTGTGGTTTAGCTTTCCTTATTACCAGTGTCCCTCACCTCAGGCGTACTCACTCCGACTTCTGAAGCACTTCCTCAAGGCAAGGACTAGAAGTCAACATTTTAGTCCAACTGTCCGGTGTAGGCATTGAACCCGTTACCTCGGCATCAACACACGGGATGGTTAAGAGCGAGCGCTCTATCCACTCAGCCATGCTGGCCTCCGCTCCCGCCCTTGTGCCGTAAGCCTTGACTATAAGAACACAGGAGTGCTAGTGAAGTTGATACCAAACTACCTTGGTAATGTCAGGAGCACAGTCGGACGCGAAGTGTTACGACCGCAATTCGCAATCCCAAATAACATGTTAGAAACACATATCTGCAGGTGATTTAGAAGCAGACTGACTTTTGCGTGAGTGTTACCTTTCCTATAAACTAGTACCCTCTCCATAAGGCAAACTTTTCTCCGACTTCAAAGGTACTTGTTTGCATACGCAAGTCAAAGACGAGATGTTACCATTTAAGTCCAACGGCTGTTTTATTTCATCGTGCAAGATCTTCACTCGACTTAAGAATTGTAAAATAACTATCAATGCGTTTAGTAAGCTATTACGTACCGTCTAAATCTTGGGACAGATTTGTTGGCAGGATTAGTCACCTTGTAGAATAACAGAACTGATGATGTTCGAGTATTTCTTACTTCACCCATACACTGGCTACAGTGACAGGCATGTTATCTGTTATCTGTTGGGGTATCATCCTTGCTCTCCGGACAAGTTCATAGGTGCTCAGACACCCCCCCCCCCCCCCAACATATTCCATCGGCTAATAGTGTCAGTTCCGTGTTTGTTGACGAGACCGCTGGTTCTCCTCATGTGTCTATCGTGTCTGGCCGTGCCAATTCTTACTCGCGAGTCTCTCATTCTGGGCAACGAAGTAGATTCATTGACGTCAAAGTCCTCCGCTCTCGACATCTCTCGAAGGACGTTAATAACATCGGCACAATCCATGGGCTGGCCATCTGCAGGGGACGCAGAGCCAGCAAGTTTATATGCTGGTTAGTTTCTCTCAACAACTTTCCGAAAGAAGATGAAGGTGTTTGATAGGCATGTATCACTGTTTGGCCATTGTTTAAATATATTGCAAGGCAGCAAACATTTACATCTATTACGCGTACCGAAGCCTAGGATAAACATACACAAAACAAGGTTAGCGTACTCCGCAGCTCAGCTGTGAAACAATCTTCCACAATAGATCAAAGATATCATCATTCATTATACATATAATCACAAACTATTCGAATACTATCTCAGTACAGTATACCCACCCCCTTAATAATAATAATAATAATAATAATAATAATAATAATAATAATAATAATAATAATAATAATAGAACCCAAGTCCCTTTTAGGTAGTACAGTATGTTCCCCCATCTTCTTCTTCTTCTTCTTCTTCTTCTTCAGCGTTCCGAGCCATTGTCACATCAATAACAATATAATACTAGTGAGTCTTGTAGCAATGATTTTTGCACATTTCCAATTCCTTGATAATGCATATTTTTATATTATTGTTGTTGTTCTCGATTAGCTTTATTGGTGGTTTTTTTTTTTTTTTTTTTTTTTTTTTTTGCATATCCTTTACAGGACATCGCTGTCAACACCAGCATCTTTCAGCTGTATGTTGATTTCTTGGCAAGATTACGCTTAGTATTTTGCCATTGCTTTCTGAGCGACCGGCTCACATACCCCGTAAGTTACCGATGCGATTCGAACCACTGCTGATTCTCACCGTCATCACGTTACCGACGAGAGTATACGAGATTATGGAGAAAAGTCATAACCTCTAAGTCACGAAGCCGGCCATTGGTGGTGTATGGGTGAAATAATAAATGGAAAAAAAGAGATTAGGAGGGCAGTATGTTAGACGGGTCTGCATGCCCAATTCGTAACCTTAAATTCGTTTGTCGGTTTTGGGTCTAAACTCGCAAACACATTTCTATTGGCATCACTATTTCGCTGCTGGCAACATAAGACGGTTTGTTCCCATTAGTGCAAGACACTAAATGGGGTAGCAGTTTTTTACTCCACATATGATGCCATGTGGCTCGTCGGCACTTGTGACGTCCTAAACTATAAAAACTTCAACTTTCATAACAATCCCGTGGAGATTTGAATTTCTATTGGAGATTTAAAATCTGTATTATATTATGAGAGTATGGAGCCGGTCGCTCAGAAAGTCATGGCGTGCTGATGAGCGTAATCTGGCCTAGGAATCAACATACAGCTGAAAGATGATGATGTTGACCGCAATATCCTGAAACAGGATGAAACGCGGAAAAAAAAATTATATTATCTATCGCATCAATTATCTATTCCTATTGCGATGATGACTGTTGGTTCAATCGTAATTTTATATATCTTTCCCACCTATTATTATTTCCCATTCGAGTGATGATTTTTGATTCGCATGGAAATGACACGGAACCATAAGCAACATAATTTACACCCCTATAGGAATTCAGTGCATTCAAACACCTAGCACGGAGTTGATCTATCTGCCGGTTCAGGCAACTGCCGTGCTCTGACATATCTGCTAGAAGCCGCACATGGCAAACTATAAATCAAATCAAATCAACTTTATTTTAAAAGGGTAACAAATTGGGCACGCAGGCCCGTCT
Organism: Cepaea hortensis; assembly: GCA_963921405.1. Classification (NCBI taxonomy): domain Eukaryota; kingdom Metazoa; phylum Mollusca; class Gastropoda; order Stylommatophora; family Helicidae; genus Cepaea; species Cepaea hortensis. The sequence goes on along the minus strand of OY992884.1, from coordinate 75,988,751 downwards.
TACATTCGGCCCTTCCAATCACTCGTCTTTCGTTCATCAAGAGCATTATACATTTACATAGGAAGAAAGATATACATACATATAAAGCATAACAGGGCTTCTAAAATTAGAATGCACGACCCCTTGAGAGGATGTTTAACTGATTAATTGCCGAAGGATAATATATCGCCAAATATGACCTCCTATTTGAAAAGAAGGACAATATTCTGCCATGCTAGGTTCATAGTGTTATTTGATTTGTTTCGTGGTGTCTTGGGCAATTTCAGTGCTCTGTAAATGTGCATTTACATAATAATACCTGTTCATTTGATTGTGTGCCATGTTTGGTCCAAAGTTTTGACCGTGCAAGCCTACTTTCTGTGTGAGAGTGAATCAGTGAAACACCAGCCTCTGTTTCTTCTCCCTCATTCGCACTCGCCGGCTCTGTGGCGATGGGTTTATGAATGCAATATGTAATCCGGCAAACCGAGTTTGATACACAGCTGCGGGCGATTTGGAAGCAGACCTCCTTTCGTTGGTTTCCATGCAATGGTATGAGTGCCAGTCGTTCAGAAAGCAATGGCAAACTACTGATAGTAAACTTGGCCAGGAATCACAAACAGCCAAAAAACAATATGGAGTTGACTGCAACATCCTGTAAAACATATGCAACTAATTTATTTTAACTCATTCGCACTCAAGATTTCAAGTTGATGGCTCTCATAAAACCCGTAGTTAGTTGCAGGTTCATAACATGAAAAAACATTTAATAGCAGTGGAAATGTGGTTTCTGGGGAAAGTGCAATGGACAGACAGAAAACCCAACGACCAAGTCATACAAGAAGCAAACGAAAATCGTAAACTAATTAAAGAAAATAGACGTAGACAGTCACAATTTTTGGGGCACGTTGTAAGAAGAAATAGACTAGAGAACTTGGTGACAACTGGCAAGATTGAGGGGAAAGGTACAATGGGAAGGTAGAGAAGTAAATACCTGGATGGCATGTCCACGTGGCATGCTCGAAACAAAAACACGGAGCTGATCCACGACTCTGGTGATCGTAAGAGATGGCGAAACATGACCGTCAGCGCTTGTCGGCATAGCACATAAGGAATAATGAGCAAGATGACTACTAAAGGTAGTAATTTTATTTCACGCCTAGAGGGCTGAAATAAATAAGCATGATACTGTTTGAATGTGAAGCATTTCTTATCCCCATGGTAATCGCAAGATTGTCTTTTTGTCTGCCACAACATGATTCGTCTATTGACTTCATACGACAATACAGTGTTTCGAACTTCTGACATGCATTGGTTATATGACATGTTTAAAGTTAGTTGCTTGTCCTTGAACGGGAGGTTGCAATCAACCCTAGCATTTATTAGCGACTTGTGATTTACTAGGCAATTATCCGTCCTCATACCATCCAAATCAATGCAAAGTAATCAACTCCTAAAGCGCCTGCGGCTGATTTCGAATCCTCGATCTGGTATATCTGGGAATTGTGCAACTTCATTCACTAACCCCCAACTTACAAACGCTGACATTGTAACAATGGAATGAAGCCCACTTTAGCCAGCGGAAGCCTACGCGCCCTACTCTCCTGTCCTATCTTTGGGGTACAGGGCTGTTCTAAAGCTGTTCAAGATTTGTACAGGATTGAATATTCCGTTTCGTCGAGATTGCGTATGCGATAGTTAATATTCACAATTAGCTACAATAACTGCCGGCCTGTCCTTATTTGAATAATGGCATCGACTTTCGCCGCAGACAATGGCGTCTCCCTAGAGAGCGATGATTTGATTGGCTGCTCTGTTTTAGCCACAGTGCGGTTTACAGATGAGATGCGCCCGCATATAATTATTACCGTAGAGCCCCTCTGTGTGTGAGTGCGCGTGCGTAAGTGTTTTTATGTTATTTATGGCAGCGTCTGTGGATGGGACGCGCACGGACACATTTAACGTAGTCTAAGAACAAGTCAATATAAATATGGTACATAAAGTTATGAATCGATAATTAGGTTATGAATCAGTTATTCATGCAAAGTGGGCGATTAAAATAATATAAAAATGATAAATGGAGCGCAACTATATAAGGTTATATTTTTAATGTCTCGTGGTTTAGTTTAAAATTGATATTTTTTAGAAGAAGCGGTTGCGAACATATGGTGCGGTTAAAGCCCGAACAATTCTCCCATGCCCTTTGATTAATTAAGGGGACAGCAGTAATGGAGATGGTGGATTAGCTTGTGGGAGTTAAGTCCCCATTAATGATCTTTTTGGTGTACATTTTAACACAAAATAAATTTAATGTAAAAGATTATTTGCAGCATGTTAGAATTAAAAAATACATAAATTATATGTATTATCTGTACTGCATATCTGTGCCAGCGCGGCAGCGTGCCAACTAATGTCCTGGGGTTTGGGGTTTGTTTTATTGTTAAAGTCTTCGTGGACTGTTCATTCAAGACTGCGTGTAGAGGAATAACCACTAGCGCACTAACCACAAGAACCTCATATTGCCTTGACCTAGATGATTTTATAGCCGAACAGTTCACAACCCTGCGCCAGTATCTGCAAACTGATCGCCTTCACCCTGTCCTTATATCATAAGATATGACCAGTACACATGATATAGGGAACCTGGCTAGCATAGTGGCTAGACGCTGGCCGGGGGCCAACAGGGCTAGCGTTGTGGCTAGATGCTAGCCTGAGGCCGACAGGGCTAGTGTAGTGGCTAGACAACAGCCTGCCGCCCGGGATCATGGAATCGAACTCGCCTCGAGGCGGATGTTTAACATTGCGAGGTCGATCCAGCTTAAAATGGCTACCAGAAAACTCTTGGGAAATGAAGGCGGCTCGCATTTTGTCGACAATATCACGTCTGCTGTATCTGTAAGTCTGTTAAAACATGGGTTTACGAACCACGTGCCTAACACGACCCATGGCGTTTACATGGTCCTTTGCTAACTTAGTTTAGTTTAGTTTGGTTTAGTTTAGTTTAGTTTAGTTTAGTTTAGTTTTGTCGACGTATCAACATCACGGCACACGGGTGTAACCCATAAGTGCTCCGTTCTACTCCCAACTCAAGCCTGAGCCCGGAGAATCTCAGCTCAGTGCACGAACTCCGTAGTACCGGCGAGGAAATTCTGAAATGCTTTGGGTAGATTTTTAACTCGAAATTTTGTCCGGACAGCGCTGTTAGGCTACTCTTTTTCGATTTCCAACTGCCAATGGATTTTTTTTACGTGCGAAACAATACACACGGGCGTCCGATCTCACTACCCAGAGACCAGGGACAATTATTTTTTACTAGAAGTCCACGTGAGAAAACCCGGCCCTCGCCGGCGCTTTAACCCGGGACCTCCACACTCGAGGCGGACACCATACCCCGAGACCACTCAGCCCCACCCTCCCCCGCCCCGTTGGCTAACTCACTAACTAACACATGTAACCAATACTGTCTTGCTTGTCCTCCTGCAGGTGTGTCGCCTATTGACCACGCCACCTCCTCCATCAAACATTCCAGATATTTGCGGGAGGTGCTGGGCGACTTTCTCTCCTGGCTAACCTTAGATCACGAGGTCAGCTCACATGCGCACTCTGTGTCGTTGATGAAATCCAGCTTCTTTCCTTTCTTATTGCAGGTTTGTGATTTTTTTTGTGTGTTTTTGTTTTAGTTCAAGTTCGTAAAGTAAAGTTCATTCATGTTTTTCATGGCCGTATCTTTCAAAAGTAATAAAATATTTTATTCTCGGGGATGTCTTTTGTCACAATTATTGTTGTCTCCACTGACCATAGACTGGGTTATGAAGACAAGAACAACTACTCCTATTAATGGACTCTAACAAAGCAACTTAAAGATGTGGACTTCGACACATTTTGGATATTATTCATGTCACACACACCTAATCAAATGCAGGATAAACTAATCACACTTGATGGGAGGTCATAACAGATAGGTATACAAATTCATAGGGGAAAGACACAGATAATGAGATTAAACCAAACAAATATCCCAATATCCCTGGGTGAAACCTCACTTGAAGAGTCGGAATCATACACCTATTTGGGAAACAATGCAGATAAACACGTGGGTACAGATAGAAAACATTAAACTAAGAATACAGAGAGCAAGTTAAGCTGTCATGGTACTGTGAAATTTGTGAGATTCAAAGGAAGTTAAAATTAGCACCAAACTTAGACTTTTTAACTCCAATTTAACATTGGAGTTAAAAAGTATAAGTTTGGTGTTAAATTACCACTATTGTATAGGTCAGAAACATCGAGAGCAACTAAATACTATTTACTAATAAACTATACATAATCACTAAATGGTGCTTGCGCAGAATGCTGGTATGGCGTAGAGCTCAGGGAGAGAACTAAACACATTCCGGCCAACCAAGAGGTGAGAAATATACGCTAGTGCTCGATAGTACACACGCTGAGAAAACCTGAGGACAATGCAATTAGGCATTCTCTTTATTGGAACCCACGAGCACGCGAAATAGCGGGAGACCTAAAAATACATAGATAAGAGAATTACAGAGATGGATAAATAAAAATACATAGATAAGAGAATTACAGAGATGGATAAATAAAAATACATAGATAAGAGAATTACAGAGATGGATAAATAAAAATACATAGATAAGAAAATTACAGACAGAGATGGATAAATAAAAATACATAGAAAAGAGAATTACAGACAGAGATGGATAAATAAAAATACATAGAAAAGAGAATTACAGACAGAGATGGATAAATAAAAATACATAGATAAGAGAATTACAGACAGAGATAGATAAATAAAAATACATAGATAAGAGAATTACAGACAGAGATGGATAAATAAAAATACATAGATAAGAGAATTACAGACAGAGATGGATAAATAAAAATACATAGATAAGAGAATTACAGAAAGAGATGGATAAATAAAAATACATAGATAAGAGAATTACAGACAGAGATGGATAAATAAAAATACACAGATAAGAGAATTACAGACAGAGATAGATAAATAAAAATACATAGATAAGAGAATTACAGACAGAGATGGATAAATAAAAATACATAGATAAGAGAATTACAGACAGAGATTAATAATATTGGGAGGACATGGTGGAAGCTGCACGAGATAGCAAGAGATACGACACTTGGCGAGGGTTGGTTGAGGGCATATGCTCCAGTGAGTGATGGAGTGCAGCCCAAGAAGATGATGTCACGGAAACGGACATAGAAGTAAATATATTCACGTAAGGGACTCTTGTGCACGCCTTGGTGCGGATTGGGTATATGGTGTTAGTCCCATATTGTATAGATCTATCGGCACATCACGCCGGAGGAGGCTGACATACTCAACGTCACAGTAGTGGAGAGAGAACAGACATGGGAGGCATACTTCCGGGAAGAGGAGGCTGACATGCTCAACACCACAGTAGTGGAGAGAGAACAGACATGGGAGGCATACTTCCTGGAAGAGGAGGCTGACATACTCAACGTCACAGTAGTGGAGAGAGAACAGACATGGGAGGCACACTTCCTGGAAGAGGAGGCTGACATGCTCAACACCACAGTAGTGGAGAGAGAACAGACATGGGAGGCATACTTCCTGGAAGAGGAGGCTGGGATCTACCGACACGGCGATGGACACAGAACATTAAAAACACTCTGGGCATACATAAGACAGTGTAGCTGGCTAAAGTTCTAGAATAATTACGGACGGCTTGGGATGAGGCCGACGCTCTGCACAGGACTTAATACGTGACGTGTTTGAATGGTAAGGAAGAATGGGGATATGACGTCAAGAACCGACATCACTGCACTGGACACATGGCTACATGTGATGTGTGGTGATCAGTCATGGGTGGGGTGAGAACAACAATGGCATACATAGCTGGTTAGCACTCTGACAGAAGACATTATTTACATTAAAAAAAAACTGACGGAGGGACCGAGAGATAAAATACTAACACGAGAGTGAAGCAAATAGGCAAACCTTCAGATTGACAGAAAGACAGAAAGGTAGGTTGGTGGGTAGGAACTTAGCTAGACAGACAGGCAGGCGGACGGACGGACGGATGGACGGACGGACGGACGGACGGACAGATAGGTAGGTTGGTATGTAGGATCTTAGCTAGACAGACAGGCAGCCGGACGGACGGACGGACGGATGCTAGATAGATAGATAGATAGATAGATAGATAGATAGATAGATAGATAGATAGATAGATAGATAGATAGATAGAAAGATGGATGGATGGATGGATGGATGGATGGATGGATGGATGGATGGATGGATGGATGGATGGATGGGTGGGTGGGTGGGTGGGTGGGTGGGTGGATGGATGGATGGATGGATGGATGGATGGATGGATGGATGGATGGATGGATGGATGGATGGATGGATGGATGGATGGATGGATGGATGGATGGATGGATGGATAGATAGATAGATAGATAGATAGATAGATAGATAGATAGATAGATAGATAGATAGATAGATAGATAGATAGATAGATAGATAGATAGATAGATAGATAGAAAGATAGATAGATAGATATATAGATAGATAGATAGATATTCCAAAGAGAATACAGAAAAAGAAAGAGTCGATTCAACAGAGACCCAACAAGTCAATATTAATGTTAATTCTATACTCATTTGTGTTCCCACAACAGTCTCTCCCGATGTACTACAATAACTACGAGAGAAAGGAGGACTTCCTGCCCTGCCAGTGTTTCAGGTGTGTGGCCAGTAGACCAGTCTACCATCAGGCAATGAGGCCACTGAAGGAGACAACCACATCCTTTCAACAAATGGCTTCCCCGCTTACACCGCCTTCGCCGCCATTTTCCTTCTTGACCCAGTGCGCACCCATGCCGCGCATGAGGTCACCTCCGGGTTCACGCATATCTCCTTCACCTTCGGAAAGCTCGTTGTACCCGTCTGCCCAGAGTTCTGTTGTGTCAGGGGACGTCAGCGAGTCCCTCAACAACGTCACGCTCAACTTGTCTATTGGGGCAAGGGTGAATGAGACGAGCAAGGAGAGATCCTTTCAGGTATTATTAGCTTGCATGGATTATTAAACAGTTTCTTTTTTCAAAACAATGTATTTAATTAGTTAATATAAATACAGAAGCCAAAAACAATATGTTGCACGATTTATTGGCTGAGATATTTTGCAGCATCTCGTCAGTCAGGTGCGTACTGCAATGTCGTATATCATCCGTTGTGCTGATGTCGGGGTAGGAGTTCAACCCCTACACCGGACAGTGGGACTAAAATGTTGACCCCCACCTCCCCCTCCACCCCGTCCTTGATTTGGGGACGTAAATTACAAGTACCTCTGAAGTCGGAGTGGGTTCGTCTGATGGCGAGGGACAATGTTAATAAGGAAAGCTAATCCACAAGCAAAATTCAGTCCAATACTACTAGAAGTAGTGTGTATGGATTAGCTTGTGTTCAAAGCGAGCCATCGCTAAAAAAAAAGTAAATAAATGACTAGTACTTTAGGTGAAACTATAAACAGCTTTTATTTATTATTTTTATTATTATTATTATTATTTTTTTAAAAATTATAACTGTATGTGCAAAGGGCAATTCTTATTAACCCCCTGATAACCTTTTTAGTGTTCCAGTCTTTCTCCTCCCTTCTTCTGGTGAGCTTGCGGATACAGTGCGCAAACTCCGTAACACCATTAAGGAACTGAATCAGAAGCACACGTGCTATAAATATTAAACACACACCCAGGCGCTTCCCCTATCGCTACATTGCACACTACTCCCATTGTCGTCAGGTTTTCCTATGGCTGAGGTGTCATCGTACCTGTCACGTATCAATCCACACTATCTTATTCTGATCCTCGCACTCCTCTTCCTCCTCCTTATCCTTCACCCCAACCTTCATCTTCATCTCCTTACTTCTTGTTCTACTTATTTATCATCATCATCATCATCATCATCATCATCATCATCATCATCATCATCATCATCATCATCATCATCATCATCATCATCATCATCATTATCATCACTATAAGCTTATACAAATAAAACTGGACAAGACAACATACAACATCGTACAATTTAAATTCTAAAAAGCATAACATTAAATATTATTGGAACCCCTCTTCCCCTCTTTCCCCCCCCCTCCCCCCCCCCCCACACACACACACACACACACAACAAATAAAAAAATAACACTGCACGACTGGACAAACAAGCTTAAAACAAGGTCAAACAGATACTATAATACTATAATACAAAATAGAATGATTTCGAATACAATAAAACAAAGACAGTACAATAATCAAAGCAAAATAAAACACTAGCAGCACAACACGACAACGAAACAATACATAAAAAGGCAGAGAAAAAAACAGACTATGGGAGAAAAAGATTAACCACCAATTCCTGACTGCACTCAGACCTCCAACATACAATGGTTCTAGTACTTCACATACCCACAGGGGTTATTGTTTCAGGACTTGTTTGTTTGTTTGTTTTCTTAATTAAAATCAAAACATAACACGAGCGCATTTTCTTTATATGAGGAGAAAAGCTGAAAATCCTCTACTAGCAGTGAAAATGTGGTTTCTGGGGAAAATGTAAAGAATATCATGAACACACAGAAAAGCCAATGAGCGAGTCCTACAAGAAACACATGAAAACGGTAAACTATTGTCTGACACAGTTAGATGCAGACAGTTAAGATTTGTTGAGCACTTTACGGGAATAAATAAACTTGACAACTTGGTGACAATTGACAAGATTGAGGGGAAAAGAATAAGAGGAAGGCAGAGAAGTAAATACCTGGATGGCTTGACCACATGGTATGGTCGAGACAAAAACACAGAGCTGATCCATGACAATAATGATCGTGTGAGATGGCACTAATCGGCATGGCACGTGGTAACGATGATTTGTTATATAATATATTACATTATTTATTTCGTATGCACACATAGTTAACTCTCCCCCTTCCTCACGACATGTCTTTCTATTTCCAGTGTCGGGAGTGTGGCAAAGGCTTCAAGAGATCCTCGACCTTGTCCACACACATGCTGATCCACAGCGACACCAGACCCTACCCTTGCCCTTACTGCGGCAAACGGTTTCACCAAAAATCGGATATGAAGAAACACACGTACATACATACAGGTAATGGCATCCTGGCTTTTCTAACTTGTTTCACATTCATTGGCTCGCTAGAAATCACAAGCATTTGTAGATTAGATGTCTGTGACACCAGTTTGTAATAGTTGTTGTCATCAACCGATGTCACAGGCATTCCGGGATAACTTCTCTCGCACCACACAAAAAGACTTGTTAGTCGTACGAGAGGAATTGATTACACATTTTATTGCCACTGGCTCTTTGCATCACATCAATGTACAACAAACAGTCGCTAACAAATCACACAAGACTAAATGCACAGAATTGCCTATCACTAGTCGTTTCCTAACCCTATTGCTAATCTATCTACTCGGCTAACGAAATAAGCATCGACGCTAAGCGATGCGCTCACTACGAAGTCTGTGTCCCGTCTGAGGAATTCTCCGCGTGCTGACTACACGGTACGCGGAGTGACCTTGTGCGTACTTCGGCTTTTTCGTGCTGCATCATTCAGCACGCTTGGAGTAGTGGTCTCTCTTGAGTTTCAATCTAGTTCTCTGTATCTGTCACGCTGGCGTGATTATGCCGTGACCAGAGAGCTTACTCTCTGGTTGACACCTCCGTGTCTCATGAGAGAACTGTTTGATAGTTCCCCTTCCTATTTACCACCCACACCTACCCTGCCCTCATGTAGGGGCACTGGGTTACCTCTCATCTACTTGAGGTAGACCACTCATTCAGGGTGGTCTTCCCTGAGTCTTTGACAGTTGTGTATTGTTACAGGATGTCGCAGTCAATCCATCATTTATTGACTGCGTGTGATTTCTTGGCAAATTTACGTTCAGTAGTTTGTCATTGCTTCCTGAACAATCGTCATATGTGTCATTGTATGAAAACCAACGCAAGGTGGTCTGATGCTAAATCGCCCGCAGCAGTGTTTCGAACGCGGTATGCTGTATTACGAACTGCACCCGTAACCCTTAAGCCACAGAGATGTAATAACCATTTATGTTATTGTTACGTCTGATATGGGCTTTTTTCCTTCTTATTCATCATCGTCAAATGCTTTGCCAACTGGCGTGGGAGATCGGACGTCTACATAAACAATTCAACGGCTAAGACTTTGGGCATTGTAGCAGCAGATGGGATGATCACCGCCGGCGACAACATAGGGGTATTCACAATGCATCCGCTGTGGAAACAGTCCTTATTTCTACACTCTGAAATCTGCGGAGGGATACAGCGGGCATGAACATGTCCCGAGTAATACTGGGTCGGTTACGGTTATTCATTTAACCAATCAACACTTCCTCTCTCTCTCTCTCTCTCTCTCTCTCTCTCTCTCTCTCTCTCTCTCTCTCTCTCTCTCTCTCTCTCTCTCTCTCTCTCTCTCTCTAATACACACACACACAATCTCGCGCGCGCGCGATCACGCACGCACATTATAATGCGTGTGGTTCTATATTACAGCCAGTTGCATTATCAAAGCAAATATCACATTTGAAAACCATCTATTAAGTTGATAGTTAGGCCTTACTTGATATTTCAAAGTTACTTCTTGCTTCACAAATTAATGTGACATCTAACCTGCGTCATGAATTTAAGGACGCCTCAATATTCACGCATGGCGTTTTCGTTGTTACTATCAAAACTGTATGATTAACTGTATATCTAATTATCATAACTGTGTAAAGCATAAACAATATATATCAAGACATGTTTCGCATAAGACCAAGTCAACAAGTGGCATGCCATTTTTTTTAACCCCTAAAAATCAAATTCTCGTTTCATGCAGGTGAGAAGCCACACAAGTGCACCATATGCGGCAAAGCTTTCAGCCAGTCATCAAATCTAATCACCCACAGCCGCAAGCACACGGGATACAAACCTTTCTCCTGCGCCAAGTGTGGCAGAGCTTTCCAAAGGAAGGTGGATATGAGGCGCCACATTGAGCTAGCCAATCATTTTTGAGTAAATTAAAGACGACAACGGAAACTTTGTGATAAGATACTTCTGTGAAGAGGAAGTCAAGTTACCGCCATGTTTGCTGAGGAGTTTGAATTACAGACTGTCTTATTCGATCTCATTGTAGGAAAGCATCTGAGCTGTGTTGATAACATTGCATTACAAGTTTGAACTTGTGGACATTCATTTACCTCTGTGGGAGAACTAATCATTGTGGACTGTTTCGGTTATGTTTGAGAGGCTTGCAAGTTCGGACACATGCAACCAGAATGCGTCAGATTAGATACTCATGTGAACTAATATTAAAAACTATGTAAGAACTGTAAACATTGATGTTACATGATTATCATTTGCGCTATCTCACAAGTA